>CM068883.1:11412500-11915000 GCA_035149815.1 Branchiostoma lanceolatum | reverse complement strand
GGCGAGGCTATGGTATCTACAGTATTAACAGTAGGCGCGTGAAACTATAAGATCACCATGTAGATTATTATTGTGCCGCTTTTGAACACTTTTGATAAGAAATCCGAGCGCAAATGTGCGGCAGTGGCATTGAGTGTCAATTTCAGAAAGATTACAGCAACTAGAATATTTCAAGTTTTCAAGTCTCATAATATGCTCTGGATGCCTTCAAAACTTTCTCTCTTTTTTCAGAAATGAGGATCTTTGGTACTCACTGCGCGGCCAGCTGACAGGCCCCCACGTTAAGGTGGCACTCGTTACTGTAGGTCTGTCCGTTAGACCCGCACACAGGCATGAACACGAACGGGCAGAAGGTCTGACACCCGGTCTGACGGTCAACCAGAGAATGCGCCTGGGAGCCTGGAACAAAGTTAGATTTGGTAATGTTAGTGTTTCACGTCATGGACTATTTACTTTGCAGATGACAATTCGATTAAGAATATTTTCTGTAGCTCGCCATCCTGAAAATTGATGAGAGAGAGAAGGATATAGAGAACGAAAGATGGAGGAGTGGTGACTTCAAAAAGATGAAAAGGAGAGAAGGAAGAATTTAGCAAAGAAAGAAAAAGAAGAGGCAGAAAAAGATATATGAATTGGTAAACCAGAATTTGTACATGAGGTTCTCACTGTAGCCTATGACATGCAAACTATTCTAGTCTCGCCAATGCGGATATTATGGTTGTCCATTTCATTCCCAATAGAGTTCAGAGACATTGAATAATTGCGAAGGTATTATGTTTTATTGAATTACGGTTAGCCAATGGCAGCCTTTGAGCTAATACAACATGGCAAGAGATGTTTCCATATCTGTATTGTATACATGTTTTGTACAGTCGGTATAACACTTTGTACATAGAAACATTAAATAAGATAATCACTACTTATTGCGACCAATTTGTTTGCAGAATGTAAACATAACAACGGATGAGTTCTGTGGCACCAAGGCTCCTACGTGAGAAACCTACCATCTTGACTGTTCTTTATTGATGCAACTCAATTTTGTAGCCTAGTGACAAGGCGCATATGCTATCTACGGTATAAGAATTTTCCTAACGGCTTGCTTAAGGCAAGGCCACACCGGTACCTGGCAAATGAGACTACCTTTCCGGCACAGGAAGTTCATGATTTGAAAAATTTTCCAGCTTTTAGTACCAAATTGACTACATTTTTTGTGATAATTCACTTTTATAGTCTATTAGAGTATATATTTATCCTCGCTATACTGGAAGATTTAAAACAGGTTCATATGTCCATCTGTGTATTGTTACAATATTTGTCTTTTCAGAATTGCTTCAGAAAATATTTTAATCGTCCCGTAGATGTATATAATCGTAAACGTGGCAAAGTTTTGTTTTGACGAAGGTTCGTCTGAAAAGGCGCTAAACTCCTCCCTTCGTCAAAGCTCTCAGTAACAACGACTTTTGCCGAGAAACTTTATGGAAATATGCTAATTTGAAGAAATATAGCTGCTTTATTTAAGTACAGAATTTGTTTCATATTGAATCTCCAAATTGCGTAGCTTAGCTCGACCGGCCACGAGTCTAAAAGCAGCCTAAAACAATCAATACAAAATTGGACAATTGTATTAATAATAAAACAAAGCATGAGAAATGATATCAGATCTTACCAGCCACCAGGACTGCCACGATCAGGTATTGAAGGAAAGCCATCGCTTCTTTAAGATGATGGGATGTCGTTCCTCGAGTTGAGTCACAAGAAGAGTTGTCTCAAGAGATGTTCTTTCACCTAATGATTTGCCTGTAGGCGCGCGGTGGCAATTTATACCTTGAGCTATCTCACTGAGTCATCAGTAAGCAAACTGACCTCATCCGGTCCGATATAGCTCGTCTATTTACCAACTGATTGAGTGTTATTGAAAGTTTGAATGACATTTTCATGAAGCTAATTGTTTTGTCATCGATAGGGCAGGAGTTAGGATATGAGTTCATGTGTAGGGTCAGCGCCGTTATTTGAAGTCAACGAGCCCTTGACATGTTATATTTTATGACGGCGGTGACGCATTCCGTTTAGCAGCTGTCGTTAAACATCGTTATTCAAAAATACCAACTAGAACGTTTTGCAAATTTTCCCAGCCATAAATTGTGATAATTTCATGCATATTGCCACGCACACAAAAAAAGTGAGAAGAAGCCATACCTACATACCTATACGGTAGTTTAATGTGATACAATAGATGTTTTTGCTGTTTTCTTCGTATAGATATATATAGTACTTTGTTTCACTCTCACACACACACACACACACACACACACACACACACGCACACACATACACACCACACACACACACACACACACACCACACAGACACAGACAAAGACACATATGTACTTAGCAAAATGGGACATAAATGTATAATTATGAGGATTAATTCATTTTGCATGGACATACATCTTTTATACTTATTTTATACATACTTTACATTTTGAACACAAATAGGCAAAAATGACCTTATTTTACAAAGCGGATGATTTTGCTTAGACAGCCAGAACTACTTGTTATTGTACATTATGCAATTCAAAATAGGGAATTGAACATTGGTACTTGTGACTGTATTTTTGACGTTAACGTTACCTAGCAGGGATACCTTAATTAAACACACCTCTTTTATAAAACGTTCTCGGGCAATATGGACGTAGCTTCTATGGTAAAGCATACGATATGGGGTAGACAATAGCTATAAATAAATGCCTTCCAGTTTTGAAGAAGAACGGTTTTTTTTGACTTTTTCATTTTAATGGTAACGTTCGGTATAGAAGGACTTTGAGAACTTCATTAAGTTTTTGAAGTATTTATGACGATATATCGTGCACTGTGAGTATCCACCAGATGTTCACGTTTTCGTATCTCATTTTTTTATTAGATTTTTCGGGTGAATATTGCGAGAAAATAGAATTGTTTGCACTGTTATCCGTGACATTCATTACAAGTTCGGTTGACATTTGAATAAGATAAGTACCTGTTGACAGACAACTTAGCACTTTGTGTAGTTGTCATTGGCGTTATCATGTTTGTATATTACATAAGTGAACAGGTGTTGCTTAATCATAGGTTTTTCAGATTATTAGAAAAAAGTCAGCGTTTTGTTCAAAATTCGTAAAATGGCAACGGAGGAGTCCCAGCGTAGATGCGAACGCATACCGAAGACATTTTACCCGAAAAACATTTAAATGGACCGTTACAATTGCAAATGACTATCTAAAAGTAGTACAATGCTCATGACCCAACACTGGTTATGTATCTTTGGGCAATTGGGCAGATTTTATTAATCAAGTCAGAAAAATATCACTCGAATTCCAAAATCAGCGCGTATCATAAATATACTACAAGACGTTGTATTCCGTATTGCCAAAAGGCAACGTCCAATTTTTGACAGTCCAAATCATTCGATGGAAGCCCATGCAACACAACTTCGAGGCCTGGACAATACCATAAAAAATAGGCCGGTCCGGAACATCCGTATAGGACGTTTTAGGCCCAGGTATGACATGAAATTGATATGATAAAGGTTAGACATCCAACCAAGTACATAACATATGTTACAACTAGGCAACAGGACAAGGTCAGACGTTTCAGACAGCATCCCTGAACTGTGAAGTGCATTTTAGTCTCTGAAGACAATGGGAGCCACCATCAACTGATTCTGAGACTAATTCACCGTTCACTTATGAAACACATACAGCAGATGCTGTCTGCAACGTCTAATTTCCTAAGTATACTGTCAATGCATTTACGTTCACGTGGTTTTTATTTTGCGCTAAGGCAAACATGGAGTGTTCGCGGTGGTTTTAAGTTTGCGGGAGCGCTCTAGTCACATACTGCTACAGTATTGGACAATATTGTTCGCGGTGGTTTTAAGTTCGCGGTGAAACGGTCGCCGAGAAAACCGCGAATATAAAGCCACCGCGAACATTTCTGCATTAACAGTACTTCTATTATCATACAGTTTGTCCGTTTGTATTGCATGGCTAGTAATAAGCCGCCTATAGCTAGGCGTGACACACCAGTTTTGTATACAATATGTACAAGCTGATAAATAGACTGATAGTCCTTTCCCGATAGCACATCTTATCTGAACCGGTGGGGGATCGAACCCAGAACCTCTGGATCCTGAGTCTATCATCCTAGCTGCAAAACCACATAATGCCACGACCCTTATCATGTATTATTGCAATAAGAAAAGCTTGATATGACAGTTCTGTTTTTCTGACACGTAAAACCGTACTGCACATTGACAATCGATACGTTAAAACCAATTGGATTACAAACTTAAACTTTCCAGCTGTAAAGTCACATAGTCTCTACTAGACTAGCTACGGTTATAGAGAGAATGCCAAGGGTGTTTGGCCACCGTAAAGTTTCATTTGCAGATAGAGATGTTAACCTTACCACGCCCTAGTACTCTCCAAGCAGAGGGGTGGGTCCGGTTGGATTTGACGTGTTTTAGACGTTTTTGTAAGGCTTTCTACTTTGTCGTGTTTTTTTTCTCTCTCTCTCCAACCCACAGAGACAACACAAAAATATGACAAAGTAGAAACCCGACAAAAACGCCTGAAAATACGTCAAAAACCAGCCGGACCCACTCCACTCTTCCGAGAGTATCTCCTAGACTCCCTTTCTCACAGACGAAACATTGCCTCCCTGTCTCTATTTTATAGATACTTCCACGGCCAGTGTTCCGATAAACTTTCACTACTTGTCCCACCACAAAGAATTTTTCAGCGTACTACCAGGTTCTCCTTTTTATTCACTATACTGTACAACTCCCAGCCTCTAAGTCATTCTACAGTAACAGCTTTTCTCCGCGAACTGCAAAACTCTGGAATTCCCTCCCAGCCCACTGCTTTTGCCCCGAATACAACCTACAAACCTTCAAAACAAACACACACCGCTGTCTCTCACCTATGCCACATTAGTTCAATTAGTTCAATGCCGAGAAGTGGCCTCTTACGGACTTACATTGAGCGAGATCGTTAAAAAAAGTTGTTCCCTTTTTTGTTGCCGAAATCATGATCCATACCCCTGTAGGAAGGCTTGGTGCTTCCCAGTGTTCCCCCGTCACCGGTATTTCCCAGTGATTGTGCAATACCCGACCCGCTACAGGTGTTAGCCACACACGCGGCTATCACCAAATGTCACCACGACTACTTCCGAACGGTTCCGATGTCATATTTACACCGGACAAATCAAACGATACAGGCCGCGTTGGGTTGACACAGTGCGGGGGAGTGAGGTCGTTCGACCGCTCGTACAGATAACGTTTTATCGATTGCTTATAAATAACACCTGCAAACTTTTCTGATAGTACATTTAGTCTATGCTTAATGACAAAGTAGTAATAAAGTAATTGTGGCATCGTGTGATGCAAGTGGTAGAGCGCGCGGCTGTCAAACAATGGGACCCGGGATTTAATCTCAGGCTATGCCCAGAGACATGTCCAAACTTGCGCCCCGACGTTGTGCCCTTGGGAAAGGCACTTAACACGACTTTCCTCACTTCACTCAGGTGTAAAAGAGTACCTAGCTCATCAGGGGATAGGGACGTCCCTCGGATAGGATGTTAAATGGAGGTCCCGCGTTTGAGGAGAGTCACACCTTAAGCACGTAAAAGAACCCACCACATCTTTCAAAAAAGAGTAGGGGCATGCCCCGGTGTGAGTGAATCAAAACATTCCGGCCTAAATGGGGTAGGGAATTTCCCTTCGTAACCCCTGCTTCTCCTAATGGGTCAGTGAAGTCATGCTTGTCTGGAGCATTGATGTTTCTGACCTAGGGTGAAGAGATGCTGCTACAGTAAGAATTAGTTCAGTGCTTTGATGAGTGGCCCCCTACGGCCTTGCACTGAGCGAGTTCGTTAAAAAAAAGACCAAAAAAAAAAGAGAGAGAACGCCAAGTTTGAACTAGAATTAGTGGTAATGGTGGTGGGATTAAATTGGAACACTGAATGTACACGCTATGAGATAGAGTTGCAAGTTGTTAGACTGATCAGAAAGTTGACTAGGCAAAACTACAAAGGATTCTTTTTTTAGTGACGATATATTGAGAGGATAGTGACCAACATGGTAAAATTGCAAAACCAATATGAACGTTTTCAGACACACACACCCTGCACACACACAGAGACACAGGTACATACATACATACATACATACATACATACATACATACATACATACATACATACATACATACATACATACAAACACGCACGCACAAACACACACATACATACACACACACAGACACGCACACATACACACACACACACACACACACACCATCTGCCCTGGTCCCTTTATTTTTCGGCCCCTTTATGTCAGAAAGAATATTCTGTCCAAAATGTTACACCTTTGTCATTTCATCTTTTCCCAAGTACCTTCGAGGTCCTTCAGGCAAAAGAGTCAATTGTACGCCCTATCTAGTATAAGTTACGGTACTGTTTATGACTGCTAGGTGGCGCTTTTGACACGGCCGTCAATGTAGCCGACGCAGTTTCCAGCCTATGGGGATTTCTATAGTTAAGGGAACACAAAGTCACCGACATCGGATAAAATTATTGTAGGGTACACTTGAGAAGACCTACAAACGTATATGTTGGGTCTATGTTCAAAATTACTAAAGGTCCCATATCTTGGAAAGCTTTGACGCTTCAAATAAATGTGAAACAAAATCGGATACCTTTGAGTTCTTGGAACAATCCAAAACCTGTGCGTCAAATGGACTAAAATTTGCCGACTCGTTACATTTTAAAACCCTCTTTTTAACGCTCAGCGGAGGTCATGCGAACTGCAGTCGCCGACGCACAGTTTCAAGCCGTCATAGTATCCAGGCGCCAATTTACGCCGAACGAATAAACATCACAATCTTACTCTTACAGTCTCAAAAATGACCTACATTCATATCAGTAAGCATGGTTTCCGCTTCGCTGACGTGCACAAAAAAATAACCATGACTTTTCAAAATACAGCAACGCACTACTTTTTACCCGAGCTGCTATTGACCAACGGGGTCACGCGTGAAAACTGTGCTCCTAGACGTTGAATTCCGTGTTGGCATCAAGAATTGCTATCTAATACATGGAAATCGTGTAAGAATGAGGCTGTCAAAAGTCACCGACCTGAGTTTTAGTCCATGAAAAACATGCATTGGTAGAGGTTTCAGACCTCTAAAGTTTCAATCTAGAGCATAATTTCAACTATCTAATCGGCACAACCCCTACGAATCCGGCCATGTTTACAAAAATTGACCTTTGACCTCCTGCGCTACCTGATAATCACACAAAAACACCAAACTTCTACTTCCTACAGACACCACAAACATGGATGAAAGTCTGATTTTTCAACACAGTAAGAAGGTTGAAACCCTTACCTGTAATATCCAGCTCCAAAACACCAACATATCCTGGAAAAAAGCCCCTTTACAGCTACCTTTACCAAGGGTACCAAGCCAATCTCCTAAGGCTAAGGCTAAAAGTGGGCCTTTTGCGCCTGCGCCATTACTGGAGTGTGGCCTGTTTACCGGTGTTACGCTGGTCCAGCCATCTGCTCCGACAGCCTTTCAACGTTAAATATCAACCACATTTCTCCACAATAATAATACTTGTTTGCAGTAATCATAAGCACATGAAAATCACAGCAAGAATCAAGGCAATCAAGCGGCGTAATTATAAAAAAATATTAAACAACTGCTTTATGTTGAGTTTTCTGGGGGTTTTAACCTATCACTTACACTACTAGTTATAAGATCTAAACATTCTTTGATATATTTACCTATTTGTACACAGTAAGGGTTGTCCCCTTCTAGAATGTATTTGAATTCATCTATAGAATGGAATATGTAACAGTACTCACCAAGGGGGTGTACTGAGCTGTATTGATTATTCGTTTTTTCAACCTTTGATAGGGCGGAGTTGTGAGCATGCGCAGTAACTTATCTTCGGATATCAGTATAGCAACCACACAAGTTCACGTCACCTCAGCTCAACCAGTAAAAACCGATAAACCAGCCGGGTGCGGTTGCGTCAAGATGGCGGCGAAAGTTTTCGCTGTTGAAATCATTAGCATGACTAAATCGCGCTCCTAGCGGTCACCACCCCCTAAGCCTAGGGTGTCATTGACCTCCGCGAGGTCAATGACACCCTACTGGATTCATCTGTTGGCTGGTCTTTGTACTGAATGGCATAAATTATTCATTTATTCAACCTTGAATAGGGCGGGGCGCAAAAGAAGCAACACATAAGTGCTGAAGATGATGATACTGCGCATGCGCTGCTATGCCACTTCGCCACATGTTTTGAACAACAGTAATGCACATTCATATCATAGTATAATAAACATTTTCTGTGATCTTCGTGGCTTTTGCGGTAGGTGTTTGCGGGATATAAAACATTCCTGTAACGACACAGGTTAGCGTCGCATCAGCTCTATATACTAGTGCTGCGTACCTAAACGTAACGTCAGGTACAGGTACCGGTACAGAGGTTTTAGTACAGGTCTTGACCTGTACCTGTACCTGTACCTCAATAATTTGAAAAATTTACATTTGTTTTTCTGAACTTCTTCAATAATGACAGAAACAGGAATAAACTGTTTACAACTTGTCAATATCTTTATTCAAAGAATTACGAACATCACTAGGTTTTCTACCACCAAAACTCCCACCCTGTCTGAATGATCTGTTGCATATTAGTTACGCTGTTCCAATGTGTGACTTTGGTCACGTTTGGTGTTGCATGAGGTTATTAGGTTAGGTGATCAGTCACAAAATAAGCACATGTTGATGTAAATTTATATTGGTACAGTACCGGTACGTCATGATTCGGTATTTTGGACCTGTACCTAATCATTTTTTACGGTACAGTACCGGTACACAGTACCGGTACGCATCACTATTATATACCAGTGGAGACTGACAAACCATCCACCTAGCCGGGGACATTCGTGGCAAGATGGCGGCAAACGTTAACATTGCGCCGCTGGAATAATCTGTTGGCTGAGCAGCATAAATTATTCAAATTTTCAACCTTGAATAGGGCGGGGTTGCAAACAGAAGAAGCAATAAAAGTGGTGAATATTAAGATACTGCGTTGCTCTCTCATTTCACCACATCTTCTTGACAACAGCACTGTGCATACATATCAGTGTCCTCTGATCTTAGTGGCCTCAGCAAACCGTTTGCGGTATAGATTTCTGCGGTATATTCAACATTTCTGTAAAGACGCAACGTACCGTCGCCTCAGTTCTATCGGCGAAAACCGACAGACCATCCGCCCAGCCGGGCGCGGGTGTGGCGAGATGGCGGCAAAAAAATTCGCGGCTGGAATCGTCTGCTGGCTAATCTTTACCAAAGGTAAGGGCTGTGCCGATCGGTAGGTTTGTAGACAGACAGACCGTAATATACAATGAGGGGGAGGGGTTCTAAATCAAATGAGTTATCAGTTGAAAAGAAAATGTTGCGAGATTACTAGCATTGTGTCACATGTACCCGATGCACAATTTTTGTAATCTCCAAGCAGATCTCCACGGTGCTAAAATCGTACAAGCTAGCCAGAGAAGCTCCAGTCAGCCAGGGAAGTTGTCAAAACTCCTTCTGCCAGTTGGATACGGTCTTTCCAACCGTTGGATCTGCTTGGAGGTTACAATTTTTGAGGAAGGTTAGAACCAGTGAGTTCAGATTCAGACCATAGGTACGCCAGGATATGGTTATACAATGAGGTTTAGAAGTTGTCGATTCACAATTGTTGTCACAGTTTGATGCTGTGCGTCTCGGAATATCGGAATAGCGTTCTTTGTTTCACAGTTATGTGTGTGTGTGTGTATGTGTGTGTGTGTGTGTGTGTGTGTGTGTGTGTGTGTGTGTGTGTGTGTGTGTGTGTGTGCGTGTGTGCGTTGTATTATGTTGTTTGGCCACTCGGGTGTATTCATCAACTTTGTTTGGCAAGCTGGTTAACGTTACGGTCTTTACAGAACTTTCTGGTGGAGCAGAATTTTGAAGTTTATATAATTTTGGTTAATACTATCATGAAGCTTTGTTTCATGCAATTTAGTGTTCAGTAGTTCAACATACCCTCCTATGACCGTCCCTTACTCTGGGTTTAGCCTTGAGTATATCAGGATGTAGGCTACGTGACTGGCCATTTCCCTTCTGCACGTTCATTTCCCCTTTATCATGACCTTTTCGTCCAGTGACGTTATCAAGTTGAATCTTTGGGTATTTGCCACTTCACATATAAAGTCATTCGTTGCGAATCTACAGCAACCTTGGGGTTTTGATATGTGGCCCTAAGAGAGAAAGAAAGAGGGGGAGAGGGAGAGAGAGAGAGAGAGAGAGAGAGAGAGAGAGAGAGAGAGAGAGAGAAAGAGAGAGAGAGAGGTCAGTAGTTCTTTTAGATAATTCCTACAATACAATAAACATAAAATATTACTGTTACTCGTAAAAATATTGATGTGACGTTCTTGTAGGTTTTCAAGACATTTCGTGTAAGATTATACTCTTAAACACATTGCACGAGTCTTACGAATTGGAGATCAGTCGGGTATCTAGTACAGTTATTATCTCTTTTTTCAGTTCAAAGAACACACGCCATAATATTTGCATTGACTACGGTTGCTATAAAAAGAGTAGCCATTGACAAAAACTAATGTAATGCCATGCGTTCTGTTTGGACATACTCGATATGACTGTGGTTTACCATTTTGTGTTTGCAATATTTCTTTTTTTGTTTGTTTGAAAAATGTTGCATGGTACTGGGAGTGAACACGTTGAATATTCATCATTGGAGACGACGGTGTTTGATGTTTATTCATATCCACGAGTAGCATACCAATACGAAATTTCATTGTGAGTTTGAACGCTATTAATAAAAGACTTAAATTGTGGCGATACATTACTGTGCCTGGTGACAGGATCGCTAAGCTGTCCCTTCTGTCCCTTCACATCCAGAATCACACTGACTTCATCTGAAAACAAAACATATCTCCGTAACAACGTTACAGCTATGTGATTGATGTAGATACGTGCCCGAATTGACAGACATTACTTTTGGTTGATTGAGTACGGGTGTGGCAGAGAATTTTATGGTTGCCCTAAACCGTTTGAACATACAGCGTATCTGCACACAATGCAAGCATTTCAGTCGCTATTATTCTGCACTGACAAAAAGTTGATAAGACAAAAATGTTACCATAAATACAACTATAATGCATGAAAATAAACCCGCCGTGCAATAAGCCGTATCTGAGGGCGTGGTGGTGTTATTAAACACTGCAAGTTCCGCCTCATGATAATGACAGAGTCTTTTAGATACAACTGCCCCCTCCCCCCAGTGTTCTGGTAAAATTCCAGTACCCCCCCCCCCCCCCACCCCCTTCCCCGTGATAAGCCTCATCTTAGGGCGAGGGTGTCCTTAAACATCGCACGTACCCCCCGCTTATCTCAGGGCGGTTTTATTTTGGTTACATCGCAAATTACCCTGACCTAACATATATGAATATATGGTGGTGGGGGGGGGGGGCATCTTATCCTCTGCTAGTACCTCCGCCCTTCGATAAAACGTATTTCAGTGTTTGTTTTGAAAGTACTTCACCACCATTAGCATTAATTTGCCGGATTACATAAATCCGCCACTTTGACAAGCAGTGGGTTTGAGAGCTTTCTAGTGCCCCCCCCCCCCCTCTGTATTCACAGTGTGATATACAGCATTGCACTTTAGGGCGCTGGCTTGGAAATCTGTTTGGACGTATCTTTACAGTTTGGCGCAAGCATATACATGTACCCTGGTGGAATTATCTTATTACAAGATGTTACCCCCACCCTGAAATAAAGATTTTATTAGGGCACATCATGGTATTTTGATACACTGCAAGTAGACCCGTTTTGAAGGTAGAGATTTTCTTATCTATTGCGGGTACCACCGGCACCATCATCTCAGAGTGGGGAGGGGGGTGTAGCCGTAGTAGTTACCACTATTTGGTACTATGGTTCATCTGCCATGGCAAACTTCATCATAAGTGCCAATGCCGATGCCCATGAACTAGAATACAAGGCTAGACTAACATTCCTCAACATGTTACCGCTTACATACAGGAGGGAGATTTCTGATATAATGTTGTTTGTTCAGTCCATGGCAAATGTGTACGACCTATAGATATGCATAATTTTGTATCATTCTCCACTAGACCAACAAGAGGTAGCCGGTCTCACATGTTAATGCCAATCCGTTGCAAAACATCAACATTTGCGACGTCTTACATTATTTGCCTTGTAGCCGAATGGAACAATCTCGACGTCTCAGTTCGAGACATGGGGTGTTGGCCTCACAGCAGTCTGAACTTTTGTCATTTAAACGGTGTCTTGTCAGGTCGCTATCAGACAGGTTCAGAGATCACTTTGCAACTGAAAATCTCTGTACATTGACATCTACCTGTAGATGTGCTACGTGTCTGGCCTTAAGACCTCGGTAGTTTGCTGATAGTGCTACTCTGAAATAGTGCAATATGTTCATTTTAGCCGTTAACTATGTTGTTGTGTAATAAAGTGCAATATATTTGAGTAGTTATTGATTAGGTTATTTCATAATTGTATATTTTAAGATTTTCCTTGTATCTGATGTTGGATGAATCTCTGTGGGGTGAGAGCTAGAAAAGGCATCATAGCCTGTTCTCCTATCCCTTCCACATTTGTGTTGAATTTTAATAAACAAATAAACAACTATAAAGCATCGCTGAATCAACTGCACGCCTGGTTTAAGGTTGAAGCCACAATACTGTTGGATTATTTGGATTATAATGTCTGAAATGGAGGCATATTAAACAATATATCATCTTAAAACTACAAGCAACTGTTGAGAGCAAACGTAGTTAAATTTTCATACTGTCTTCTTTCAGCCCCGATCAGTGATTCCCAGTCAGATGATTCCAGTTCCAGTGCCTACAGCTATGACTATGACTACGATGATTCATCTTATCAAAGTGAGTTGCAGAAGATACTGTAAATGTAGACATGCTCGCTGTGGTTTTATGTCAACTCTTTAAAATCGCTGCGAAAATTGTTTCCATTATGTGACTGTAGCGCTACTATTGTTTCAAACGCGAACTCAAAACCAACGCGAACACTCCATTTACTATTTACCACGAACTTCGCGCGAACATTTCTGCATCTACAGAAGTAATAGTTGCCTAGAAGGTTACAAAATAACCTATCCTAAGCATCAGTAAGAACACAAGTCAGTAAACACAGTAGGTGCATAAATAGAGGACTCCCCTAGCTTTCTGAGAAATGTACTCTGTATATGACACGTGTGTATGACTAATCCTGTACAAGGCTGTGCAAGACGGTACTAGGCTCTCCATTGCCCCTGAGACTGTTACTCCTTTACCACATCCTTCATGACTAATCTTGAAGATATTGAGAAACGTATAAGATTAGGAACACAGTATGTTAGACAAGACCGACCGACTCGAGGAATAGAGAGGAGACAACATATGAGTGTGGAATAAAGATCGTTTCTCGGCCACGGCAACAACTGGAGTCTGTCTTCACTTTCCATCGAAGAACCTATCTCTGCTATTCCTTACATACAGTTTTCAACACGAATAAAGAGAACGCATACCTCGAGCTCGTTTTATTCAAAGCAGCGCTCGTTCGCGTTGGGGCCCTGCTCTTTAGCCCCAGTAGACGCGGTTCTGGCGCCGTCGCCACCAAAACAGCTTCAGCCAATCAGCGGGTTTGCTAAACCTCATCTAGAGCAAAAGCGCATAGGACGCTGGGAAGCTATCAACCGATCAGGTTACGTCTCACATCGTTACTTCAGGTTCAGAACGAATTTACCGCCAAATTGTGCCAAATAAGGATAGCTCATAAATTATTCATGAGCAACTGTCAGTAACGTCGCCAGAACCTTGTCTACAGTGACCCCTACGCGAGCGAGCTGACGAATCGAGCGATAGGGTCTCTGCTTTCAGGAGGGTGGGTAAATGTTTCCATGATCCCATAGTGACTGATGAATGCGGCGGTAGCCTGGCGGCTTCCTCTGGAGGTACTGTGACGTCACCGAACTACCCCAGTAACTATGGCAACAATGGGGACTGCAAGTGGTCGATCACAGCACCAAAAGGAAGCATCATTCGTCTGACGTTCGACAGTTTCGACACTGAGGAAGAATACGACGTTCTGACCATCTACGACGGATACAGTGATACAGCTGCAGAGTTACAAAGGTAATGTTATAAACACAAAAACAACACCTGCTTGGTTACTAGTATTCTGTATACGAAATAGAACTGGCCTTAAAAGAAAAGTGGCGTCGCGGTTGCGTAGTGGCAGGGTATTTGGGCCAGAAACTAGAGGTCTTGTGTTCGAATCCAGGGTCTCTTGATTTGTCCTTCCCGGTGTGAGTGGATCCAATAAGTCTGTCCGGATATGAAACTTTTACTCCTCAGTACAAACCTGGTGTGTTATGCCATGAGGCGCTTTACCGGGTATGTTCTCGGTTTTTCCGTTAATACTTGATTATTGAATTTTGATGATTAATATTTTGTTTAATTTCTGATCTATTTCTTTAAAAAATGTTCATTCTGTTTAGTATTGATCATATTATCGTGCCTTATTATGTTTAATACCTTAAAATACATTTTGTTTTTCTTCCTATCTATTCATTTATCTAGATTTATTATATATAATTTCAAAAATTTTGAGTTATGTACAATTTATGATATAATTCCTATTGTAAAGTTTCGAGGGGAGGCCCAAGAAAAGCCACCTAGGCTTCTGCCCCCCCTGCATGTTTTTTGTTGCCCTGTATATCTTTGTTTTAAACACTTGTAAATATACGAATGAATAAACAAACAATAAACAAGCAAACAACCGAAACCAACTTAGATTCTTATACAGCTGTATTAGTTTGAGTACCTGATCTTGACTATCTATTCCAGGTTGTCAGGCCAACCGTTGACGCCAATCACCCCTATCACCAGCACATCTAACATGGTGTTCCTGAGGTTCAAGTCTGACGTTTCAAGGACTCGCCAGGGGTTCCAGTTATCCTACATAAGTAAGATCTTTGATAACGCTTCACACAGTAACCATGGTGTGCTGTTCAATGCGAACTGCCATGCATATATACATACATACATAGTCATGCTCTATATTGGAGCATACACAAAGCTTAGTCTCCAGTATTCTCTGCTATACATCATTTTGATCGAATCTTTTTCATTCAGACAAGTTTCCGACCCGATAAGGTTCTTTATGTCACGTATGGACGACCTCTTCTCCTTCTGGTTTCTGGTGTCCGAAGAAGCAGTTTACCAGCGGGTTCACCTGGCAAATAACATGGCCAGTGATTAGGGGTGGTACAAAACCGATATTTTCTATAGACCGATTAGAAAATTCACAGTACCAGGCTACCAGCAGGCGGTCACACATAACCGGTCTAATACAAAATAAGCAGATTTAACGAGTCGTGGTTTCCTTTTTCGAAGACGTTAGCTGTTAATCATATGTAGATGAGTCAACAGACGGCGAGTGCACATTAGTGTGCACCGAGAATAATCACATTATTCTAATATACAATTTGAACATAATTTGCAGACCTTAATCTACTTGTGTCTCGCTCTCCAAAATATGATGTACTCCGACACTACTTAAATCAGGTACAGGTACAGGTCCGGACCAGGACCTAGCTGACCCTCTGGACCTGGACCGGACCAAAAATATTCTGTACCGGTACCCACCCCTACCAGTGAGGTTTAACCAACGACGCTTGACTTCAGAAGAGATGGGTGGAAGGGTGCCATTGAGTTGTTTGTTTGTTGTGTGCTTCTACCAAAGTTCGGTGTATATGGCACGCAACATCTTGGTGAAGGTTCCGTCCAGTTTCCTGGTCTGCGAAGCAGCTAGCATCCATGGTCCACGACTCACAACCATAAAGCAAAACTGTAACAACACAAGATTGAAGTGGTAGTTAAAAAAAAAGATAATTTGAACCAGTTACTGCGATTCATAACTTTGCATTGCCCTTTTTCCAGGCCGTGTCGCAGACCATTGTTGGGATCCTGGCGTACCTGCCAATGGGACGAGGGATAACAACAGTAACTTTACACCAGGATTGACAATCAGGTACACTTGTATGCCCGGGTACCAGCTGTGGGGGACTGCCAATATAACCTGCCAGTCGAACAATACATGGAGCGATGCTACACCAACTTGTGCAGGTGAAATTTAAAAAAAAGCAGTGAGGGTTAGAATTCTAAAGATACTGTAAGCAGTAAGGCATTCATGTCAGACATGTACAGTCAACTAAAACATTATGTTTTAAAGTACAACTGAAGGGTGGCTGAGGAGTTTTGGGATGTTATTGAAAAAGACCTTCATAAACCTTCCTCAACCTCAATTTTTTCAGGTAGTACCTTATCGCAAGGTGATGATTTCTGCAAATTGGTATGACGTCATAATTACGTCTTCAAGAGTTATAAGGCCACGCCCATTTAAAAAAAAGGCTCTCCTTGGCTCGTACTTCGATGTTTATCAATATTACTTTGCAGGAATATACATGAAAGTAATACATCAAGGATTATGCGTGCCTATGTTTATATTTTGAAATGACGATTTTTTGCGAATTTATATTGTTATTTTTGATCAAAAAATGGCCGTGGCCTTATATCTCTTGATCACGTAATCATGACGTCATACCAATTTGCGTAAATTATCACCTTGGTATAAGGTATTACCGGAAAAAAATAAGGCTGAGGAAGGTTTACAAAGATTTTTTTTCAATAACATCCCAAATCTCCTCAGCCACCCTTCAGTTGTACCTTAGGTGATTTTGTCAGTGCCTTAAGTAGTTTATGTTCCTGTTAAGTCATCAGATCACATGTCTCCTGTATTGATTGGTACATGTCATCTGAATATCAAAAATGCGTAGAAAGTGTGTCATTTTGTATGATGAAAGAAAACATTGTATAGCACGGACAGTAGAAACTGAAAAACAGGTTGAAAATCTTCTATTTGATGTACTGTACATAATTAATGAATGAACATATGAATATGGTATCAATGTCCTAAAATCACCGAGCCATACATTCTTGAGAATAAGTGGGGTCGTTCCACTGCTTAAAGATATGAAGTCAAACTTTGTCCGTCTCAGTAATCATATACATAATATATATATATATATATATATATATATATATATATTTATTTATATATATATATATATATATATATATATATATATATATATATATATATATATATATATATATATATATATATATATATATATATATATATATATATTTATATATATATATATATATATATATATATATATATATATATATATATTTATATATATTTATATATTTATATATGCATCGCGTTACTTATGATCTCCATGAAAAATTGAGATATTGTTTTTGGCGTGTCTGTGTCTGCCTGTCTGTGTGTCTGTCTGTGTGTTTGTGTTTACGGACGATTGTAGTCAGCATAACTCAAAAACCTCAGCATGGATTACGATGATATTTGGTGTGTATGTAGATGCTGTGGAGACAAAGTTCAAGGGCGATTTTGGGACCCCTGGTATGTGACCTTGGTAGTGCAGCGGAACTTCCGTTTTTGCATCTTTTGACCTGGACGTGCTATGGTCTTAATTTTTTTGGTGGCAGTTAGCTTGTTGACAATAGATAGATAGATGACCAACAAATAAATTGGTACATTTCAGTCTCAAAAAGATATGCATTTACCGTTGTGCCCAATTTCAACTCATTTGATGACAAAAAAGGTGCTTGATATAAAACAAAATTATTGACCTTAGAACCCGGCAGAATCCGCCTTTTTGGAGGTTCCGGCCCAAACGAAGGACGTGTGGAAGTCCGGCCTGCCGACAGTTTGAACTGGGGCACAGTTTGTAACAACAATTTCGGCATAAAGGATGCAGACGTTGTTTGCAGAATGCTGGGATATGTCAGGGCCATTACGGTTACACCATCTCGGCATTTTGGCCAAGGTAGGATTTGACTCATGTTGGCTGACTTGTCTCACTTAACAACCTTTTAACACATTAATCTTTGATTACACATTTTGACATGTTTCTGCATTAGTATATTTTTGTATCTTCGAAGTTCGAACTATCGTCTTTTTTTTTTAAATCAAGGATCAGGGCCAATCTACATGGATGACTTAAGATGTGATGGGAACGAGACTAGTCTGTATAACTGCTCGTACGCAGGATGGGGGATTCACGAGTGTCATCATGGAAAAGATGTCGGAGTTGTCTGCGGTAGGTGGATGGATTATCTATTCAATTAATAGTTTTTTATAAAAAACATACATAAATAAAACAATCAGTTATATCTATTTAGGACCTATATGCCTGATTAAGTACTAATGGTTGATCTATACATTGATACCCGACTTCGAAAAGGCTGAGTTACGACTTTTATACTTATATTCATATTCATATTCATATTCATATTTATTTATCGTATTTTACATATAGTATTTTATATATCGTGTTTTATATATCGTATTCAATATAAAGTATTCTATATATCGTATTTTATATATCGTATTTTAGATACCAGCAAAATCCGCCTTGTTGGAGGTTCCGGCCCAAACGAAGGACGTGTGGAAGTCCGGTCGGACGGCAGTTTCAACTGGGGAACAATTTGCCACGACAATTTTGACAGGAATGACGCAGACGTTGTTTGCAGAATGCTGGGCTATCCCAAGGCAAACCAGGATCATACTGTTGCCTATTTTGGCCAGGGTACGATTCAGCTTTTATTGTTTAAACTTCAATTTGTAGTCATATCATGAATTAATGATCGATATTTGGCGACTTACTGATTATCACTTTTATAACACAGGAACAGGGCCAATCTACATGGATGACCTAGGGTGCCATGGGAACGAGAGTAGCCTGTTTGACTGCTCGTACGCAGGGTGGACGATTCACGACTGTGATCATGGTCACGATGCAGGCGTTGTCTGTATTACAAGTACGTTCAGATGGATAGAAATATGGTCATTTCTGTGTTAATCTCTGTATCAGTATCTACAGGCAATCATTTTTAAAAAGTTGTGAATTAAAATTAAAATTAGAATTAAAATTAAAATTAGAATTAGAATTAGAATTAGAATTAGAATTAGAATTAGAATTAGAATTAGAAGTAGAATTAAAATTAAAATTGAAATTGAAATTGAAATTGAAATTGAAATTGAAATAGAAATTGAAATTGAAATTAGAATTAGAATTAGAATTAAAATTAAAATTGAAATTGAAATTGAAATTGAAATTGAAATTGAAATTGAAATTGAAATTGAAATCGAAATCGAAATCGAAATCGAAATCGAAAATCAAAATCAAAATCAAAATCAAAATTAAAATTAAAATTAAAATCAAAATTAAAATTAAAATTAAAATTAAAATTAAAACTACCAATTTTCTACAGAATATCGTCTTTTAACATTTTTCGGTGATCGTTGTCCATGTATAGCTTTGTCAATGTAAGAGAAGTAGTTTGACATAAATTATTAAGGTGTGAATAATTGCTGCTAATTTCTATAATCTATGCAAAAAGATCAGAAGGAACATATTTTGCACGGGTGGAAACGTTACTAACTCTAAATTTGTTTCGCACAATTTTACTCCATATTTCCTCTAAGAAATAGTATGATGATAGCAAACTGCATGATATAGACAACAATGACAGTACACTGACGACTTCGATGTAGTTCGATCACATAGGCTTGGGCATGGGATAGATTCTTTACAAAGAGAGTCTAATCTATCAAGAATTATGTCCTTTAACGATAAATGTATACATGTGAAGCTTTCGCTCCAAATTGAATAGGTGATACGCCTAGCATTCCAATCAACGTATTTCAACTTCAGTGGACAGTGAACAACTTATACTGATTACCAATTCTCGTCTATTTTGAAGTATACTAGGATATAATTAAAAGGGATGTTTTATCTTAGATTCAAGCAGAATCCGTCTTGTTGGAGGTTCCGGCCCAAACGAAGGACGTGTGGAAGTCCGGCCGGCCGACAGTTCCAGATGGGGCACAATTTGCCACGACCATTTTGACTTCAATGATGCAGAAGTTGTTTGTAGAATGATGGGCTATCCCAATGCCTATCAAGTTCGTCCTTCTGCCTATTTTGATCAAGGTACCTTCTTCGTCTCACGCAACACTTCCCTTAACATATACGAGTATTGATGATGTTTGTTGAAAACATATCAAGACTTTTGTTTTGCTTTTTATCTCCACAAAGAATGGAGATATTGTTTTGGGTGTTTCTGTCTGAGTGTGTGTTTGTGTTTCCGGATTTTTGTAGTCAGCATAACTCAAGAACCGCTGGATGGATTACGATGATATGTGGTATGTGGATAGGTGTTGGTAAGACAAAGGTCGACCAAGGTTGATTTTGGAGCCCCCTGGTATGTGACCTTGGTACTGCAGCACTATCTTTTGTACTGGTCCTATCTTTTGAGCTGGACGTGCCATGGTCTTGATTTTGTGGTGGCAGATAGCTTGTAATGTAAGGAAGAAGTGCTGTAGGTTTGGGCCCCCTAGCGTGCAGCATTCTCTGGAACTGCAAGTTTTTTTTCGTCAAAATTTTAAGTTAATTCTTTTAAAACATTTTGTTGCATCTTTTAAATCCAGGAACAGGACCAATCTACATGGACGACCTACAATGCGATGGTACGGAAAATAGCCTGTTTAACTGCTCGTACCCCGGATGGTGGATTCATGACTGTGGACATTGGGAAGATGCCGGCGTTGTCTGTGGTACGTGGATGGAATTCCTTTTTTTTTAAATCTAAAGTATGGATATCAATGATATGATTGAAAAAAAAATCATTGTCCATTTGTGACCCAAAGCAAGGCGAAAATTAAGTTACTAGCTTAAAGGCTATAAGTTGACAACCAATTACCCAGAAACACACTGTAAAAGTAATGTCTAAGCTCAACCCAAGATTTCTTAAGAGCGTCCCAATTAAAGTTTGCGCAATAATATTTCATGTAATTTGTTACACCTGTCTGTAATTTGTCTGGAGGGTATTCGGGGGGTTATCAGAAAATTTATGATGTATAATGGCAGGTCAATGTCACAATGCCAATACAATTTCGTTTTGGGATTCAGACAATATTATTCGTAGAACCATAACTGCCCTGGAGTTGAGTAAGCCTTTAAAATGAAATTCACATTCCCTGTGGTGTAGTTGTCTTCGCTTCTGTTACTAGCCACATCTGGTTCAAATTACTTGGACCAGAAGGACCGGGGTTCAAGTCCCGGGTAGGACACCTCTGGACAAGAGGCGCTTTGAGTCATACCAAAGACTTTATACAACTGGTACATACTTCTGAAACAGTATGGAAGTTAAACACACTCCACTGCCAGTAGACTAGCCCCTTGCTGCAGTGATTGCACCACAGTGTGGCCCAGGGCTATGAAACGGAGATGGGCACCACCCTATACACCTTATGGTGTGGGAGGATTTTAACTAACTAACTAACTCACATTTAGATTCCAGCAGAATTCGTCTTGTCGGGGGTTCCGGTCGACACGAAGGACGTGTGGAAGTCCGGCCGGACGACAGTTTGAACTGGGGAACAGTTTGTCAGGACCAGTTCGACATGAAAGATGCAGACGTTGTTTGTAGAATGCTGGGTCTCCCAAGTGCTCTACAAGTTCGTAATGAATCGTATTTTGGCCCAGGTAACATTTTCCTAATGTTCTTTCAAATACAATATCTAGCTGGAAAAAAAGTTACATTTTCCGTTACATTACATTTAAATTTCATTGTTTTGACTCTCCATCATTATGTTTTGATTTGATACTTCTAGTCTTTTAAGTTATCGTTACTTCAGTTATCATCTAATTATGATTTCCCTTGTTTGTTGAAGACTTATATTTTCAACTTAATCTTCATTGCTGAATTATTTGTCATTATTTGATATCTTTAATATTGCTATGTATGTATATGTAAGGGGTTTAACCCCGCAGAAATCTTTGAAAAGCGCCGCCAGGCGATATGTATTTCTGGTAAAACAAATAAACTGAAACTGAAACTAAACTGAAGTATTGAAAAATTGCACAATCGTGCCTAGGCGCCTGATGGCTAATTCACAGTGTATGAATATAATAGAATGAATGAATGAATGAATGAATGAATGAATGAATGGATTAACTTTATTGCTCGACAATCGTACAACGTATGGCAATGTGGGTATGGGTATGTAGCCAACAATACTAATCTATATCCTACATTTAACAACAAAACATTATTGACAACAGAATATGAGTTACAATGTAGTAATGTATGCATAAACAAGGCATGTGAAAATCATTTCACAATCTAATTTTATACACGAATTGAATACCTATCCATTTTTCATGTATTCATGTTGACTTGTATTTTGTAACACTGATTGGTGTTTTATTTAATCTAATACAGGAAGAGGGCCAATCTATATGGACGACCTACAATGTAATGGGACGGAGAGTAGCCTGTTTAACTGCTCGTACGGTGGTTGGGAGATGCACGATTGTGATCATGACCAAGATGCAGGCGTGGTCTGTGGTATGTTCATTTAAAGTCATACAATCATAAACTGTGCACACATTTTTGTATCAAAAAGAATGCTCACGTACACTACCAATTTTCCTAATTTTTTGTTGTGTGTGTATAGGAAGAAACAGGCGAACCAAAAGAATGCATTTTTGGTAGTGTATTAACATTAACTCTCTAAGCAGAACATGAGTTTCGGCTGGTTTTTTACGTGTTTTTAGGCGTTTTTGTCGGGCTTTCTACTTTGTCATCTTTTTTGTGGTTGGCTATACAACAAAAAAAGATGACAAGGTAGAAAGCCTGACAAAAACGCCTAAAACACGTCAAAAACCAGCCGAAACCCATGCTCTGCTTGGATATACAAAAAAAAATATGACAAAGTAGAAAGCCCGACAAAAACGCCTAAAAACACGTCAAAAACCAGCCGAAACCCATGCTCTGCTTGGAGGGTATAAACATTACAGAAAAGGAGAAAACAAATCTTTTATAGTCCCGGCCTCTAGATCTAGGGGCATAAAGTAACAAATTTAGGCCCAGAAAACACGAAGCAGGACATTGGTGACAGTCAGGAACATTAATACATCCTGTGTAGCCAAGTGTTTGGCGATTTGATGCTTCGTTCAACGAAAGGCACATTGCCTGATACAAAAATGTAATTTTTGATTTTGTTCGTTATTTCTAATTGTTTTACCTAAAGGAAGCTTACACTTGATGAAGATGTAGACACGTTATCGTGGCCTTGTCCATACAATTATTATCATTATTATTATCATTATTATCATCATCATGATCATCATCATCATCATCATCATCATCATCATCATCATCATCATCATCATCATCATCATCATCATCATCATCATCATCATCATCATCACTATATATTATTATTGCTTTATATTATCATTACTATATATTATTATTATTATTAGTAGTAATAGTAGTAGTAGTAATAGTAGTAGTGGTAGTAGTGGTGGTAGTAGTGGTAGTAGTGGTAGTAGTAGCAGTAGTAGTAGTAGTAGTAGTAGTAGTAGTATATTGTTTTTTTCATCTGTCGTAAATCGACGGGAGAACCAAGAAGATGACGAAGACAAACATCTAAAAACATAACCGTATGCAAATTCATGTTTCCAAATATCAAAAAAGGTGATTTATGCCACTGTTCTCTTTAATCAATCAGGACAACCATTCCTGCTGGTTCATGCTGGTAGAATTTTACAATTTGATGTCAGCGACGGGTCAAAGGTAAAGGTCGCTTTATCTCCTTGGGCCGAGGGGTTCGACTATGACCCCATGACTGATATCCTGTACTGGGTAGACCAGGACTTTCGTGTGAAACGAGGTCAACGTGATGGAAGTTGGAAGGAGACCATTATAGAATCTCCAATGGATGGTGGTGAGATATCTTCTTCAATTTGATTGATTGATTGATTGATTGATTGATTGATTGATTGATCGATCGATTGGTTGATTCATTGGTTGATTGGTTGATTGATCGATCGATCGATCGATCGATCGATTGATTGATTGGTTGGTTGATTGATTGATTGATTTGGCTGTAGAAAAAAGTACAGCTAGGGCTACCCAACTAGCCGAAGGCTAATTCAACGATTTAGCCCTGGTAACTAAAAAATATACAAAATTGAATGTAAACTTTCACAAAGCACATTGAGACGTTCATGACAAAAATACAACTTAAGTACTTGTAAAAGCTTACACAACATACAAGACTGTACAGTATACTCAATGGAATTTTACACCAGCAGCATTCATCTTAGAATACAAATATTTTTGTATCGGCACTTGTCGGTAAAAATCTCTTCCACTCTACTCTGGCAAGCTTAAAACACCAAGCATGGAGCAATCAATGAAATCACACTATTTTTAAAATCTATATAGAATAATCAGAATCTGAACGTCATTTTGAAGAAAATATACACAAGTGCATTTTGTTTTTTCGAGTGTTCCTTCCCATCTTTTTCCCTATTCTTACTGCAACTTACGTTAATATCTCAAAAATCTAGCCTATAACCTGAGATTGGATAATGCTGGAGGGAATATCTACTGGACCAACTACTTTGACGAAACAATCTCAGTAGCCAGGATGGACGGATCGTTCGCCAGGACACTACTGACGTCATCAGTCATCGACCTGCCTGATGGGCTTGTCCTGGATCCAAGAAATGGGTGATTATCTCCATGTAAAATGGAAATATTGTTTTGGGTGTGTCTGTAGGTGTGTGTGTCTGTGTCTTTCTGAGCGTGTGTCTGTATGTCTGTGTTTCCGGATTTTTGTAGCATAACTCAAGAACCTGTAGATAGATTATTATCGTATTTGGTATGTGAGTATGTGTTGAAAAGACGAAGGTAAATGTCGATTTTGATCCCCCTGGTATGTGACCTTCTTACTGCAGCAGTAGTTCCGTTTTTGTAAATCTTTTGATCTGGACGTGCTATGGTCTTGATTATTTGGTAGCAGATAGCTTGTGATGTAAGGCAAATTATGCAAATTGGTACTTAATTTGCGTAATCAATGAGGAAAATCTATATTTTCGTTAGAGACAAACAGGGCTTGAAAAGTATTCCAGTTAGGGTACCAAAACCACATGTATATATTTGCACTATATTGGACTTTCCTACTCTGTTCTTCATCAAGTTCTCAGACAAAAATGGTTTCTGTTTCCTGATACCTACTGGGTTATTTTTTCACAGACTCATGTACTGGATGAATGCGGGGTCTAACCCTCGTCTTGACCGTGCTGCGATGGACGGTAGCGACCACACAACTATCATCAGAGACCTAGGTGATCCCTTTAAAGACACGGCCATTACAATAGACTACAAAGGTGAGAAAACGGACGATGGTGAAACACATATTCTGATAACAACCTAGTCATATATTAACATTACAGGTGTTGGATATAGGAGATTCTTTGTCCACAACCATGTAACCTCACCTGCTGACGTTTCGGTGTCTGTCAGACCAACTTCTTCAGAGCTTTTGACTGGAGTACTGCTTCTCGCCGCTATAAGTAGCCGATGTAGGTGGCGCTTTTGCGGCGAGAACACAATCCTAAACATGGCTTAGCTTGTATCCCCCCTCGCCCCGGTTCATCACGGTTCATTACATGTATTATATTTGGCTGAACTTAAACATAAACATATCTAATGGTCCGTCCACCTAACTCCATGGAGACATTGACTTCAATATAAAACTTTCTCGTAACTTGCGCAACATTGCCATGTAGGTGGTAATCCAATGGTAAGCTGAATGTGTCTGTTTTTATATATTTATCTCCATGAAAAATGGAGATATAGTTTTGGGTGTGTCTGTGTGTGTGTCTGTTCGTGTGTCTGATTGTGTTTCCGGACTACTATAGTCAGAAAAACTCAAGAGCCTCTTGATAGATTACGATATTTGGTATGTGGGCGGGTGTTGGGAAGCCAAAATTCAGGGTCGATTTTGGGCCCCCTGGTATGTGACCTTGGTACTGCAGCAGAACTTCAGTTTTTGTATCTTTTGACCTGGACGTGGAACTCTTGTTTAAATCATTGCATTCCTCCCTTTCAGAGAATCGTCTGTACTATTCTTCTCATGACACCATCAAAAGCTCAGACATGCTCGGCAACGACATACGCCTAGTCAAGGCTGGAGATGGGGACGTGGTTGAAGGGATCGCAGTTGATGATAACTACATTTACTGGACGCAACAGCCCGGTCAAGTCCGAAGGTGAGGAAATTCCCCTCACCCACTTTGGCTCTTCTCACCCTTCTCACCCTGACGCCTTTAGGCCGATGGTCTGTAAGTTGTAAGCCTCATGGTGAACTCTCTCCATACTGCCCTATCCGCAGTAATTTTCTTCACTACTTGGAAGTTTGGTTCTTCTCTTCTAGTAATTTCAACGATTTGGTCTAGCCACCTCTTTCTTGGTCTACCTGCTGGCCTTTTCTTTTCAGGCGTCCAGTTGAAGATTCTTTTCGCATCTCTGTCCTCTGGCATTCTGTGCAGGTGTCTAAACCACCTCAGTTGATTTCTTTCAACTAATGCCAGTAAGATCTCTCATAAGAAATTGTTCTTACCAGATGAAAATATCTAAGTCGAATATTAAAGAATTATTTCAACACGTAACGGTTAAGGTGTTTGGCCTATAACCCAGAAGTCCTGGGTTCGAATCCCATTATATGCTACTGACGTTGTGCCCTTGGGAAAGGTACTTTGTTACTGCCCCGACGGCCTCAAAAATGCTATGGAACTACCTTTTATTACTACTTCGCTGAATTATATACCTCACTGCGACACGTCCTATCTGTTCTCGGACCGTCCTTCTACCTCTTGGTAGGAATCTATCAGGATGAAACCAGGCCAGTATGCACTTTCAAGCTGTTTATTCTTAAGGTCTCTGCACAGACATCTTTGCCTGCCGAGGTTCTCTCTTGGGCTTCTCATGCTACGTCATATACGCATGCGTGTTAGTCTAACATGCTAAACAGTTACTGGTGCTAATAAGCTACACATGTTACACTCACCACCAGGTTATCCAAGTCCAGCGTGAATTCGAACCAGACTGTTCTGGTTGATGGCCTATTTTTGCCACAGGACATCTACCTGTCCACAGCAGCGACCCCTAGCGTCACTAATGGTACTTGACTTTGCCAGAATTTTTTTTCGGTAGCATTTGATTGTGTGTTGGTAATGTTTATTGTTGAACAACTAAAAAAGCCAAAGATGGATCAATTGTTGAAATTTGTCATTAGGAATTGGCGCAGTAATTGGCGCAGTAATTGTTAGAAATTGAGACTCAATTTGCACAATCTATATCTATTTTTCAATTGCACAATGGGGGAAAATTCGCACGCTTTTTATTTTAAAGACCAAGACTGTACCGATTGGACGGCCTGGTTCGACCGTGACGACCCAAGTGGGGCTGCCGACAACGAAATTCTGTCGGTCATTCGACATTATAATCCCGGGCAGATCTGCGAGGCACCTACCCAGATCGAAGCCCGTGTCCGCAGCAGTCAACAGGACGCGTCAGAGACGGGGGAAGTCTTCGAGTTCTACAACACTACCGGGTTTTCCTGCAAGAACGTCGACCAGACAGACGGCAGGTGCCAAGACTACGAAGTCCGGTTCTGCTGTAATTCGGGTAGGTACATGTATCATTACAGGTTAGCGTAGCAAAACCTTTGTTGGATCCGTTGGCATGTGTGGTGGCCGCCATCTTGAATTGTGACGTCACAAGGTCGCCATACCATTTTTGGGAGGGCTGTTTTTTGGGGTCGCTAGCTTTCTCTCTATTTTTAACAAATCGACACACGACTATCACACATTCAACTGAAATAAAAAGAAAAAACTCAATACCAATTCTTATTTATAAAAAGCGACCGTAATCGCTAAACTCAGATAGCAAACCTTAAGTATATGTAGCGCAAATACTTAACTATAGTTTTGAGCCTAGTTCAGATGCATACATAGAATCTGGCAGGCATAGCCATACCCCTCTACAAGATAGATTATGTAAATTTTGTAATAACTCACGTATTGAAGATGAAATGCATGTCTTACTAGACTGTGTATTGTATAAAAACGAGCGCCAGTCACTGTTCAAATCAATTCAGCTAGACAAGAGATGTAAGACAATATCAAAGTAGGATACTTTTGAATACTTGATGTCATGCACATTGTTTATGTAACGTGTAATTATATCGCCATGTATTTCAAAAAGAGAGAAGAAGCCACTAAATTTTAGAAATACGGTAGTACATTTGTATAGTGTTTAAACCTTAATTTTAACGTACTTGTTATTATTTCATTCTCTCATTTCCATTACACTATGCATGGTCTCATATGCATGTATCCCCCTGGGGAATGAATATGCAATAAAATTTATTATTGTTATTATCATGCAGTAAAGATATAACCACGGAAGATGCATATCGTTCAAACTCTTCTAGTGCCTAGTGGTACATAGGTCACCAATTTAAGTTTTCTTGCTGTTTCTGTAGCAGGGTATATATTTACAGGGAGGGGTTGCTACTTTCGATAGAGCTAGCTTAACGATTCTGCATTCTTGGGATAATGCACTGCGCACCACCCCCCACCCCCGGACGAACAACATTTAGTTACTGTACTAAAACAACAGTAGCTAATTGAACTATTAGCATAAACCTTGTCTTGAATTAATCTTCTTTTGAAGACTACGTCAAGACATCCTAAATAGTCTTAACCTACTTAACATAACTATTCAGAGTTTTGGTATATATCTGGTTTTCCAGTGCTATCGTTAGTCACTGACGAAAGACAGTGGATGCTGTCTGAAACGTCTGCATGTTTCAAAATTTTATCCAGTTGCTTGAGTAACTATTTTTGGCGATTCTGCATTGGCATACTCTTCCCCAGGTGTATGGCTGTCACGGGACCCATCATGGGTTGTGTACGCCGCCGGCATACCGTGGGTCAATAACGGAGTCACATATGATGCCACAAAAGCCTTGGATGGCGACCAGGGGACCTACTGGAACCCAACAGGACTTTGGAAGTCCAACAACTGGTACATCATACTTAACCTGCGAGCGCCCAAAACTGTGACTAAAATCGCAGTCAGCAGCAAGGGAGACACCGACCATGACATTGCAGCCTTCACGCTACAGAAGTCGCAGGTAGCGTGCGTAGTCCAGTGGTTAACGATCTTGCATCTGGAACTATAGAAGCCCCGGGTTCGATCCCGGCTGTGTTGCTCACCCGACATGCACGCTACCGGAAAAGGTCGCAGTCCTTAGGACGGGACGTTAAGCCGTGGTCCACTGTTCATTGTGCTATTCGAAAAGAGCTAGGGGAATTTCCCCGGTAAAATGTACCTGTAAATACTGTACATAGCGTCTGTCTTCTTCTCTGTCACGACCAGTGGAAGATTAGCTCTTCAGTGAGCTAAAACTGGATCGAGATTACTTTCCTTACTTTCCTTTTAGGTTGGGAGTCCGTACAACTGGGAGGACGTCGTGTCCGTTAGTTATGTGGAGGGAGGGACAGACGACCGTCAAGAGTTTGGCGGGTTCCAGGGAACAGCGCGGTTTTGGAAGTTCGTGGTCACGCGGACCCACTCGGGCCACGCTCAGCCATATCTCAGAGAACTGAACCTCTTTGGACTTTCATCAGGTAAGGGAAAATGTCATCCTTGTTTTCTAACCTTTTCAAGTATCGATACTAGAAAGGTTCACAGAAAACAGTCATCGGTGATGATTTGACACTGGTACTAGGTTGAACGGCGCAAAATTTAGATCACACGTGGCGTGAATTAAGCAAAGGGACTTTACGATATAGCAACAAAGGTGTGCTACGATTTCCTGCCATATTGCATATTACAGCAATATTGAACGAAATATGCACATTAAAGAGACGTCACATTACGATAAACGATGTGACACGACGTAACGACGAAACGCAACGCTAATACGCTGCACAGCATACTATGATCATAATGCGATATTGTAGGAAATCTTAGCTCGCTATCGTTGATAATCTTACACACAACACTGTACACGTATTTTCGCTTGTGCAAGGTACACTTTCTAATACAATATTTTGACACGGAAATGTAATGGAGTATAAAGGGAAATCATTCATGAGGGCCCTTATGTTAATTCGAAACGACGTTTTATTCATGCTATATTTGTAGCATCGTAGACGTTTATACGTTTATCTAAAGTATCATTTTTACGGAATTTTGACACGAAAGTGATGCCATATAATCATGGGGTACGCTTTCATGAAAAATTCTCTACTATTACGTTTGTGAAGGTTAGACATCCAGGTAACCAATATACAAAGAGAATTCAAACTCTACAACTGGATAAGAATTCGGAGATTTATTTCCGGACGTTTCGAATGACATCCATCACTCTTCTTCAGCGTCACTAAAATGAAATAAGCAGAACTAACCAGTACTTATTTACAATAACTAGAAAAAACGGTTTTACATGGCAAATCACACAGTCATGCATAGGAGGTATTGAAATGTAAAACAAGATGGGAAGGTTCCTATGGTAAGACAACACCATAGGAACAGCTATTGTCCTTTGGTTGGGGGGGAGGGCGGGGTCCCAGGTACCGGAGAGTTCTACGCGGAGTACTTCCTTCCTGTTTAGGGTGGGGTTGTAGATCCTCTCGTTCTCTACTATTACTTCTTGCGCATGCAGCTTGTGACAACTGGCTCTTGACTAGCAATATTTTGTTGTACAAATCCTTATTTCAGGGTGTTCCTTGTACAATGGAGGATGTCAAGAGTTATGCCTTATGCATCCAGAAGGAATAAAGTGTGCCTGTCGGGATAACTGGGACCTGCAAGAAGATGGAGTGACATGTGAGTAGCATATGGCGAGATTTTTACCTCGCCTTTGAACAGACAAGTATGGCGTGGCACTGCACTCAAGTATTTCATACTTATTTTAACATTGCCACGTGCAGATAACAATGTACCCATTTTTACACTCATCTTAGACCATCACATTTTTAAAAGTGATGAGGATGGTCTAACTGCAATCAAGTTTTTCATACTTATTTTAACAGTTCCACGTACAGAGAACAATGTACCCATTTTTGCACTCATCTTAGACCCTCACATTTTCAAAAGTGATGAGGACGGTCTAAGATGTCTCGAAATCAGATGAAAATCAAACATATCCTATTTTTGTAAGGCAAGTGGTGTGATGTTTTCTATAGGTTGTCCTTCTGGCTACACTGCATACGAGGGTGCATGCTTCAAGGCGTACAACCAAGACAAAACCTACAACCAGGCCAGACAGGTGTGTGCAGCGGACGGAGGGCTTCTGGCCATGCCAAAGGACAAAGACACCGACACCTTCTTGAGGGACCTGAAGAATGCTGTCAATGAAATCTCACGTTTCTGGTTTGGTCTAAATGATCAGAAAGATGAGGGTGAGTGGATGTGGGAAGACGGGACTCCACACAACAAAACTACTGACTGGGACAGCTGGCAGCTGGGGGAACCAAACGAGGGAGGAGAAGACTGTGCGAACTACGACGGTTCAGAATGGAATGACGCACCCTGCTCCTCTGCTTACAAGTTTATCTGCCAGCGGAAAGAAGGTACTGTAAATGCATTTTAGTTCGCGTGGTTTTTATTTCGTGGTAGGGAGAAAATGGAGTGCTCGCGGTGGTTTTATGGTCGCGTTTGAAACAATTAGTAGCGTTAGAGTCATAGGTGGGCAAAAAGTTTCGCGGTGGTTTGAGGTTCGCGCTGAAAGCTCACCGCGAAAATCGCGAACATAAAACCACCGCGAACATTTCTGCATTTACAGTATGTTATTTTATCATGCATTCTACGTAAGATAGACATTGACGTTGTTACGTTTACTTCTGAAGTTCCGTCATTGCCCTACTAGAACATGTAGGTCTAATGATAGCAATTGTTTCATCACTAGAAAGAAATGTGCAAAGTGGAACTTAATTTGAACATAAAAAAGAAAATTCTATGATTCCAGTGTTTTGTACAAGAGGACTCAAATAAATGTAACATATTTAATCTATGGCAGATGAAACATTAACAGGTACCAATTTTGTGATAGCTTCCTAATTTGCATAAAAAATGCAAAAGTACATTACAGTTCATCTAAGTGATAGATGGCAGGAATGTCAACATTGTGACATGTGTAAATTAGTTAAAGGGGCACATCACCAAGCATACATTATGTAAATGTGGAAGTAATTTACATAGTCAGAATATTTCATGGAGATATGAGGTCTCCGGCTATAGGTTACGTTTATCTGCAGATCGTAGCATGAGTGATGCAATGTGATTACGTATGCATATGTCATAATTACATAACCGTAGTGAAGCTATGATTTTCTTCAGATCAAGCATAATCATTTTTGAAGAACTCTACTTAAAATTGTTTACATGGCACAGGAATTAGCTGCTCTCTAGGATACTACCGCTGTGGACACGGACGCGCATGTATCCTATCGTGGAAGCGTTGTGATGGGGTCACGGACTGTACGGACGGGAGTGATGAGGACGGTTGTGGTAAGCCAATCAATGGCATCTCTTCTCAAACAAATAAAAATGGCCGGCTTCAATTAATTCATCTCCTTTCTAGTCCTCTAGTTACCTACGGTTCCTAATGCTTGTCGTCTCAGTATCAAAATCATGTGACATGACATAATTTGTTCTAACGTTTCAGTGTGCATGCCAATACCTGGGGATTTTCAACTCGACAATAGACTGGCAATGCTACCGAATCAGCTGGGCCAGATGACGTTTGAAGAGATACAGAATTCCTCTGCCGTGGAGCTGCTTAACAGTTCGTACATCACCCAAGGAAAGTACCACCCAGAATTGAGAGAATTTGTATCGACGGTCATTTTCCCGCAATGTAATGCTCCCGTCGAGAATGAGGCTTACTGCTCTTCGTCTCAAAATGCAACCAACACGACCTCATGCATGTATGTATTAAAAAAACGTCATGGCAATTATTATTTTAATTAACATATCAGCTATCTTTTTATAAGCTGCATGTTTATCAACGGCCTTCGATGCCACTTGATTTTTTTTTACAAAATGCAAGTTAAACTGTTGATTGAATCAAAAGATACGCTTCAACTAGAGTAAGAGCATGAATTTGCAATAAACTTCTATTAACTATTGGCGCGTGTGCAATGTAACAAAAACCACATTGTAAAGGTTGTCCTTTCATCTGTCGGTACTAAATCAACTGATATGTTTGTTAGGCGTAACGTTACTGGTACACAACTGGTACCATGTCGTTCCTGGTGTGAGGAGGTGCTCAACATGGCTGCTGACTGGATAAAAGACTTGCTGCCTCGATGTAGCTTGTTTCCATCATCCAAACACAGCTGTTGGAATCCAAACTCAGCCAAGAGAGAAAATGAGGGTAAAGGAAACTTTTTTTGGTATCATTCAACATTTTCATTTGACTCTATTGTGTAAATTTTCTTTGTCCGTTTTTAGCTTCGCCAAGAAGTAATGTTTCAAGTGTCATTTGGTTGTCTGTTTGATATTAATTGTGTGTGTGTGTGTGTGTGTGTGTGTGTGTGTGTGTGTAGCATAACTCAAGAAGACTTGGGTGCAGCCTTTTCATATTTGGTAGGTGAGTATGGGTATGAAGAAAATGATTAGGAAATTTTATAAATCTACTACGTTCTACGACAGGACTCTCAAACATTTGACATTTGTAACTGAGAAAGTAATATTTATAGACGAAATTTGCATGATTAATTAAAGAATACTTTAATTCCAAAATGAAAAAAAGCAGAAATGTCAAATTTCATTATGTATTTTTTAGGATATATCATTGGTATATTTGAACGATCTTATGCTAATATCTGTTCGTTTCTCGTCCTCAGTTTGCTACCATGGTATTGGCATAAACTACCGTGGAACATGGAGTAAAACTACATCCGGGTCAGAGTGTGTTGAGTGGTCAGCTGCGCAAGCTGGTTACTACAAGACAGAGTACCCATGGGCTAACCTGGATAATAACTACTGCCGCAACCCAACTAGCCTCGATCGGCCATTTTGCTTGACAAAAGACGATAACCAAGAAGAATGTGACGTCATTCCGTGTGGTAAGTTGTCATGTAACGAATTGAGAACAACACATTATAAAGAGAGACATTTCAGTACACCGTTTTCATTACCCTTTGCCAAGAAGGTTATGTTTTTGGTAGCGTTTGGATTTATGTGTTTAAACATTATTACTGGAGAAGGCCTTGATGGATTGTCTTAATATTTGGTATGTGATTAGGTTTTGATAAGACCTCAAAATAAGTAGATTTTTAACACCCTTTCGGCTTGTTACGGTACTGCAGTGGAACATCCTGTTTTGACATCTAGCATTCTGGACATACCATGGTCGTGATTTTTGTGTGGTGGATAGCTCTAGGGCGTAGGTTTGGGCCCCTAGCGGACTACAGGAGCAGGTTTTTCTTCAGAATTTGAAAGAGAATAACTAATTTGATTATGCTATTCACAGTTTATGATATTTAGAAAATCATGTGTATTGTAGTTATTATCTATAGCTTTCATGAACTGCTACTCATTTTCCTCTTGGAATATATATACGCCAGCTAGCTAGTTCATCAGATGTTTTACTACTTACCTGTCATACCTTCCTACACCAGATGCCGAAGGCTGTTGGGACAGAGGTCCTCCAAACTACGGCAAGAGAAGTCCAGGCAAAAGGTTCTACATCGTGGGTGAAAGGGTGACTTACACGTGCAACGAAGGCTACACACTTAAGTCCGGTTACACCAGGGAAGTCAGGTGCATCGGAGGAGGCGTCTGGCAATATGACAAGCCAAGTTGTTCAGGTGATAATTTTTGTGAATTTACTATCTTTGAAGCAGGTAAATTGCACAGAAATCTATTCACGTCTACATATATATATTTTTTTGGCGGCACAACTGCAGAATACTCTTGGCATGTAAACGTTTCCATGGCAAAAAAAAACATTCAGAGACAAAAAAATCAACTTTACCTATATACAAGACTATTGTTTTGAATATGCTTCAAGATTTAACATACTACATGTACATTGAGAACTGCTACACAATCTCTAAATATTTCCTCGTTTGTCTTTATATAGACGCAATACTGGCACAAACGAAAAGTATGATGTATCTATAGATTATCAATTTTCGCTTACTAAATGTCTTCATACGTTTACACCCCACGTAGTAAACCATAAGCAACGGCTACAAGACGATCTACTGGAGATTTACAGTGCAAGTCTTCCACCTGAGAATGTCGTCATCACTTTCACTGGATCTGTGGAACAGTTGGTCGACTTGGTAATTATAAGTACTGTTATCTGTTGCAAATACACCTTTCTCACGCGGGGGACATAAAAGAATAAAAACGAGGCCATTGTGGCAACTAGGGGTGGATACCGGTTCGGCTTAATAAGGTCCAAGTCCAAGTTTAGGTCCAGAGATTGACCTGATATTAAGCATAGAGAATTAATACTGACACGCACAACTATAAAAGTTTCTTGGTGAGAAGACTTTCAAGATAAACCAGTGTTTGATATTTGAATGTTGCACTTATTTTAAATGCCTTTTTTTGTCAGAGGGGAGACTCGAAACGCTTTTTATCAAACAAAATATAAAAATATATTTGGACTTTGTTCAGTTTTTTTTGGACTCAGGTTTTTGGCTTTCAGGTTTTTTGGACTCGGTTCTTGGATGTTATAAAGGTCCGAATCAGGTCCAGCGAACCGGTATCCACCCCTAGTGGCAACCATTAGACCGATCCTTACTGTCAATCACAATTACCAGTTCAGCCAATGATTACATGATAATTAGAGAATCGACCAATGAGAAAGTAGCTGCATGTCCGTCAATTGGCGAGGACTATGGCATCGGTCAACGTAGCTCTAAATTGCTGCATCTTTTCTGTGCATTACACTTGTTCTAATATTGATAATTGGACATCACATTTCAAAACTTAGTGGGATTTGGGAGGAAAACTAAATCTGTAAATTATTTTTGCTTCTTTGCTTCATTGGCAACCAAGTGATTTATTCAACCGACGTTTCTGTGACCATCTGTCACCTTCCTCAGGGCAATTCTAACTGTTTCACATTGCACTGCAGCACAGGTGTCGCTGCTTATAGATGCGTTCCCAAACGCAAAGTACTTACATATAAATAATATTACAGGAATCTACAATGCCCTGAGGAAGGTGTAAGATGGTCACCAAAACGTCGGTTGAATAAATCACTTTGTTGGGTACAAACTACGAAGAGTCATTTTATTCAGTGACTTACCAACCTGATGAAACTATTCACGCAAGAATTTACTCTTTTTGAATTTGGAACAAAAATACATCTTAACTCATGCTGTAACTTTTATTTCAGGATGAAAAGAAGGAGCAACTTGTTGCGTCTATCGTCATCGATTTTGTAAGTAGGCACAGTTATGGAAACTTTACTTTAAGAAACCCTTTGTTCATCAAAAAAAGTCTAGAAACGTCATTTTGGTGTTGAAAAGTCAACATATCCCTTTTCATTGTTATTTTCGTTTTGCATAGTAAAATGTTGTTTTTTGGTTAGACATGGCAAGACAGCCGACTGAGTTGGGATCCGAAATACCATGTTGACATCACAACGCTCAGCGTTCCAGGCAGCAGAATTTGGACTCCAGTATTGACTCTAAAGAGAGAGTACGTCTGCGCTTCTTCAATCTACTCACTTTAGAGTAATAGATTTATACATAACATTCCTTTCATTAGATATATCATGAATATTACTTCTTTTACAGACCAAAACCATGGCCAAACCTAAAGATAGTTTACATATTAGAAATATGTAAGTCCTTGACTGTATATATGTAAATATATGTATTGCTAACTCACTAAATTCACTTGTCCTGTGCTTTGCACACACACATTCAGTTGTTTATGTTCCTTAGCGCCTTTCCTTTATATTCCCTTCGTTTTATTTGTACCGGGCACTTGTGCTGTATCTAACCTATGCGCAACTGCTGATAATCTCAGACATGAGGCTTAGCAGTAAAGAAGAAAAAAAATAGTCGATTGTTATGTATCTACAAATTGCCATACACTGTACCCGTTACAATTGTCGCACATGTAAAGTCAATTTTTACATAGTGAATTTTACAAATCATGAGCCCTTCGTAAATTATGACGCACTTCATGTGCATATTTCTATGAAATTGTCACATGCAAAGTCATGAGAAAGAAAACTGAATCTGAATCTGAATCAATAAAGCTCTTCTATTATCCCAGTACTGTACGAGCTTTGCACTACGATGGTTTGTGGTAGTTTTAAAAAAATGATTCGAGCTAGACAGAAGACGAATGACCAGAATCTCTTGATAACTTCGCAGTGCTAATCCGGGCCAAGGCCTACCAAATGACGTACCCGTCCGAGTGAGCAGCAATGGCCAGGTTGAGTGGAGTGTAGAAACTCTGACCACCACCGTATGTGACGCAGACCCCTTCTACTTTCCTGCAGACACCATGGAATGCCACGTCTGTTTTTCTGCAATCAGAGCGATCAAGCAAACCATTCGTAAGGGTTTTAGAAATAATTCTTAGCTCGGATTGTTTATGTTAGTCCAGTGTCTAAAGGCTGTATAGAAATGATATTGTGTAATTCAATGTTGCAAATGGAAAATACTTCATAGCTACTAGGAATTTGTAGACAAGAGGAGAAAATCATCTAGCTGTATAGTACTGTTATTTCTTTTGTTTGTGTAGTTGATTTGTTTAAATTGTTATAAGTTGATAAAGGGGGGCCTTTACATAAGCTTACATAAGTAAAAGCTTCCGGCCTCCCTTGCGCTGTTATATCTCATTTATAGCTTATTGTTATGTATTTGTTATTGTAAGCTCGAACAGATAAGAACAATAAACCTGAGTGATGTTGCTGTGTCGTCGTCAACCCCAATTCATTTTAATGTAAATATCTGAAACATATTGTTATAATGGCAAGAATTATAAGTCATGATTTTTTGGAACCATTTGTTGATCTTAGAATGCCAAGGTGGAAGCCATACAGCAGATAAAGAAAACAGTCCATGCAACTCTTACTCTACGGCAACACATGAAGGAGAATGGTACCGGAAGGATAAGATCTATGCAAAAGACAACAGAGAAGCGTGCTTTGCTGTTCATCTCCAGAGGATCCCCCTGTTCCACATCGCCACTACTGTTGGGCCCTGCATCATCCTGGTTGTACTGATGATCATCACATTCATCATGCCCTTGGACAGGGGAGACCGGATCTCGTTCGGAGTGACCATTCTACTGTCCATGGTCGTGTCCCTTGTGTTTGTGACAGACGTCCTTCCTGTCAAGGGGGCTTTGCCATTTTTCGGTGGGTGAAATTAGATATGACCCGACTGCGTTGTTTTCACAAACTTTTTGTTGAAGATAGTTGTAACGTAACCAATTAGGCTGTCTTTATTTGTCTCCGTCAGCATTCTTGTAACCGTACATAACATAGCGAGCAGATTATTATTGGAATGAGCAGAGCACTTTGGACTAATGCCTCTGACCGTTTACAGCTTATAGGTACATGAATCTTGAGATTTTATGAGACAATCTTGAGAGACAATCTCAGGATGTTTCAAAGCATCTCAAGATTTTTTAATCGCATCTCAAGATGCTTTGAAAAAGTCTCAAGATACAAGAAGTTGTGAAAAAAATCTTGAGATGCTTTGAAACCATCTTGGAAAAATGTTGAAACCTTTTAAAAGATCTCAAAATTGTCTCATAAAATCTCAAGGTGGTATCATAAAATCTCAAGATCTAGCACAAAATCTTGAGATTTTCAGAATAAACTTTGAGATTTTTTCATTTTCAACGAAGCGTGAAGACTCCCGCTGGGGGTCACTATGATCCGTTGTGTATCAGAGAAGTGTTTCACAAAATATTGGATATGTACCTTTAAGCTGTGAACAGTCAGAAGCATAAGTCCAAAGTGCTCTGCTCATTCCAATATTAATCTGCTCGCTGTTATAATGTTTAATGTTACAGCTACGCTGATCATCGTGTGTATGGGCCTGATGGGGTTGTTCTTGTTGTTCACTCTGGCCATCATCATTATTCACGACAAGGAGGGCAGCCTGTCTCCGACAACGAGGATTATTTTTCTCCGCTACATTTCAAAGTACCTACCATTCGCTCCATCATTTTACTTTCTATAGTCTCTGTGTAAAATACTATATCATAAAATGATCTGATCTATTACTTGATATCTGAAACTTTATTATCAGCATGTATTTCTAAAATGTTTAATAATCATTTTTATTAATTTCTCTAGTGAATATTTCAGCAGCATATGAGTTCTAGATCTTTTTTTTTGGTCGTTAGAAAGTTGTTTTCTTTAAACACGAGGACTGTAATTTACCAAGTACATCTTATCCGAAAGAACATTATTTAAACATTAAACCTTGCACACAACGCATGCATTAATAAGCTCGTTCTCATATAAATGTACACATTTTGTAACTTTTGGATCGTTACTGTTTGAAGTAAGACGTTTCTGACATTAAGATATGCCACATATAAGGTGCGAAACTGTCGTTTTCATGACTTAAAACTTTCCTGGCTTTTTAAAACGATAGTTTGGCTCATTTTATCTGGCAGATCTTAATGTCAGGAATGTCTTACTTCAAACGGTAACGGAAGTTACAAACTGTGTACATTTAAATGAGATTGAGCGTAATGTGGACAACAGTGAGAAGCGTTGTTTACTTCCCAACATTGTTTCTCATCTAGGATGATGCTGTTGGGTGATCTAACAGAAGAGAAACGTTCGTGTGATGCAGAGGACGGTATGACTGACGACCCTGCCAAAGAGAAGACCAACTACGCCTATCAAACAGATGGCGTAGCGGCGATTGATTTCGGTGATGGCAATGGGAAGACTGGACAGCCATCAACCTCTCCCGCAGCTCTGGAGGCCACCGGCTCCTCCGGCTTTTCTGAGCTGATCTCTAGTGTTAAAGAGGTAAAGAACGAGGTTAAAGAAGTAAAGGATGAGATAAAGGAGCTGGCCAAGGCTATGGCGAACGAGGAAGAGGTGTCCGACTACACCCTGTTGGCTAAGGTCCTGGACAGGCTTTCTCTTGTCCTGTACATCGTCAGTATAGCGGCGTCCGTTCCTGTGACCATGTATTTTGGCAAGTAAAGGTTTCGCATGAAATGTGATGAAACGAATCAGTTGTTTCCGAAACAGAAACACAATGACTACCTTCTGAATCAAAGTTTGAATCAAAATCTGAATTTAACTGTTATTGTCAACACAAAAATTGGACTTATCCAAATTTTCGACTGTTCAACTCCAGTCTTTAGCAATAACAGTTAGACTTTGATTAAGAATGACTTCTACCAACACAGATGAACTTTAGTGAACAATAACAACCTTGAATTGCAGAGAGCTTTGTTACGTTACAAATCCCATTTCATCATCATCTGTCCTCCACGTTACGAGGTTCAGCAAGCGAAACTGATTTATGCAAAAACGATCAAACGAATCAGTTGTTTCACAAAACCAAACAACCTTGAACTGTAGATCATTTTGTTACGTCACCAATCCCATTTTTTGCAAATTATTTCTACATGTCAGGTCAACCATTACAAAGGTTTAATCTGATAACGTAATTGTAAGGCATTTTTGGATCATTTGAACCAGACACACTGTTTAACTTGACGACCTTGTTAATGAATATGCAATACTATTCTTGACGGTTTTGATCAATCATAGCTTGTATCTCAATTTGCACATTTATACATTTTAGCACACTGACTTGATTTTATAGATGGTACCTTCGCTAGACACAGAAAACTGGAGGTGGTAAAAAAGGTTGGACGAAAAATATTGCCCAGGTTTTGAAATATCATGTCAATGAATACTCAGAACATGGTAAAAGAAACTACATCCTTTGTTCTTGCACTATAAGGATGTATAGATTCCTGTAACAAGCTAAAGTTTACACCAGTCTTATTTTGCAATTTTACAAAATTTGCAACTTAAACAGACACCAAATGAATTGGGAAAAGAAGGTCCAATAAGAAACAAAGTTTAACAATACAGTCATAGGCTCAATATATAAATAAATGCAATTTGACCAGTAATAAACGTAAATAAATCATAAAACAACTTGATAGCAAATTTGCTCAGATGCTGGTATGTACAAGAGGACATAATTTTCATTTAATTTTTTGTTGTTGAAAGAAACAGATTAATTCATGATCCGCACGTGGATGTCATCCATAAAATTAAGTCAGTGTAACCATAGTATAGTTTGCAGGTGGAATGTTATATTAGGACATCATTATGATGTTATTTTAGACTGTGTGTGATTATTATAACCGTATACTGCATGTACGTGATTACCATTATATAAAGAATAACTTCTCATTTCATTCGATATTGATAATTACAATACTGTTCAACAAAGCCACTTCTTTGTGGGATTTTGCCCAATTTTAAAATATTTTGATTGACCACACAAATATCAATCATTTGCAATGAACAAAGCCAAACCAGTTTTCTACTTGGTCAAACCCTTTCAGTAAGTTGGACAACGAACGATCGAATATTGAAAAACTTCCACTGACAGAAAAGCATATCAACTTGTTAAAAACATAAGTGTCCTAGAGACAACTTCCAGATATCATATTTTTCATATGATATCTGACATGAAATTGCAAAGCATGAAATTGCAAAATCATTTATGTGCAATTTTTCTTCATGAAATACTTCAGACATTGAATAGGCAGTACATTTTGGAAGTTTACTGAGTTTGCAACACAGACTTTGGAAGAAGACAATCGCACGGGCAAAATCTTGCAAAGATAATCCTTTAAACTATTCAGCTGTAGCATATTCAAATACACAATATTGACTATTTATGTTATGCTTTAACGATTTGCTGATAAGTTTGTAAATATAAACTAGAGTTCCACGACTTCATACTTTCACCAAACAACGTAGGACCACATAGAGGTTTATAACCTGATTATAAAGTTTGTTATTGATTAGACAAAAAAGTCATAATTTGCATAAATGATGTCAGTTGCTGATATGTTCAACTTAGATAACACAGTTTGTCCAAAGTATAAGAGTATTATGTCAGCGCAGCAAAGAAGGCCATTGTACCATTTTCGCATTAATAATGCAAATAACGAGGCCCCGGTTTGCAACATGCATGCGTGATGTTCACCTTCAATGGTGCAAGTAGAAAATTCCCGTCATTTACAACCACTGCAGCATGCATTTTCAGATTAATTATGCAAATAAGGTCTTCATTTGCATAATAAATTACTATCGATGTTCCTCCCTTTTTTCTGTTACATACTTAGTACTTGTATGCAAATGCTTGGGAGTCATGTCATGGAACGTAACGACTTTGTAAAATTCTTTGATCAATTATGCATATCATGCCCTAATCTGCATAAAAATCATCTATCCTCTTTCAATCTACCTATATGACAAAAACATGAAGATCCATCAATCCCTTTTTTACTTTCAAATTTTTAAACAAAATCGACCACTGTAATTCCAGGAAAGCTAATAGGGGCCAATTCTTAGCAAGCCAAAGAGCTTTCGACCATGTACAGATCGTTACATTTTACATGTTCATAACATGATATGAAAACCAGTAGCTCTCCTGCAGTACTCTAGGAAGCCGCCAAGAGGTTTATAATCGAATCTGCCATTCGTTTTGCTGACACTTGCCATCATACCATGCCAAGTATGATACAGATCCTTCCACAACTCCTCGAGTTATGCATAATTATGTTCACAAGCACATCCATCAAACATCCACCAAGCTATTTGTTTGGGGAAAGGTGATGAATTCGTATAGGCAACAATGTAAAGAAGAGATGTCGGATATTTTCCGTCGGCTTAGTATTTTTAAGTATTTTTAGTAGATACAAAGTTTTCCTATTTCATGATATCACTTAGTTTGAATGATAAATGTACCTACTTGCATGTCGGTTAAAATGTATTAGATTGATGCCTGCTGACAGAAATTTGAATAAAATCTTTTAAAGATGCTGTGCGTTGTATAGATCATTGCGTATAATTCTTCACTGTTTTTTTTTTAATTTAAACAATGCAACTATTGAAAAAACTCCAATTGAATAAAAGGTGATCAAATTTTGTTCTATTCATCATTTTCAGTATGACAGTATTTCGAGACATTTGCTAGTGGTCTATATTAAAGCATAACATCAAGTTTTGTCTATGATTATAATCAAATATGGACTTAAAAGGGGGTTTCCAGCTTAGCATACCCTTTATAAGATCTGACAGGTACAGGAACAGTGCCATTCCGTACTTGTCAAAACTCCTGAACAGCGTATTGTAACTTATACCTATTGTGTAATCACCCTACTACCGTTTCTACATATCCTTGTTGTTCAGTTTTGGTTAGGTTTGTAAATATTGATGATATTTTGTACAGTTGTGTATTCCCTGAAACTGCGTAATTCAGCCTTTTTACTTTGTATCATTAGGCTGCAATGTTGTTTTAGCTCTGTATGAATTTGCGAATAAAACCATTTATATAAATGCAATATCTAAAACAATCCATTAATACTTATCGTCATTGCCCTAATAGTAGAAATGGCATCGAGGAGGAATACAGCAATGCAAAAGCATAATTTGGTCGGAAAAAAATTGTAAGAAATAGTACTTCGCACTAAATGTGTTTTTTTTTCAGTTAACTATACCCATAGCTACATTACAAAGTATAAACTGACTCTGGCATTCCTGCATAAAAAAAACACAAGGAAAGGGGATCATACAGCAATGCCATCATTCTAAAAAGCAGTTATCGCCATCACTATGTATTATATACATAAAACCTCAGGAGAAAAGCATCTGATTCAGTTTAAAGAGCTTCAATATCCTTGGCAAATGTTCATACCATTATTAATATTAACACATATTCACATTTAATAGTTAACCCAATAATTGATAAGGCATAATTCTTTACAAATAGTTCCTCTGAAATTGCAACATTAGTATAGAGTCCATTCCAAGTCACCAAGAGGGTTTTACCTACATACGCAACACAGGGCCAGCCTAATAACAAACTAACAGCAAAACATTGCAAAGCACTTCTAGCTCATCGCATCTAACATAGGAAAAATACTTCCAAAATTATAAACAACATAATTTATGTTAATTTTCTGGTTTTATATTTGTCACAAGTTAACAAATTTTCTAAAGTGCTTTTCATTTAATGCAACGAAATACGAGATGCAGCTTGCACCTTAAACTAAGTTATCTATACAAGTCATGTATAGTAACAATACTATCTACCGATTGACAAAAAACTATTTGCTGATATCATTCTAGTTCAAGCATTAAGTCACAACAAACATATTAATACTACCATAATACATGGTAAAATCATAACACTGAACAACTAATATCTGAAAAAATCCTGGCTAGTGTATATACCAGCGCAGTCACATTGGTCTCCCAGTAAAACTGGTATAATAATATCTTTACACACTTTGCTCTTCAATGTCATAGCCCTTGTAAGATTTATATATAAAAGTTTGATATACAAAATATACATTCTTTTGTGTAATTAGTTTGCTTTTGAATTCAGATGATATCATGTGTAATTCTTACAACAAATATTCAGGATCCAAATAAGCTGCTAAAATCCTTCCCACACCTTTTGGTGTATAGGACAGTGCCCATCTCGGCTTCTGTAGCCCTTGGGCCACACAGTTGTGCAAGCACGACAGCAGGGGCTAGTCCACAGGTAGTGGTTTGTGCTCAACTACCATACTCTTTCTCTTAGTGCTGAGTACTAAGCTTGCAAAGCTTGACCTGGTAAAGGTTTGAGCAAATGCAGAGTGAGCATTCAATCCACTCCTTGAACAATTTTGGATGCATTTGAACAATAGTGAAGGTTGTTGGACGCTAAATGAAATGAAAGGAAAGTGGTCTTGAATGACTCTTGATCGAGTTTAGCTCACTGAAGAGCTATTCTTCCACTGGTCATGACAGAGAAGACAGACACTATGTACAGTATTTACAGGTTCATTGTACCAGGGAAATTCCCCTAGCTCTTTTCGACCAGCACAATGAACAGTGGACCACGGCTTAACGTCCTGTCCTATATAAAGGACTGCAAGAGCGACACAGCCGGGATCGAACTTGAGCATTCTAGTTCCAGAGGCAAGATCGCTTATCACCGGACTACGCACGCTACCTATAACAGAAGTCTTGACAGCAGTGGAATATAGCCCTCAGACACTTAAGCTTAGGTAGCTGCTAGTGCAGCTGAAGCCTTGGTTTCTGTCTTTGTCTTCTCCTCTGCAAAGGAAGAGAACAAAACTGTAAATCATGAAAGATTTGCAGCGGTTAAATTCAAATTTGACAGTTCTTTTAGATGATCTCTCACTGTGAACATACTCTGACTTGTATTGCGCTACTGTATCAACTTAGAATATATTAACATACAACTCCTTTCCCATACAGCTCAGAACTACATAACTTGAATGAAATGAAATGCGATCCAAAACACTGAAGGAACCTTGAGTATAATCTTAGGGATATTCATGTTACATGGCCCCGTCACGGCTGGGGATTGCATATCTAGCCAGCCACACAGGGTCGTCCCTACTCTTCTTGATAAGTGTGTTGGGTTCTAATAATTCTATTATACGTGCAGAGTAAAGATACTTGAGGCCTACGCCTGAAGCTCCCTCATACATGGGTCTACTTGCTCTATATCACCATTCAAAATGATGAATACAATTCCTTACAACATGTCCGAACTGGGCCCGACCCTGGGATCAAACCCCCACCCACGGATCTATGGAATTTGATCCAGATGGCCAGGCGACAGGGTTGCTTTAATTGCTTGTATCACAGCGACATTTGGAACAGTGAGACAATTCATTCAAGGGTAGATTAAAAAAAGAGAACCATTGGGGAATGCAAGTTCACTGCACAAATGTTAAACTTCTCCCTGCTGCCTAGCATTGTTAGTTAAAGACAGTTAAAATCCTCCCACACCATAAGGTGTATAGGGCGGTGCCCATCCCCGTTTCATAGCCCTGGGCCACACTGTGGTGCAATCACTGCAGCAGGGGGCTAGTCCACTGGCAGTGGAGTGTGTTTAACTTTCAGAAGTATGTACCAGTTTTATAAAGTCTTTGGCATGACTCAATGCGCCTCTTGTCCAGAGGTGTCCTACCCGGGGCTTGAACCCGGGCCTTCTGGTCCAAGTAATTTGAACCAGATGTGGCTAGTTACAGAAGCACAGACCACTACATCAAAGGGACACCCCCGCCTAGCATTGTAACGGATTCAAATTTTCAATACTAATTAGACTACTTCAGCAGGGAGAAGGTTAAGACTACGTTAAACCTTGAGTAAAGTAACTCACCTGTCTTCCTTTCCTCCAACTTGTCACTAGGTGGGTTTGGTAAGGAATTGACTAGCCTCTCTTCTTCCTTTATGTTTTCTGTAGGCAGGAAAATAAACAAACTTACAGCAAGAAGTGAGTTACTTTTGATTTCTTTGATGCTTTATTTCAGTAATTTCAGAATGGCAAGCAACGTTACAGTAACATTCCAACTTTCTTTTCCTTGTGAACTACGTGCTGCACTTAAGATCTATCAAACCTACTATACTGTTTTTCAAAGTGGCGGATTTATGTAACCCAGTGGTTTAAATAATATTAATGGAGGTTACTGCTTGTACATCTATTTTACTGCTCTGTTTCTACCATTTTGAGGGTTTGCGGAATCGGTGGGGTGGGATAGTGGGGTGGGCTACCTCAGCATTCTATCCTTACTGGGCCCCAAGGCTATTCATGGGGGTTTGGCATCTAATGGAATTTCCTTGAGGAAAAGATGGGTCACTCTGTGGGTGGGCTGGAGCGATTCCGCAAACCCCCATTTTGATGACATAGGTTGAACCTAATGTTAGCGTTATAAGTCTACAGAACATACCACGGGAGGATCCTTCTGCATTTGGTTTGGTGGGTACAACTTGGTAGGTTAGCCCCTTAGCTGTGAGGGTGCTTCCCATCCCGCTGTCCCAACTTGACCTCCTGGTCATCATCAATGCCCCGTTGTTTCCCTCTCCAGCGTGGGAAGTACTGGCAGACCTATGCAGCCTTGTATCATCAGCACCTGAAGAAGAAAGAGGAAAAAAAGCTTTTGAATTATACTGGACAGGCATTTGCAATTCTAACACAATCATAATCTTTAAGGTGTTACATATTTATGCACTGTCTTTTTAGCGAGTGCCCACAAACGCTCACTCTGGCAAAGTCCACACTGCATGAATCTTAAGTCTTCTGCTCGAAATATGTTTAAGTTGGGCTCCATCTTATAAATCCTGAGTTTCAAGTCAATCCATCTATCCGAAGTTAAATAAAGTGGACTTGACGATTCTTACCTAGCATTTTAGCGAATGCCTACCAGATGGCTCTTTAGCAAACACCCGTTACATTGTACATGTATATCAGCCCAAAATGTCAACCATCGTGACACGGGCGCTGAATTTACCACCATACCATGTTCAAGATGTTGTCCCCTGAATGTATACTCAGTAATTTCCGTGCTGTACATGCCTGTGAAGAAAGTTCCTTTTTTTTTGCAAAATACATGACGCGGGGAATCCAGGGCCTTGGACGTAAACATTCCAATGTGAAGATTCTGGTCACGTGACTATCCTGGGGGACTGTTCTATAAGTGCCGCGGGGAGGGAGGGATGTAGCAAAGGTTAGTCTATCTTCAGAAACACGGGTAGAGTCAGTCCCACATATTCGGATTTCTAAGAATCTTTTGAATCAAAAATTTGTCAACAACCTACCACCGCCACTTCACTGCCACCATTATGAGGACTTGGTTGACTTAAATTACTTTTTGTTTCACCAAGTGACAGAGAAATGATCTGTGTACCATACATTATACAACAGAAACCAGTCCATATAGCTTCAGTCATGGATTACTTGACAAGTTAAAATTGCTTTTACATTACTTAGTTGTCACAAGATATTCTTAATTAGTTCCTTATTAACCTTCTCCCTGCTGCCTAACTCTGTAACCAATAGAGAATGGGGTGACATTGTCATACAGCTACTTCAGTGTCCTAAAGGTTATGCATTTTATTCTAATTGAGTACATTTGGACCAAAGTTTAGGATCGGTGATAAACCACTTACGCTTTTGAGGCGTCAATTTCCTTTTCAAGTCAGCAAAGAAGCTTGTTTTTTTCTCTTCCTTGTCTGAAAAAGAAAATTTCACAAAAAGAAACTGTGAGTTATTTGTAAAAACAAAAACGCACTTATAGCAGGAACTAAAAGCTATTTATACACCAGAATGATGCATTGGCAAAAAGTCAGCCAGAAGCAGACTTAAGGATTCTTAAATCCTGCAGTCAAGCGAGATACAAAAACTGGAAGTTCTGCATACTAAGGCCACACCAATTTGATTTCTTGGTTAACAGAATTTTTGAAAAAATGCTAGATTGGAAAATCAACATGAAAACAGAATCTCATGATCAGAGGAAAGTTTGTACTTTGGTGCACACAGTTTCAGGGAGTGAATAGGGTCAGGTGCAAGTTTTCACCACAGCCTTCTGTTTTCATGATGTCCTGGTGCTAAAATTTAAAAAAAAATATCCGCCAACCAAGAAATTAAATTGGTGTGGCCTAAGGAAAGCCACCAGGTATCCATTTTCTTTGATAGGTCAAAACCTGACCAAAACTTATCCAAGATTATCCAATCATCCATACCTTCTTTTAGTTATGTTGTTCAACCATAAGCATCACACTCTTAGACTGTTACAAACACTACCAAAAACATAACATTCTTGGTGAAAATGAAAAATGACAGGATGAAAAATTACCTGAAGTAGATCTAAGACTGAAACGTTGGCGCCACTTTTCTATTGTAGCTCTGACACCTGAATACAAGAGAACAGAAAGCAATGGAACATATCAAGCATGCCTCTTTTGATAAAGACCCCATCAAAAATAAGATATTCAGCTCGGCCGACGTGTTGGTGAGCTTCAAATGTGCATTTGCGGCCGAAGCACGGCCGACGTCCTGTCGATTATGCGGGCTTTGGGCGATTTTTAGAAATAAAAGTTGATCCAAATATTGGCCTTTTACCAGGTAAGTTGATTCTGACTTCATCCATGTCAAAGAGATGGTACCATCTTATGGGGGATTTTTAGTATTTAGTATTCGATGGACGTTGTCCGAGATTTTCATAGGAAAATACGGTCGACGCTCGGGCGATTTTGAAATTCGGCGAGCTACGGGCGAACTACAAAGTTGGCCGACGCTCGCATGAATTATGACGCCGGCTTGAAGGCACTACTAGGACATGCATGATTTATGTAAATGTACCATTGATTTATGACTAAATCATCCACTCAGCAAAACTTATATATAGAAATTTCATAATTTTTTCAGAACTGTAACATTGTGCAATAACCTGCAGTACAGATATCATGCTAAACATAATTCCGTTTTCTGCAATTGTGAAGTAGGAGTTCAAGTCTCTCTTAAATTTCTATATATTATTAAGCTCAGATATGGGGAGAAATAGGACATGAGGATTTCTTAAAAATTCACAGATAGCAGCTTTGGAAAATGATCATTCAACCTTTGAAATGTTGAAGGGTTTTGATGTGGAGTGTTCTTTTACATTCTACCAGGGTACATAATTCTGCCACCCTGAAAAGATACGTCCAAACAGATCTCCAACCCAACGTCCCCCAGTATAATGCACTCCTGTATATCTAAACTGTGCATAACTGGGGGTGCTGCACCAGAGATGTCTCAAACACACTGTGTTTCAAAGTGGCGGACTTATATGTGAGACAGCGGATTAATGTTAATGGAGGTTACCTTTTTCAGCAGTCCTTTCCCCGGTTCTAGCTGGCAGGCTATAAAACTCCTTAGGGTTTGTAGCTGCTGCAGAAGCTAAGTGATTAGATAAAGAACAAGCAACATTAACTTAACTCCAATTTTGAAACACATCAGCCATAGCGAAATAGTCTTAGAGATTACACCTAAGATTTCTATGTCGGGGACTGGGTCACATTTCATTTTTTCTTCTTCATTTTTTGCACCTCAATTTTTACTCATGCAATTTAAACAGGTCTAGATCAATTCCTTTGACAGCACTTAACACCAATTTATTTTGTGATTTGTTTAATGTAATTTCTGGGAGTACAATTCTATCTTAGTCAGAGAACTTGTCCATTTGCACATTTGGCAAAATTGTTGACAGTACAAGTCATTTGCATTTTATTCTATAGAATGTAGAAATTTATTGATGGTCACAACCTGCTATTACATGTATTTCATTCAGAATACTGTCAAAGAAAAAGCCTATTTCAGAACACTTCTGGACAGATCGAATCGTGCTTCGGTACCAAGGACAGTATCGAGAAAAGAGGTTCTTACAATTTCTACATACTTAAGCCCTCGAAGCATCCATGCTGTGTTTATAAGAAGACCATTTGTCCAAGATGGCCGAATTCTATTGCTCCCCTGTTGGTCATCTTAGTCAAGTTCAATTGTACTCTCAAAAGTCAGGTAATTTCCTAAGACTGCACTTGGATGGCAAGTTTTAGTCTCAAAAGTCTCTGCACTTTTTTTTATGCAACCCACTCAAGTAGACAGGCCTGGTGCTCGTTCCATGAGATTACAATTTTGATGTGTTGGATATCATAAAGAAACCACACAACCTTTCAAATGAATATAATACATTGAAATTGATAAAGAAACACCTGAAATATGTTCGAACAATGTTAAGATTCCAAACATTTTGTGCAAAGTGTAGATACCTTTTAGGCCACACCAATTTAATTTCTTGGTAAACGGAATTTCTGAAAAAATGCTAGATTGGAAAATCAACAGGAAAACAGAATCTCAGAGGAAAGTTTGCACATTGGTGCACACAATTTCAAGGAGTGAACAGGGTCAGGTGCAAGTTTTCACCCAAGCCTTCTGTTTTCATGATTTTTTTTGTGCTAAAATTAAAAAAAAATGTGTTAACCAAGAAATTAAATTGGTGTGGCCTTAGTAAAAAGTATAATAGAACTCACCCCCCTGAGTAGGCTCTACTGATGCAGGTGTGTCCAGCTCCAGTCCTCCCACCCCATCTGTTAACTCTTCTTCGTCAGTTCTGGTAGATTCAGAGGTCCCTTCAGCCTGGTTTACATCTTCAAACCCTGAAAATGATTTGATAGAAATCAGAACACTAAGCTAATACAGTCATCATTCTGTTGATATCAATATCATATAATATCTACTGGGAGAAAAGTCATGTCTTTGGTACATGATAGTTTTTAGAGTACATTGAGGTACTTAGTATAGGAAATCTCTATTCAAGTTTGAGTGAAATAATCATTTTGATACTTTGGCTGAAAATATTCCTAGTGACATTAATTTTGATCATGATGTTGACAATGTGGTAGTTGACTGATACATCAGATGTAGCGCTACAGTTTCACAATGGAACAAATTTTCGTAGTGGTTTTAACCTTGTGGTAAAGAGTTCACCGCAAAATCGCAAACATAAAACCACCGCGAACATTTCTGCACTTACAGTACCCAGCCTTGAGTCGTGGTCCACTGTTCATTGAACTTGTCGAGAAGAGCTAGGGGAACTATCTTCTCTGTCACAACCAATGAAAGATTAGTAGCTTGTCAGTGAGTTGAACTTTAACTTAGTTTCTCTTATTTTTTATATAGATAGCAGTGACTGTCATGAAATTAGTTAAGGGTCGTCTGAAACATGACTGACCTTCGTCGCTCTCTTGCACAGCCTGTACAGTTGGCTCTCGGGAACTCTGTTGGCTGGCAGCTGGTGAGTCCACACCTGAGGGTGAGGGATTATGTAGAGTTAAATACAGTGAAGGACAACACAAAATACACAACAAAGGTGAATCAAGCAATTGAAATAGAATGGGGACTGGGATGGCAGTTTGACGACATCGGTGAAAAGTCCCCACAACTACACGAAGACATTTTAAACCCTGCCCCAGAGTTTTAGCAATGATTTTCACAATGGTGAGAATTCATATGTAAGAAAAAAGCTACTGCGATTAAGAAGGTTAGAAATCCAAGTTAACAATATTCAAAGACAATTCAATGTCTACAACTAGATAAGTTTCGGATATTATTTCCAGACATTTGTTGTGACTTGAAACCTTCGGAAGCAATCTTGAATCTTGTCGAGTTTAGAGATTGAATAATCTTTTAATTGAAAACTACTGAAACCATCAGAAGTAGCCATTTGGCGCCCAATTCCAGATCTTTTGGTTACAGATTTAGAGTTAGGCAGCAGGGATAAGGTTAATAAGTGCAAATGTTTAGATTTGGCAATATGACTAGAAAAGAAATGAGACTTCAGTTACTACAGCTATTAATCTAAGCACACAAAAGTCATGGAATCGTACCATTCTGAAACAGGTTGATGACTGAGTTGTTGCCTGCGTAGACGACAACGTTTCCTGGTTCCTGTACCTCCGTCATGTTGACTGTCTGTCCAGCTGTGGAATCTAAAGATGACAGAGGGGCAAGAAAATTGTGCTCAAAAGTGCTGGGTCAAATGTCTCACTAAACATATTGTAAACAATACGCTATGTGGTACAAAACAGAAAAAAAGTTGAACAACCATAAAAATACTGCACAGAAAAGCACAGGAAAAACACTTTTGTTATATCATGCATAAGGCCACACCAATTTAATTTCTTGGTTAACGGATTTTTTTGGTAAGATTTTAGCAGGAGGACATCATTATAACAGAAGGCTGGGGTGAAAACTTGCACCTGACCCTGTTCATTCCCTGAAACTGTGTGCACCAAAGTAAAAACTTTCCTTTGAGAACCTGTTTTCATGTTGATTTTCCAATCTAGCATTTCTCTAAATTCCGTTAACCAAGAAATAAGATTGGTGTGGCCTAATACTAGTATTCAAAATGAAATCTCAGCACTGGGTTGCAAAAAAACACAATCTAATATGTACCATGTTTTATGATTTTAGATTAATAAATTAATGTTCTTCCATATATCCTTTCTACTTAAAGTGCTCTAGGATCAACACACAACTTACCTGTTGTATCAGTGATGGGAGGACTGGGACTGGTTTCTGCAAATCCACTGGACTCAACTGTGGAAAAACAACAGAAATTCCCACTATGTTAGCTTTCAAAATATCTTTAATTGTCTGTCTCAGATATGAAACTATGAAATTAGGCAGCACTTACATGCCAACATCTTATACCATTTTCACATTAATGCAAAATTATAACGTTTTTGCATCTATTTGGCCCGGTGGAACGATGTAGATATCATCTTGCATACTAGATAAAATTAAGGGAAGAACTGACATTACAACTATGTTGAACTTAGATACTGTGAATTTTGTCATGATTGCAATGTTTATATTTTCCCCTTGACCTCTACATCTCCACTACGAAATAATGACATTGAAGATATGCGTTTCCATTGAATCACTATACTGTACTAAAATTATTTCAATTGAAAACTCATTTCCCACTCCGAGTCCTACCATAAATTAAGTCTCTGTTAAAACAAAGCAATTACAGGAACAGTAGCAGTTACTGTAAAAATAGTTAGTGTTGAAGGCTGTGATTTCAAAAACACCACTAAGAGCTCAAAGCCTTACATGTTTTTTTGGTTTGTTTGTATTGCATACTCGGTAAACCGCATCAAGGTGTAACACACCTGGTTTGTACTGAAGAGTACAAGCTGCAAGTCCGGACAGATTTATATGATCCACACGCACCGGGAAGGAACCCTACTCTTTTCGATAAGTGTGTTGGGTTCTTTAACCTGCTTGAGGTGTGGCTCTCCTAAAACACGGGACCTCCATTTAACGTCCTATCCGAGGGACGTCCCTAACTTAAGCTAGGTACACATTCTCACCTGAGTAAAGTGGGGAAAGTCTTGTAAAGTGCCTTTCCCAAGGGTACAATGCCAACGGGACAAATCAGGGAACCCCGGATTCGAACCCGGTATCTCTGGGTTCTGGGGCCAAACTGGGGCCACTGCACTACCGCGACGCCACATTTTGAACATTTGAATGTACAATTTCTAAACATGAACTTTTCTTACCCAAACTCTCTGGCGGCATGGCAAGAACCCTATCCAGGATACCATCAAGAATAGCAGCAGTCGCTTCAGGGCCTAGGTGTAACCTCCAACACTCTAAAACCTGTGTGTGGTGTATGGACATTTCAACATTAGCATGCTGCTGAAAAAGCTGATTGAAAAGGAACACAGTTATCCTCAATTGAGGTGAAGCATGATGCTTTTTGCAATGCGGCCTCACCACAGCTTGCGCTTTGGGGCAAGCACAACTACTCTTCTCGATAAGTGTGTTGGGTTCTTTTACAGCAGAGGTTTGACAATTGAGGCTTACGCCTGAAGTTCCCTCATAAACGGGGCCACCGGCTTTACGTCATCATCCAAAATGACATCAGAAGAATTTTGTAAGTACACAATGTCATGTACAATATATAGAGCTTACAGGTTAATGCATGAATGTAGATTGAAGATGCATGTACAGCACCTCAGAATACATCCATTTTCCAGTCATTGTAACAGATTGGAACAACCAAACTTTCTAATGATAACTTAGGTCTTATAAACCAGAGGATTGGGCTTGTAATTACATTTGTTGTTCAACCAATGAAAAGTTAAGACAGTAAAACAATCAGCTTTGATTTGAAGAAAACTTTTGGCATACACAAATTCATTCTTCAGGGGTTTTCAAATATGATTAATATTATCTTCACATATGCATAGTATCTGCTTTACATTTTTTCAAAAGCGAATGTCTGACTTACATCATAAATCATAACTTAATATAAAAACTATGAAATATTCCAAACGTACCTCTATTAGCATAGCCTTATGGCCCCCGTATTCCCTCTTGACATCTTCAAGGACCTCTTCTGGAATGTCCAATCCCGTTGCCACCTTGGTGACGACTCCCTCTGTATATCTATCTCTGCCCATCGCATCGACCCTCTGTCGAATCTGCCTCTGTGTGACTGTGTCTGGGCCTGAAAGGGAAAAAAAGAAAAGTTGGGATGACGATAAACGAAAAAGTTTGTCACTTGATTAACCCACCCTCCTGAAAGCAGAGCCCCTATCGCTCAAATCGGCTCGCTCGCGTAGGGGCCCTGCTCTTTAGCCCCGGTAGATACGCTTCTGGCAACATTACTGACAGTTGCTCATGACTAATTAATGAGCTGTCCTTATTTGGCACAATTTTGCGGTTAATTTGTTCTGAACCTAAGGTAACGATGTGAGACATAACCTGATTGGTTGATAGCTTCCCAGCGTCCATTGCGGTTTTACTTGAGCAGTGCTTTAGCAAACCCTCTGATTGGCTGAATGCTGTTTTGGTGGTGACGCCACCAGAAGCGTGTCTACCGGGGTGAAGAGCAGGGCCCCTACGCGAGCGAGGTAACAAATAGAGCGATAGGGGCTCTGCTTTCAGGAGGGTGGATTAACCAAAACGTGCTTCATACTCATAATTCTTTAACAATTGCTAGTGCTTTAACAATTGCTAGTGCATTAACTACAATTCTCTTATTTATGAAAAATGTTACAGTAACTTTGTAGTACATTTTTGACAACTAACATTGTGTGAGTGCAAAATTTACTGTTCTACACACTGCCCATTTTTGAACAGACCAATGTTACTTAGGGAATTAATACAGGCGAGAATGCCATCCTCAAAATTAAGGCTGTCTCGTACATGTATAGTATGATTATGTATATAAAAACTGTCATAGTGACTATTCTATCAAAGCTAGCAGGAGATAGAAAGGATATGTCATGGCGTCTTTTTCAGTTTGGTATTTTCATCCTTTGATAGAATTAGTTATAGATTTTAGTCTCTGTCATAAATGCTTTCAACTGAGTACACATTCTTCTACTAATAACTTGCTTGTACCTGTGTTATCATATGTATTGCAATTCTGTCCAAAACAGATCTTATAAATTATACAAGTTGTATGAGAAGACAGTGAATAAAGAATTTACCTGGCAGTTTGCTGAGTGATCTGTACAGGTGTCTGTGGAACCCTCTCTTCTCAGGGCACAGAATACTGAAGTCACTCAGGAGAAATGGCTTCTGAAAACTCCCCTCCTCAGTCCCAAACATGACGGGAATAAGTCTTCTCTTCATCTTTGTATTGTGGCTTTCCAAGATTCTCGTAAGGAACGTAACCATCTTAAATTCTACGCCATCTTCTAGATTTTCGTTCATTCGTTTAAGTACGTCCGGAGAGAGGAATACTACGGCGTGGCGACTGTCGTGAAACGACTGTTTGAAACGTTTCATCTGTTCGCCGTGTCCGTCTCTGTGTGGATCGCACACGGAAAAACCCCATCTGTTGTGCTCGAGTTTGTCTCTATACGTTTGTATGTCCGACTTTCTTGGGTCTGATTCATCGTAATACACGGCAGTGTCGTAGATGAAACTACCGTTTGGGTTGGTTGGGCCGTTGTTCGCCATTACGGTTTACATTTCTGAAATAAAACAAAAAATTACATCTTTATACTAGTATTCGTTTTTCACTGTCTCAAAACAGGTTAGTCCAACCCAATAAGTTATTAGAATTAAGTTTCAATATTTAGATTAGAGTAGTCACATGCTACATTTTTCATCATTGTCTGTTCATCCTTTTTCATGTTACTTGTACTTGCAATTAGCCTATGGGCAAGAACTTGCAATAAACTTTCACATTATATAAGATTAGGTATAAAAGCTTCATTTCTAAACTTGTTGGTATACACAGGAACTGTTCAAACAAACATATCAAAATAACAAAGCTACCTTAATTCTTTTAGTCTCCTCTTAGAATTAGGTCTATCACTGTATAGAGCATTTCTTTTTAACTGCTTTCTCATGTCACAACATTCAAGAGTTGTAGATTTATTTCTTATCAGGCGACAAAATAGAAAGCCCAACAAAAACGTCTAAAAATCACGTCAAAAACCAGCCGGAGCCTAACCTCTGCTTGGAGAGTGGCCCCAGTGGCCAGCTCCATGTTTTCTACAAACCCCTGCCAAGAAAGACCAAGAAATTTCTTCTCACTGCCAAGACACTATGTCAAGACACTTAAGAAGATTTGTTAGATCCTTACCGAAGGAAAAAGTCTTCTTCACTATTGTAACACTTACAGTACCTGGCGGGTGACTCATCATATGCACCCGGGGAAAATCCGGCTAAAAATAGATTAGCGTTTCAATACAAATATTGCACTAGCAAAGCTTCTAGAACTGATAACTAACCTGGCAACACTCCGTATAATAGTCCAAAGACATGTCCATCTATGAAAGGTTGCTCCAGCTGCTAGAGGAGCGGAGAAACCTGCACTTTTTACCTAAAAACATCTGAAACACACAGTCCCGATCAAACCCGGAAGTTTCCTTAGTTTCACTTCGTAGGGAAGCGGGGCATCATGGGGAAAACGGCCGAGTCTACTTAAGCACAGGGGTTTTACTTTCCCAAATTAGCATCAGAAAAAGATAACAGTTTACAAGTACATGGTTTATAAGTTATTTGGGGATTGAGGAACTTAGTAGATGAACAATATTATTGTAAATCCAACTTCTCATATGTCCCCGAGTCCGTTCTGCCGGTCAAAGCGCCCAAGCCCGTGGATCAAAAGTCCCGCTCTAGCGGTTCATGATATTAATGCAGGATGCTGTAGTAATCGCCAACTACCGCTAGACGTCCCCACTGCTACGTCGAATTATCAACTATTGACACTTGCTATGGCTACGACAAAATAAACGATTTTATCATATCAGAAGACTCATCAATAACCCTCAAAAGTCATTTGAAATAAACTTGAATAAAACGATATTAGAGAAACACTATGACTAGTCTGAATGAAGTTATTTTGTAAATGTTATGAGTAAATACTTCCAACATACTTACTTACAACTTTTCCGGAAATAAAGATGTACAGCAGATGTATGATGTTATCTTTTATACGTATTTAGACGTCTTTCTAGTGCGTGTTCTTTCTCTTTTTAAAATATTTCCCTTCTAACATCTGCTTGGAGATTACCAACAACCAAGCCTTGCTGGTGTAACAGGCAACATATTAGCGTAAGGACCGCCCGGGGGTCACGTGATGGGAGCAGGTGACACGGGCGTGTCCTGACGTCAACCTGACCACGCCCCGCCGCGCTCACGTAGCCCCGCCTTCCGAAAAGGTTATAAAGATCGTTGTACGTTGCATTTAAGAGCCGAGATCGTCCCGCTGTCGTCCTGTATCACCTCCGGTTAGAGTAGCATCATTTGTCATCCGTCCACTTCTGTTCAGGTATTTGTATCTTATTAGTAACTTCCTACGTCCCGTTAGTCCCTTGCATTTTTTGTGTGACAGACAGCAGTATTCCGAATAAACATCATCAAACGGCTGTAAACCGAACCGAGTCTTGGCAATATTTGGTGAGAGCTTTGTGTGGTGAGAGCACATCGTATAGTTGTAGACACGTCTTTAATAGTGTGGTGAGAGCACATCGTATACGTAAGAGTAATAGCCCAGATCCTACCCAAAATACCATCTTCATGATGTTGTCACATTTGTTCCCATGTTGGTTCCAAAGGTCACAACGTAAAAAGATGGCGGACAAAAACAACGGTGCTAGCGCTGGCGAGAATCTGACGTTCCGTATGGCGTCTCACGGCGACTACGACGACGTTATGAGGATGTCTGTAGGCGTCTATGATGACAGAGACTACATACCGGCGTTCTACCATTCTTTTATCGACGATACTGACGTCATTGTGTTCCTGGCGTTGGTCGGTGACGAAGTGGTGAGTGTTGCGTCACGTTCTGTGCTTTGTCACAAACTGAACCCAGGCACGGTTTGTGACAGTGCCTGCGTGTCACAAACCGTGCCTGGGGCGAAAGCACAGTTTGGGATACTCAGGCACTGTCACAAACCGTGCCTGGACAGTGCCCGGGGCTACAACTTCCCGTAGCATTGATTTAGATCGGGCGAGCTGACTGCCTCGGGAAGTCGAAGTATACGTAACTGGCAAGTGGCCCGATCCTAGTCTAGATCTGGTTTCCCTGTTATAGACACTGTCTTTTTGTGCCACTTCATTTCTAAGTCTAAGTTATTCAATTATTTCACAGAGCGAGAATTACGCTGTTCCTCCTTATCCCAGCGCCCCGGAAAAAAACAAAGATGACGGGGGGGGGGGGGGGGGGGGGGGCGCTGTGGTAAACAAAAACACGCTGCCTTATATGGAAACGCGGGTATAATAGTTACATCATTGTCCCGTCAGTCACAGTGATTGACAGGGCTTCCGGGCACAGTCTGTGACAGTCGGGCTGTGTCACGTTCTGTGCCTGGAAGGAGCACGGAAAGTGACGGGCACGAATCGTGACGCCGCAGTGAGAGCTCGTTTAATACAAATCTCCAGCAAAACCATACATCTGCTTGGAGAGTTTCACCAGTCTCCAAGCAGATGTTGGGAGGAAAAAATCGGATCCTTTTGCGGTTACACTTGGATGTGTTTTTTTCCAACATCTGTAGATCTAGTGATAGTCAAAACGAGAATGGCGTGTCAGAAAAATCGGTAGGCCAGAATAGATTCCTTTTTTTCACTCCAACATCTGCTTGGAGACAGGTGAAAATCTCCAAGCAGATGTGTGGTTTCGGCTCGATTTTTCACGTCTGGACTTACTTTACAGGTGGGACTGCGGGTATCCAAGATCACGGAAAGCGGAACTGCATTTATCGTCAAAGCCGCTAGGGTCGTTCCTGACTGGAGGGGACAGGGGATCGACAGAAGGTTGTCTTTTCACCAAGACCAGTGGATGCGTCAGAATCGTCCCTCAGTCAAGTACAAGCGATCCACGGTGTTTTCACTCACAAAAGGGGTAGTGGAGTCAATGAAGGCAAATATGCGATTTATCTTTAACATGGTGAGTACAGGAATTGTGGATTTCAAGGCAATGTTATGGACAAAAAATATGAATAAAAAAAAGCTGAAATCTTTATTGTAGTGACATTTGCTAACACTGTCTAGCACATTTGTGTAATAACTTCATACTTTAAGCATATCAAAACCGTACAAAAACATGGCGTACTTAGTTTCGCAAGCCTACAAAATCTCACATTACAACGAAGTCATATTTTTTTCATCATGGACGTCGCTATTGTGATAGTGTTGTTTGAACTAATCATGTAGAGAATTGACTTTCAAAATCAATTTTTTTGGCCTTAATATTGCTTGGGTTTCCTTTCAGATGACTGTTCAAAAAGGACATATGGTAATCGAAAAAAAGGAAATGTAACAAATCTAACGTACATATTGTGTTTCTCTCAGCCCTTTATAGACTACCATTGCGGACCCAACCTCTGGTGGCGACAGGACCCTGCTCAGCTGGCTCAACTGGACACGACCGGCTTACCGGACGTCGTGCCTCTACAGGCGGCAGACGACGACTTCTGTGCGGCTGTGCAGAAAGGTCTTCCCGCCGAAGCTTGCGGTAGCCACGACGGCGAACCTATCATAATCGTTGACTGGGACCCTTACACCCTATCTCCGGCCAACTTGAAGCGTCTACAAGCACAACACACTATCTACATGTTGAAACACAAAGAAGAAACAAGTCTAAGTTTTTCTAACACCTACCTTTCGCCTTCAGTGAGAATCCTCGCCGTCCAAGTCTACGCCAAGGATTTCTCCGGCGTCTTAAAACACCTCCTGAAACACCTGAAGGATACATGTCAAACCTACACCAGTGACGTCATCGGTATGCTTGTAAACGTTCCGCAATTTGAGCTAGATGACGTCATCCACGACTTTTGTAGAGAAACGTTAAAGATGGAACGCTTTTATCCCTGCAAGACACAGGTGCTAGCCTTCGAATCTGAGATGTGATGTAATGTAACTGCACATAATACAGTCCCATCAGGCTCGCTCCTGAGTGATCGCCAAAAACCACGTCTCGTTGAAGAGCCAACTTCCCGGTCGATTCCCTCCAATCCTAGCGATCCTCCAATAGCGATCCTAGCGGCTTTCACTCTAAATGCATCCCTAATTTCGTTAGGCTTGGGTTGGATTTGCCACTGCTCTATACTATACTAGTATGCTAGGGTCACACCTTCAAACTGTGACCCGGCCTGGCTATTTGGGGAAACGACAAAATTACAGTATATCTTGTATTTTGTGATATATTATGTTCTATATGCACTGTAGTAATTTCAGAATTTTCCATATTACAATTAAGCTTTGCTTTCTTGAAAACCATGGTCGTGTCGTATATATCACGCTATTTCGCATTCCTAGACAATTAAAAGCTTTATTGACAAAAGCACACGTCACAGGTCACACACTTGCATATAGTGGTCTAACCTCGTATAGATAGTAGATACTAGATATTGATACCAACGCAAACACGAATTATCATTGTTATGCGTTTTCTTACGTTAGTACATCTGTTTTTTCCCTTGCAATAAGCCCTTGGGCATGAGTTTGCAAATGAAATGAAACAAAAGTTACTAGTACTGTTGCATTCTAAGTAGAGAAACCTCTGACGCCCTAGCTCCCTTGAACTCTTGAAAAGCGACCAAATTAAGGCCAAAGAATGTAACACGATATGTGTGTGCGTTTTACAATGTACAATAAAGGTTAAGCAATGCACATTGCACTTTGGGTGAGATAATATGCAACATATGACGCAACAGACTGAAAACTATTTTGAATGACAGAAACACAATGGGCAAAGTTATGCCAAAACGGACGAGTAAGAATGAGGTTCGTCTGGCATCAAATGTCCGGCTTGTCTGGATTGTAAGGTGTCATGAAGGTGTGTCACGTTTCATACAGCGTGAGTAGGGATTCAAGAAGAACTAAACATATTTCAAAGATCTTCAAATACGCGTGCATTTTACGTACGAATTTTGTAAGCGAGTAGATTGTGATACGCGGCCATACATGCGTTTCGTAGTGAAAAGGAGAAGTGTTTGCAGGCGCACTTCTAGTCCAAATAAAGTTATTTTGTTAACGTTATGAGTAAATACTTCCAACTAGGGGTGGATACCGGTTCGCTGGACCTGATTCGGACCTTTAGATTTATAACATCCAAGAACCGAGTCCAGAAAACCTGAAAGCCAAAAACCTGAGTAAAATAAAAATGAACAAAGTACAAGTATAAGTATATTTTTCTATTTTGTTTGATAAAAAGTGTTTTGAGTCTCGCCTCTGACAAAAAGGCATTTAAAATAAGTGCAACATTCAAATATCAAACGCTGGTTTATCTTGAAAGTTTTCTCAGCAAGAAACCTTTATAGTCGTGCGTGTCAGTATCAATTCTCTATGCTTAATATTGGTCTACTAAGACAAAACATCAACTGGACAGGATCAGGTTCAGGTCCGGACCTGAACCTTAATCTCTGGACCTAAACTTGGACTTGGACCTTATTGAGCCGAACCGGAATCCTCCCCTACTTCCAACATCTAATAACTTTTCCGGAAATATAACAAATATAGAGGCGTTATCTTTTACACGTAATTTGACGTATTTCTAGTGAGTGTTCTTTCTCTTTTTAAAATATTTTCCCTTCTAACATCTGCTTGGAGATTGCCCACCCCGGCCTTTGTTCCCATGTTGGTTCCAAAGGTCAAAACGTAAAAAGATGGCGGACAAAAACAACAGTGCTAGCGCTGGCGAGGATCTGACGTTCCGTATGGCGTCTCACGGCGACTATGACGACGTTATGAGGATCTCTGTAGGCGTCTATGATGACAGAGACTACTTACCGGCGTTCTATCATTCTTTTATCGACGATACTGACGTCATTGTGTTCCTGGCGTTGGTCAGTGACCAAGTGGTGAGAGCCTGTTTAATACAAATCTCCAGCCAAACCATACATCTGCTTGGAGAGTTTCACCAGTCTCCAAGCAGATGTTGGGAGGAAAAATCGTATCCTTTTGCGGTTACACTTGGATGTGTGTTTTTTTTCCCAACATCTGTAGATCTAGTGATAGTCAAAACGAGAATGGCTTGTCAGAAATATGGGTAGCCCAGAATAGATTACGTTTTTTTCACCCCAACATCTGCTTGGAGACAGGTGAATATCTCCAAGCAGATGTGTGGTTTCGGCTTGATTTTTCACGTCTGGACTTACTTTACAGGTGGGACTGCGGGCATCCAAGATCACGGAGAGTGGAACTGCATTTATCGTCAAAGCCGCTAGGGTCGCTCCTGCCTGGAGGGGACAAGGGATCGACAGAAGGTTGTCTCTTCACCAAGACCAGTGGATGCGTCAGAATCGTCCCACGGTCAAGTACAAGCGATCCACGGCGTTTTCACTCGCACAAGGCGTAGTGGAGTCGACAAAGAAAAAGATGCGATATATCTTTAGTATGGTAAGTACAAGAAATGTGGACTATCAGGTGACTGTTCAAAAACGACAATAATGCGACGCTGAGTTGCGTACAAGCATAAGTTTCGTTCGTTTCCACACCAAAAAATTGTGACCATACTATAAATAGTACGCGTATTAGGAAACTGCAACATGAGCAAATATGTGCAGTAAATTGCACGCAAAAAGAAATACCGGAAAATGGGTACTAGTGTGATACAAAGCCTCTTTTCTATCATAAATTGTACTGATTTTGTTGTTAACTTCTTCCTTGCAATGTACTTTGAGCCATGGGTGAAGTTTTACAAAGTCCTCCAAGGAACAAAAATAAAGAATTTATTGCTTGTTATACCATGCTCTGAAAGTTCAGTCATGTGTTCAACCTCCCTCACCGCTAAGGTTACGTAATAAATGCAACTAATTTGGGAGAGAGGGGTAGTTTTATTCGATTTTGCATTGCTAGTGGGATGCCTGCCATACTATCGAATCAGTATAGCCTAGTCGCAAAAAAAAAAAACAGTAACAAATCTAACGTATTTGTAACATGCATGTTTCCTTCAGCCCTTTATAGAATATGAGTGCGGTCCCAACCTCTGGTGGCGACAGGACCCTGCTCAGCTGGCTCAACTGGACACGACCGGCTTACCGGACGTCGTGCCTCTACAGGCGGCAGACGACGACTTCTGTGCGGCTGTACAGAAATGGCTGCCCGCCGAAGCCTGTGGCGATCACGACGGCAAACCCATCATTCTTGTTGACTGGGATCCTTACATCCTAAATCCGGCCAACTTGAAGCGTCTTCAAGCGCAATACACTATCTACATGTTGAAACACGAAGAAGAAACAAGTCTAAGTTTTTCCAACACCTACTTAACCCCTTCAGTGAGAATCCTCACCGTCGAAGTCTACGCCAAGGATTTCTCCACCGTCTTAAAACACCTCCTGAAACACCTGAAGGATACGTGTCAAACTTACAACAGTGACGTCATCTGTATGGGGGTACAAGTTCCGCAGTTTGAGCTAGATGACGTCATCCATGACTTTTGTAGAGAAACGTTGAAAATGGAACCCATCCATCCCAGCAAGACACAGATGCTAGTCTTCGAATCTGAGATGTGACGCGACGACTAAAACCAGGTGTAATTATTACGTCTTGAGGAAGAGACAACTTCCTGTCGATCCCCTGTCCCCAGTCAGGAGCGACCCTATCGGCCTTCACGATAAATGCAGCCATACCATCCGTGGAGCATTTTACAGTGTTTACCACCGCTTCGTTAAAATTCCATAATTTACTAATGACTCAGTGCAGCACTAGCCTTTGCTATTCAGATATCAGCATGAATTATTTGAAGTCATCTTCTCCTTTTTCCGGTTTACACATGTTGCAAATTTCAATTTTATCCAGCTACACGAAACTGTCCTCATAAATCATGCAAATGATGTTCAAATGGACGCAATTTTTGTCCTATTAACCTGTATCTAATCAAAATGTGTCACTTAAGCCCAGTTTAGACACGCATTTTCAAAGCGCACTCGGAGCACACTCAACGGAGTCGATTTAATTCGGACTGCATCAACTCAACTTTAGTCTGTTTCTTCAGACGAATGACTAGACATGGTCTAGACATACCGCTTGACATTGGTTATTCCATGTGCCTGTCACACCGCTCTTTGTATTTCACTTCCAGTTCATCAAAAACCACACATATAGATGACAATAATAGCACCACAATAACTGACTAATTACAGTGTTGGGAACGGGGGAAAATATTACAAACAGATGTTCTTACAGCTTGCACAGAATAATCGTAGTTACTGCACACCAATATAAACATATACAGTTGTTTTTGTTTTTGCCCATTCTTGCACACATACACACACACACGGAAATATAACCTTGGCGAAGGTAATTGTTCCGCCGGACGATGCTCTTGTATCGTTGATAACTGGAGACGAATTTGAAGGGTATTGATAACGCCGTCTTGAGAGCAAACACTTGAGGTTGTTGACATAATCTTGAGGCCACTATGTAATCAGGTCGTCTACACAAAGACGTCTTCGCCGATGTGTTTTCGGTCACTCGACCGGTAAAAGTAAGTATTGCGATTTTAATTTTTGATTTGTGTTCTTCGGATTTCTTATATGTTTCCTTGCAACACGTGTTCTTTTTATACCTACCTTCTGTTATTTATATTACTTATGTTACAACATACTGTGTTACGTATATCACAATTTGTTACAAGTTTTGTTTATTTTCTTTGCGATACTGATGATTTTATTGTTTGTGTAGACTGGGTCCCCATAAAAATTAATTCGGCAGAATTGAAAGGAGCCGCCCACTTGTCTGAAAATTTATGAATGAAAAAATAAATAAATTATTATCGTTAAACGTCAACATTTCATGGATGATAGCCCATCAGAGATTTGCATTCACACCAGCTGTATATAGAGTTTGATGATTTTAATGGGTGCACAGTAGATGCAGTTTTAAGGTCGCTTTGTACAATGAGTGTAAACGAACTTTCCTACATATCACATCTCTAGGAGAATGTCAGGAAGTGTACCTACCTTCTTATTGAACCAGCCTTAAGCTTTTGATTAACGCTCCTTTGAGCGATGAATATTGATTTCACTATGTTTAATCAATAATTAATACCTAATGACACATTTCTGCAGTTACAGTAATGTATTTCTTCTCCATGGGTTACCAACATTAAAACTTGCCGTTCATAACATCTTAACATCTTTATTCCTATATCTATCTATCTATCTATCTATATATATATATATATATATATATATATATATATATATATATATATATATATATATATATATATCGTGTACTTACGCGACTGTTGTCACATGATGGAGAAGCTTTATTGACACAACAAAAAGTACAGTACGGTCAACATATGCATCACCAGTCACCCGACTACATCGGTATGGTTTCGGTGGAAAATGCAATATAGGGATGGTGTGTGCACACCTTGCGTATCGGTACAGGTCTTTTGATTTCAAAGGTTTTTTTTTTGTTTCGTCTATAACAGTTCCATTATACATCTATAGCACAGATTTTTTCCTTCAATGATGTCAATGAAATTCTATGTAACGCTTTGCAGCACTTACAATGCACATTACTTCCAACACATAAGCTAACGCCCACACAACATAATTTTTCTAACGTTTTTGCGAGCTATTTTTTTTTCTGTACCATGATGACTCTTTTTGGTACAGTGGGTTTATGTGCTTATAATATAAAGAAAAGCCTAATATTGAAAACAATGTCTGCCTGGGCGTCCTTCATTAAGATATCATGTATGCTGTGTTGATAAAGCGATTTTTCTCAACAGCGGTAGTTTTATACTAGGTAATATTTTCATAACGGGAAGCAAATCAGTTTCTTGTATCTTGCTTTGTCTGTAAATGATACGGTTCAATGACAAGATTCCAGCCGAGACTTTACGACTGTTTAAGCTGTGTGAATACGTTTGTTAGAGAGTTGATGGCACTTCTGTTCTGTACACAATCATACACTCCAATACCCTCGTAGAAAAGAATATCCACGACGTGCCGTATGTTGGTGCCCATCCCATGGTCCTGCATGACCTCACGACTGTTGTGGTGGGGGAGGGGGGCCCGGTTCTGTACATGGTGCATCATGACGAGAATTACATCCCTGTGGCCTGCATGGGAGACGAAACACACCGACCAAGTTAGTTATGGTACAGAAATGGTTACTTAGAAAGGCCAATCATGTTGATTGCGAGCGTACGAAAAAAATTAAGGTTTGGCCAAAAAAAATGGTCAGAAAGGTTGGACAAATGACTTAACACCTCATGGTATTCCAAACAATAGACTCTTCATTTTTGTTCTTTCACAATCTTCTTTGACTCTGGAATTCCCTTTGGCATGAAATATTCTGCGACATTAGTATCCGTTTTCCTTTTTTTGCAATTTACAGCATATATTTGCTCATTTTGCATCTACCTTGTACGATTTACAGTATGGTGGAACACTGTTTGGGGGGGGGGGAGAACGAAAATTTGTGCACACGCGGATGACATCCATATAATCGAATAAACATGGCCAAAATAGACTCGAATGTATGAACTTGAATATGTTTGCTGTCTGTGGTCTTTCTAGCGTTTCTTCTTCACATGGAGCTCTAGTCAACATTGATATCGTGTAGTAGAAAATGGATGTTGAGAAACTTTCCCAGACAAATGTCGATGGACCTCTGACCTGCAAAGAAATGCCGACCTGGACCGGAAAGAATATGAGCTAGGAATACGAATATAATTTGAATATTCGACTTTCTTTTAAGTTTCAGCAAGGAGGTTAACCACCTTGGTTTCAGGTATGTAACTTATGTTTGCAACACTATTTGTTACTTATATTACAATCTCTTATTAGTCATATTCCTTTTCGTTGTGCCTCACCCAGAAAACGGGCGTAGCTCAAAGTTCCACCCATAATTATTAACTGTGAAGTCACCAAGACTTAAATCAACAAGAGTTCGGAGACCTCATACCTCCATAAGATACTGTAGTAATGCAAAGTACATAATCTTTGCATAGCTGTGTACACTTTTGTATTGTCACAGGTATGAAACTACTATCGTTAATTGCTTAGATGCATTATGGAACTTAGATTAAGTCTAAGATTAAGTTTTCTGATGTGGCGAAATACTTTGCCATGGGTATTGTAGCGCAGCGGACTGTAGCGAACGGAGTGAAACGAAACGACCATACCTCCGATTCTTTCTAGGTCTTTCCTGACGTCGGCGATGGTCCTAGTAACTATCGCACAGAACAATAAAACAGGGACCGTTCCAGATCTTGCCCCCACCCATTCAGTCACGTTTATACGAACACCGTTTTCCTTCAACTTTGACTGTAGTTTGGTCAGCAGATCCTCACTGTAAGCACTAATCGCTTGGCTCATTACCCGTTCACATTCTATAACGCTGTTCTCAGCCACCGATCCTGTACGTGGAAGCATATGAATAGGAAACAAGCAGTTACACACTATGTATGATTGATGGAAAACAGCAAATCTAATCTGAATTTCAATCAGTGTACTAGTACTGATACCTACCTGACAAGATATTCTACTATTGTTTTTACTTCCAAGATAAATTCAGGTGTTGCTTTGGGCATGTCTGTGTATCTGTCTTTGTGTTTGTGTTTGTGTCTGCCTGGTATATGCGGTCAGAATACCTCAAGAACCTCTGGATGTTAGGAAGACAAAGGTCAAGGTCATTTTAACCCCCCTGTTGTGTGACCTTAGTGCTGTAGCAAAATTTCCATCTTTTGAAAATCTTTTGTCCTGGACATGCTATGTTCTTGATTTTGGGTGTCAGATAGGTTTTGTCAGTTTTGATGTAAGGAAAAAGCGTAGGTTTGGGCTCCCTAGGGCATTTTTGTTAGAATCTTTCAAGGATGATAACAGAGCAAGTAGCTTAGATTGAGATGTACACAATGTAACTTGCATAATTAATGACGATAAAACAATTTGCACGAAATCCAACAATTCAATTGGATTCGATAATAGGACCTTGATACATGTTACGTATGTAATTTATGGCAGATGGAAAATTTACAGATACCAATTATGCAAATAAAGATGTATGCATAATTAATGCAGAATTCAAGTGGATTCCATAATAGGACATTGATACATGTAAGGTATGTGATTTATGGCAGATGGAAAATTTACAGATACCAATTATGCAAATAAAGATCTAATTTGCATAATTAATGCAGAATTGCAATAATTCATCTAAGTGGTAAATGATAGGACTTTTATACATGTGACAAGTGTAAGCTATATCAAAGGTCCAGGCATAAATTATGTGAATGTGGAAGTTATTTGCATAGTTAAACAATTTCATGGAGATTTGAGATCTCCAAACTCTTTTTTTTTCGTTGGCTTACCGCTTGAAACGGCTTTGCGTATGGTTGTCCTGTCGTGTTCTTGAGTAGAGTGTTCGTTTGCGAGGAGAGGATGAAACCTTTCTTGGTACTCCGGTGGCAATGTCTTCACTACTGCTGCTACATCGGATCTAAACTTCAAAAGGTCGTCTAAGGGTACGCACTCTTCCTTTATTTTCGTTTGTACATGTAGCTCTGCCAAGCTGTCCTGAAAAGAAAGAGAAATGAAAAATCAATATACTGAACCCAAACCAAGATGGGTACCTGTGTCAACTAAATCTACATCTACATGTACATTTAGATACCCCCATATAGCCCCATCAGGGGCAAAATGGTACTTGGGGGGGTTGAGGTCCCAGGCTAAGGCGGGCAGGCCTCCAGCCTGGCACAGAACGACTCAACGGTGGGAGCCGTCACAACCGTGCCAGGCAGGGTATTCCACTGGGGGATAGTACGGGGAAAATATGGGGGGGGGGGTCGTATGTGTATAAATGAATAATAACAAGTTTTAGATGTACTCTAGTTTATCATGACACATTTCAAAATGTCAAAATTATGCGGTACAAAGCTATTCATGATCACCAAATGTGTATTCAAAATTCCTTTAATTATATTTTGTTATTTTTCGGTGTCTGGGGAGACTATGCTATTTAGGTACAGTGATTAATGCAGGATTCTTACATCTATGACAATCATTCATAAATCATAACACTGACCTGTATATTCTGCAGCTTTCGTTGTATGTACACGATACCTATAAGGGTGAGGGCATATCTACGAAAGGCAGAAACTAGCCAGTTACTAAGTATCTTCTTCATCACCCAGGACCACATCATTGTAACTTCGACAGAAAATTAGCCCACCTCCAATTGGTGTCACGTCTTCTGTAGTGTTTGCGCGCCAACGCAGCATTTTTCGTCGATCGGTCGACTTTTGTCCTTTAGTTTCACTGACCTTTAGTTTCGAGGTACAACTGCATTGGGTGGTATGTGTACAATAGTCTGCCATTAATTAAGATATTAACCGCTACTCAAAACATGTAAGTTTGGACATTGGTCGCGATGAGGCATTGTTTCTAAATCCAAAGCACAGGATCGTTATACCCCAACGGCAAAATCAGACCATAATTTGTTGACATAGCCTCCTCTGAAGTACGACTCACAAATATGCTCTACCCAGTCTTGTGACCATTATCTGATGTAACTGTCAAGTTGCCTGTGACATGGGCGTGAATGTTTAATTATTTGATATTGATGTAGGGTCGAATCAACTGGTACGAGTCTTTGATCGCCTCCTTCAAGCCTGCGCCATACAGCAAAACATCTCACACGACGAGCCGGCGAGCTCTTAAAGGACATTTTAGGCAGCAGTATGACCAACGTTCTCTCGATCACTCGATTCTTAGAGAACAAAGACAAAGAAACGGTATATTTTAATTCAAAAAATAAGCTCCACTCTCTGATGATTTTGCATTTCGGTGATCTTCTGGTCATCAGCAAATTCGGCCGAAGGTCGAAGATCGTGTGGTGCCAGCAAAAGGGCCCCCTTACCGAGCTAAATAGATATGTTATCACCTTTATATCTGGTTTCTATGCATTTTTCTAATTGACAGAGACGTCGGCGTCTTTTGAAATATGCTGACACGTATGACACAGGCGTTTCAATGGCGTTTGTAATCTAAACAACAAAGCGGATAGTTACATATAAAAGATAAGCACCCTGTGTTTGCCTGTCGAAAAAGCTGAACTGCTGATTACTCGATAAGCCGTCGTCACACTGTTGTTCACCAGAAGTTCACCAAATCTCAAATCGCCAAAAAGATTTTTGCCTGATAATCTACCTACTATGTTGTACACGATGACCTGCGAACTCCGACCGATGTAAAAATGTGTACAATGATCGAAAGAGGACACTTGCTGTATTGCTGCCGAAATTATCCTTTAGAGCTCGCTTGCTCGTCGTCGACAGGCGAGCTATTTCTCTCCTATAAGGCCCCCTGTACCAAATTTATGTCAATCAGAGTAAACTCATTGATGACTACCCAACAGCAAACAGGCAAGTTATTGGTCCACTTAGGTGAACAAGTCTTTTACTGCTAGTTGATGAGATAGGAAAAACAAATAAAAGAGTTTCGACATCTAAAGACTGCAAATGCACTTAGGTTCGCGTGGTTTATATTTCGCAAAAGGGGGGAAAATGGAGTGTTCGTGATGGTTTTAAGTTTCGCGCTACAGTCATAGGTAGGCAAAACGTTTCGCGGTGGTTTAAAGTTTGCGCTGAGTGTTCACCGCGAAAACCGCGAAAATAAACCACCGTGAACATTTCTGCATTTACAGTATCCCGCTGCTGACGTCTATGTAGAAATGCTTCAAAACTTTTTGGACTGTGGTTTCTGACACGAATTGACATGCGATGATGCTGTATGTATCTCTCACTTTCTGTGATTTAAGATTTAAAAATGATTTGTGTCACCAAGACATATTTGTTGCAGAAATCAAAGTCAAGCAGCCTTCAATGAACGGTGTGTTATACATGCGAATTCAATGTAGTCTGGCATTTTTAAGGAGACACAAGGGAGAATGAGTACCAAGCTTCGGTTAGGGACCTCCTCTCGGATAGGACGTAAAGCCGGAAGCCCCGTGTTTGAGAAGTGCCACACCTTGAGCGGGTTAAAGAACCCATCACACTTACCGAAAAGCGTAGAGGTCCTTCCTAGTGTGAGTTGATCAAACCCTACAGTCTGTCCTTTCACAGCTTGTACTTACTCTACAAAACCGCTGTTTACCAGCTATGCAAAACAAAATGTCAATACATTTCTCGATGCTTTTAATTAACACCTTTAAATATGCACACGGGCTGTTTGACACCGCCCCATGCATACCTGAGATACAATCTGAGGCCAGGACAAGAGGCCATAGCTTACGGCTAACAAGAACATTCACAAAAACAAACAGGAGGTTGCTGTTCTTCAAGCACAGGGTGGTCCCCTGGTGGAATCGACTCCCAGAAGAAGTAATCAACGCTCCCTCAGTCAATGCCTTCAAAGCCAGATTCGACAGGTACATGGAAGTTCACCCTGTAAAGTACAACCACAGAGCTTTGGAACATCCACACAAACCCACCATGACAGTTGAGTGAAATGGAATCCAACAATGAAGAGCGGTCTAAACTGGAACAGTCCTACCTGACCGAAAATTCTACTCTACTCTACTCTATAGAAAAGGGTAAAAACTACACTCCTTTCAGAATGACAGAAAACACAAGTTTCAGAAAAAGAAGAGCACTCGTCTTCCAATGATTCGAAACAAAAAATAAAGTCCCAATAAGCATAATTTGCACATCATTGTGTACATCTTTGTCTAAGCTACCTGCATACTAAATATTATAGAAAACTGTCGTTCCTTTTTTCCGTTATTCTCCTTAGAAGATTTTCACAATAACGCCCCTGCAGTTCCAAAGCAAGCTGCTAGGGGGCCCAAACCTACATTACTTTTTATTACATCACAAGCTATCAGCCATCCAAAAATCAAGACCATAGCACGTCCAGGTCAAAAGATACAAAAACGGAAGTTCTGTAGATAATACTAACCCACTAAATTCACTTGTCTTGTATTTTGCACAGAATCAGTTACCTATGTTCATTCGTGCCCTTTCCTATATTTCCCCTTGTTTATTTGTACTACGGTCACTTGTTCTGTTACTACTACTTATGCGCAGACTGCCGATAATTTGATTACTAGTGGGCTTGGCAGTACAAAAGAACAAGTCAGAACAGACTATCAAATTTTGTCAGTACTTTTATTCATTGTGTTTATCCTGTACCTTGCAATAAACTATAATAACATTCTTTTAACCACGATATTGACAATCAGAATATCAAATTTGAAATACTAGAGTCAATTCCATGTCACCAAGAGGGTTTTCAGATGAAATTGCTGATAAGTTTGAACAATTTTAGAGAAAAGACTATTTTAGTCAAAAAAATTCCAGAGTGTTCAAACTATTAGAAATGAAAGTTTGAACATGTTTGAACTCATCTACATATTTTGGAAATATTATGAAAGTAATTGCACAAATATCTCTTTATTTAGAACAATTTTCAAACATCTGTGTGATTGTTTCACTGTTGGAACATGTTCCAACATTTTGCATCATTCTCAAAATGGTAGATTTGGGTTATTGCCCCCATAAAAATAGGTGCTAATCACGCTCTATTGTCAGCATCTGTATATTTTTAGATTTCACGTCTGGACACTGGCAACTCTTTTGTCTTGTGGTGTCTATGCATGGTACCTAGGCCTAATCCCCTATACTTTGAAGGGATGTGTGAATTGCCCTGCTCCCAGCCCACTGACCCAGTTATACCATGTTTGTAGAATGTTGGAACATGTTCAAACAAATGAATTATCTATGTTGCAACAGTTTAGAAACTAATACAAATAATGTGTTTAATGTTGGAAATTTGTTTAACATGTTGGAACACAGCAGAAAATATCTAGAACATCAAATACATGTTGGAAATTGTTCTTAACAGTTACTTATCTCACATAGATTGTTACAAAGGTTTTGTAAATGTTAGAACAAAAGGCAACAAACACCCTCTCGGTAATGTGGAATCGACTCTATAGTGTCGATTTGATACATTAGACATGGCTATTCAATGCTCACAATTGGCTACATTAACGTTTGTGTGATATGAGTAGATGTTACAAGTAATATGGCGTATATCATGATTCTTAAACCCTTAAGCTGCCAGGTTTTTTAGCCAAGTAAAAATAAAAAAATGTTTGACCCCTGACCTCCCTCACGAAACCCGCGAAACACCCGGCGGCGCTAACTCCCCTAACTTCCCGGCTTCCCGCGCTACACGCACGCAAAGCTGTTTTGTTCTGGGGAATACCCTATCCCGGTTATAACCGGGTCCAGCACACAAGGCATATTTCTGTATCCCTAGTTAAGTCGGGACTGGCAGCTTAAGGGTTAAGGTTGAAGCATTTGTATTTACTCCAAACTTGCAGATAGTTGAAACAATACATTTTCAGTTAAAACAATACAGATTTCATCAACATACACATATATCTTTTTAGAGTAGTGTGTCAGGCATATATATGCATGATAGCAAAATTTCATGGCACGGCTTCATGTGTATTTGTACACTACTTTAGGACAGATTTGCGGCGCTCGGCGACCAGTCGGCAAATATTTACCAAAGACCTTTGGTCTAAATTGTGAAGTGACATAAAAAAAACACTCATAAGCTAGCCAAAATACTGAGGTGAAATACCCGGTTGAAAGTGAAACATTAGTGATAAACTTCATCAGAACCAAACATTCACTACAGCACTACAGCAGGAATACAAATGATATTATCACAATTACACAAAGAAATTGTGTAATTTAGACATTATAGGTCCCTTTTCATTTTCCAAAGTACTGTGCAAGCTTCTGCACGGCTTCTTTGTTAGTCGGACAGTCGTATACACCCTTGCCACTGAAGAAGAGGACATCCACGACCACGGTGTTCTGGCCAACACGAGTAGCCAAATTTTGTGCTCCGTTGAACGTTCCATGGCCGGTTGACTGCGGTTGGACGTGATGCATGACGACCAACACCACATCACGCCCTTAAGAAAGGTGCAATAACATTTTGATTATCGGAAAGCAGCATTTAATGTTCGGTCAAAACATATTAAGTGTATTACTAGCATATAGTGTCATACCGTACAATACGAGCATATCTATCGAACAATGATTCAGTACGAATGCCGGAATGGGTAGAATGTGACAGTAACATTACTTATGCTTCGGTCACAATTGCACCGATGCCCGCAAGGGTGTAGTCCTCGAACGGGCCCCAAAGCCACAAATTTGTCCCGGTTGATTGCCGGGTACGGGGGGTACCTTTCGGTGTTCACACTATTAGCTCACGGCGTCTATTTGTTATTGGGTCCCGGCTTGGTTTTGAGTCCGAGTTAAAGTTACCCCCAGGGCCCGGTCGTGCCCCAAAATAGCCCGGTAAAAGCAGAATGTCCCGGGGGGCCCAAAAGTACAAAAAAACGTGATCATCATGAACCCCTTTTTTTCAATTGTGACCGAAGCATTAGCATTCATATGTCTTTCATCTGAAATTTCCGTGTGACTGTCAGTGTCTATTCGGGTGAAGCGAATTTGTTGTTCGATAGTTATCGATTACCTGAATGTCTATCCTTCATTATTGCAAAACGCACGATGTAGATTCCGATGTTGGTATTCTTTGTAAAACGGCCTGCACGTGATCATGAAGTTTGCCGGTGTCTCTCGTGTCGTCTTCACGTGGCTCTTTAGAAGCTAATGAAACACGAGAAATCCCAAACTGTGTTCCGGAAATTGCTCTTGGGATTAAGCAACAATATGTCTTTTTGGTACATTTAGGTAAAGGCGGCTTGGTTACAAATCAATTCGCTGGACCCGCGGCACGTTAGCGACCACGCTGTGACCTGGCGATCTGCGAGAGCGATCAACGAATTTCATCGATAATAAACGAATATTTCTAAGTTTCTAATTTAGTCATACTTGTACGTTTGGCATGATATTGACATCATAAAGTCAAATTCCAACTTAGGACGCCGCGAGGTCGCGATCGTTCCGCAAGTACAGTGAGATATGGACTTGAAAGGAACATAAATTTACTAGATACCTCCAGTTCCTTCCAACGCACGGCCGACGTCCACATCCAGTCTTCCGGTGACGTTAGGGCAGACGACAAGGACTGGCGTGTTGTTAGACCGCTTCCCAGACCCCCACTCGGACACTGCTAGCTGGGTGCTTTTTTCCTCTAGGGAGGAGTTGACCTTTCGGACCAGCTCATCGGCACATTGGTACACCTCAGTGTTCCCGTTGACCTTCCGCTCACACCACACCTGAGAAGCAGCAACTTTCATCTTTTCCTCGAACTCTGAAAATTTAGATCAAATGAAAACGGTTAGAAGCTAATAATCTCATACACAGGTACGTGATGAATCACTTGACGACTCTCGAGTTTAAAAACAGAAAACATCATTTTCAAGTCACATCTTACCTTTATTCAGGTTTGGTGAAGTCACTAGTATATCTTGTCCGTAGTCAGGTTGCTTCTCGAAGAAGTCATCAGCGAACTGCAGCATGGACCAGAGAGCCCTAAGTGCGAGGGTGTCCGTTGTGACATCTGTCTTGTACCCTCTGCTGTAGTTCTTCACGGGGAAGATGTTGGTCTCTGGAGTGCCGATGATGGCGCTGAGATCCTCGATCCTCTGAACAATGGTTTCACTTTTGTAGGTCAGGGACAGGTCTTTCTTCACGTGGGGACAAGCGTCGTCAATGTGTGTGAGCAGGCCAACAAGCGGAATATCTGGAGATAAAGACACAAGAAATACGTTTTATTCAAAATATTGATGGAACACTGTGATAAAGCTGAAAATTTGCTTTTTCTAGCTATGCCCAAGGCTGCAAAGTCTGGACCACCCTCTTCAGGTGGAAGCCAAAAATTAATTCAGTGGGGAATGTATACATGGACTCACGCATATATAGGCGCAATTTTAGGACATTTTCAAATTGAACCCAAACCCAAAAAGGTGGCTCCGTCCCTGTGGCGTCGCCAAAAAGAGGTTATGTACCATATAGTCATTTGTCTTTGCCAGGGCTATATTTCGCGGTAGTAGAAAAATGAATAGGGTCGCGTGGCGTAACGGCAGCGCGTTTGGCCCAGAACCCAGAGGTCCCGGGTGCGAAACCTGTCGTGTCACCAACCTTGTGCCCTTGGGAAGGGCACTTTCCTCACTCCACTCAGGTGTAAATGAGTACCTAGCTTCGGTTAGGGACGTCCGTCGGATATGACGTTAAATGGAGGTCCCGTGTTTGGGGAGAGCCACACCCCACGCATGTTAAAGAACCCACCACACCCTTTCGAACAAGAGTAGGGGCATGCCCCGGAGTGCATGCCCCGGTGTGCATGCCCCGGTGATTTACACTATTCACCATGACGGGAGACCTGGCGCATCCCCGTCTTGTATCAGCCAACGAACGGGTAAGTCATCCCGTAAAGGGCGGTGCGTAAGCACCTCCACTGATGAGAAAAAGGAGGTTTTCGCGGTGTTTTCAGTTCGCGGTGAAAACAATTCTGTAGTACAGTAGGCGATGAAGAGGTCACCGCGAAACTGAAAGGAAAACACCGCGAACATTTGGACATACCAACTGCAAAGATAATTCTGCAATCTAAATTGTAATCAGTGGCATATTTTGTATATAGGTAAATCTTGTAAATAGCGTATTTTCCATACCTGCGTCCATGATGTGCTTACAGAGCTGCTTGAGCTTCTTCCGAAGTTCAGGACTCATGAACGACAGTGTGTTCGCGTTTACGAACACTGCAGCGCAGTGGATCTTATTCAGGATAGTTGCTCCTTGAATGAGGCGATCCTTGTTGGCACTGACCGGTCGAGCTGGGTTGAACTATAAAACAAAGGGATCATTTTGTGTATCAGTTTCATCTTATTAGTTCATATAAAGGAAGACATTATCAACCTAGGGTTGGCCGAATTGCAATAGAAAGTTCGCCAATTTTCCTTTGCGGTCACGCTAACGTGTGAAGCACGGGTAAAATACGTGACTTCTACCGACGAAATGGCCGCGCCCGGAATGTGACATTCTCAGTTTCAGCTCCAAATCAAATACAAGATAACTTTATTGAAAATCGCAGTGTTGTCACTGAATTAAAAACCAATGTACAATGATTAGAAATTAGTCAAATGAGAGTTGCAGTGATTGCGCCCATCTGTGCCCTTTACGAAATTCTCAATTTCAGCCGGCAATAGACCTCTTGCCTGTTACGGCGGCGATTTTTAATTTCCCGAGGTCAGCTAGGGGTCATGCACCAAAACGAGATTTCAGTTGAGTGCTCCCTACTATAATCCTATATTGCAACATAAGTATGCCATCTTCTGTGGTACATTTCACCCCTCTAAGATTGGGTGCAGCCGTTCGTGGGTCGTCTCAGGGGCTGAAATATAGCGGATTTTTCCTGTTATTTTGACGATATCTCAATGCTAAATCGGCATGGCAAAGAAACGCTATACGCGAAAATTTTATCGTCAGTGGGGCAGGGATCGACCCCAAATATACCAATCTAACTACGCTAGCTATTCCCGCGGAATCACTCTTCTGGCCAATTATGGCCCCTTTTGCCTCATTCTGCGATACGTACTCGTGTAGGACGGCCTGGTGGAGGCTAGATCTGAAGGCCTTCCTACATTGGTTGGCATCAGGTATGTACCCGGCCATCCTCACTGAGTTCTGTCTTGGACCCCATGGAGCTTATTTCGAAATCTCTAAACGCACGAAAAACTAACAACGCACAACGCGATTTACATTAAAGGTTAAAATTACAAATTCGTATGCTGTGTACTGGTACGGGGAGATAATCACCTGGCCCATATTTTACAGTATTCCATCTTAGAGGGGTGAAATGTACCACAGAAGATGGCATACTTATATTGCAATACAGGCTTATAGTAGGGAGCACTCAACTGAAGCCTCGTTTTTGGAATGGGGGCCTTTGGTTGGTCCACACAGCCTAATTCAATCACCTCTGTCCCTTCATGCATGCTCCCATCCAGAACAAAGGGCACGTCTTCGACCAGCAGACCCTTGCCGTCCTCCGGCTCAATACCCATCGTGTCGCACAGTCGGAAGTTCAGCGGCGGTTCCTCTCGGTCCGGGCGTATCTCATACACTTGATACTGCAAAGTAGAAATCAATTCATAAACATCTTAAGATCAAGACCTACCCACAAATCAAATATTAAGACAATCCATTCAGGTCTTCTAGAGTTATGCTGTTCATCCACATACACTCATACATACGTACAGACATACATACATACATACAAACATACAAACGCTACCAAATACATTACCTTCTTGGCAAATGTACAAGTCAGAAAACACTAATCTCCAAGCAGATCTATCGGTGGTGTGGCAGTATCAAAAGTGCCAACGGCTATCCAAAGCCTCGATCTCACATGGAACCATTCTCCGCTGTCATTGAAAACAACAATAACTCTTGGTAACGCAGGGGGCAAACAAAAACTGGACACAGTACGCTTGCACCGCATACGAGTTGCTAAATGGTTCGTTTGTACCCTGCGATACCCAGAATTCCGGTACCCGGAATATGGACTATATATAACTACCGGAGGGAGAGGGATATAGAATTGAAAGGGACGTAATTAAAATAGATAAGACTTTTCTATTTCATATCCCTCTCCCAAAGATACTTATGGCTTTAATGATCACACAACCACTTCTAAACATCATTCAAAATAGATTTTTATGGGAAACATAAAAGTCATAGATTGGATATTTCAACATATATTGCTGTGATACCGAAACATTCATGAATGTTTTGTGTTATTCATAGATAATACCAATATTCTAAAGTGATGAATTCTCACTAACCCTTTGCGTGAGACTGTAGTTTGTACTTCCCGAGCTCGCCTTCTGAGTGATGCGATCCCGAAACGCTGAATTGACCGTGTTGATAAAGCTGGACTTGCCTGCCCCAACAGGACCCAAAAGCAAGAGTCGGGCAAAACTGGTTCTCACTGACTTAGGAGGAACGTACGTCCTTATCTTCTTCATCAAGTCGTCTCGCCTGAAAGAGAAAATAGTTTGCGCACTAAATTCTAAATGATCCTGCGCCACAAAACAATTATTGTTAGTTTTTTATTGTGTATGTGTGTGTGTTTGTGCGTGTGTGTGTGTGTGTGTTTGTGTGTGTGTGTGTGTGTGTGTTTGTGTGTTTGAGATAGAGAGAGACTCCGGAAAAAGAGAGAGTGTGTGTGTGTTTGTGTGTGTGTGTGTGTGTGTGTGTGTGTGTGTGTGTGTGTGTGTGTGTGTGTGTGTGTGTGAGCGTGTGTGTGTGTTTGTTTGTGTGTGTGTGTGCGTGCGTGTGTGTGTGTGTTTGTTTGTGTGTGTGTTTGTGTGTGTGTGTGTGTGCGTGTGTATGTGTGTTTGTGTGTGTGTGTTTGTGTGTGTGTGTGTGTGTGTGTGTGTTTGAGATAGAGAGAGAAAGTGTGTGTGTTTGTGTGTCTTTGAGAGTGTGTGCGTGTGTGCGTGTGTGTTTGAGATAGAGGGACGGCGTGTGTGTGTGTTTGTGTGTTTGGGATAGAGAGTGTGTGTGTGTGTCTGTGCGTGTCTGTGTGTGTGTATGCGCGTGCGCGTCATCTTCTTCTCAGTTCTGTAGAGTTTTCCTGCAACTCACTATTTGACACTAAACTGCTGCAAGCTTTCATGCATCATGCAATAACTTGTTAATCCACGAAGACAGAAATATTAATATCTTACGTACTCTCCCGGCTCCACCTTTGCTGCGAAAGCATCGTCATCTTCCAACATATCTGTCGGCATATAAAAAACAACTTTGCTCGAGGAATTCTGAAACCGCATGGCTGTTTGGTTTGTTTAGGCATGTATCTCACCGCAAAATAGTAATTTTCTACACTCTACGATAGACGGCAAGGACAATTATGTTACCCCACAGCTGTATAAGAACCGTGCTTATAGAGATTTAATCAATAAATGCTATACTACTCAAGCTATTAAGAGACGCATGAATCATTCAGTTATCGCATTTGAATACTCAATTAGGAAAAGGATTTGGTATCTTGAATATACTTTGGTCCTACGCATGTATTGATATAATTTGCCGAGTCTATTGAAATACTACAAACACGTAGTATATTTATTAAGCTGTTTTGCAAATAGCAAAGTCCAAGTGGAAACTGCATGAGCAACATTGGTCAATCGATAGTTTCCAATGTACACAGTGGTAAGTAGTTTTTTTTTTCGCACTGAGAAGACTTAAGCGTCTAACCAATGTTCTCCTCGGTGATCTCGCAGACTTCAATGTCCAACAGGTCAAAACTTGGTCTCCAGCCATCTTTTTTTTCGTACGCCGCAGGGTCTCCCGCTGTCCCGTTTGTTTTTGTTGACTGTGATGCCGTCGCCTCCCCTGCCCCGACGTCCCCTTCGAAGAGAATCAAGTCATCCCCGAAGGCAGGGCCGATGTTTTTGTGATGCAGAACCTACAAGGACATCACATTCGTAATTCCATCGCTTTGTCATACAAAACAAAGAAGATTGGTACTAAACATTCACAAGCGTAAATTGTAGATCAAACCTATCATTTTGCCCAACTTGAATCTACCGTACAAAACTGGTGTGTTGCACGATAATTATGCTTTGGTCCCAATTGGAAAAAGGGGCCCTGCCGGGTAATAGCCGGGCTGTTTTTTTTTGCACTTTCGGGCGTGACCCCTACGTAGCCCCATTGGACACAGTGTGGCTACCGGGCAATTTTTGGGCACGGCAGGTTTAATGTATACCCCCGATATACGACGAGCGCCCACCAGGAGCCTGCCTGATGCCTGACCGTCGTTCGCGGGGCATTCGGCAGGGACCCTACAACTGCCCCACCTGATTGTGAGAAGCACGCGTTACCCGTGTCGCACCCCACAAGACACTGTCAGAGCAACTGACGGGTATCTGCCGGAGACAGACCACTGGAGGAGACAAAAGTTTTAACAAAATGCCAACGAGTGCCCGCCGGAACACCCCGGGACCCCTGCAGGGCAGCGTGAAGGAAATTTTTAATTGTGACCACGACAGCCGGTGCCCCCTGTGACTTCGGGCCCCGGCCGGGACTACACCCTCGACGGGTACCGGTGTAATTGGGACCAAAGTATTAGGCAGGTTATGCAAAAAATGCCTATTGTGGGAAAATATACTTATTTACAATGTTCAGTTCAATTGCGCGAGAGCGAAACGATAAATAGCCCCAAAAATCATTTTTAAGCTCTCTGTAAAAAAACATGAGAAAACATATATATTAAGTGCATACCCCTACGCTTTCCATCATACAAAATTTCATGCCATGAAAATGAAAGTGCAATCAAAACACCTTATGAAAGCGCCAGAAAAAGGAGAAGAAGAAGAATTCAGGTACTTTTAAAAGTACCAAAGACATTCTGTGCGACCATCTTAAAATCAAATTTTCCTCGTCTCATTCATCAGTACGTGTTGCTACTTGTTTTCAAGAACTAGCCTACAGACACCACATTGTAAAGAACCTCTTACTAGTATTTGATATTTAGTTTCTCAAAAGGTATGATAAGTTTGCCAAAGGGTACACAAAGAAGGCGATATTATTTACTAGTTATTCATCATTACTATTCTAACTTCATCATCATTTTGTTGTTGTTGTCTTTGTTTAACGTCTATTATATCGCTAGACGTGGTCTCTTGTTGCTGGGTTTCACTTGGTTCAGTTACGAGTCTCTCTAGGTATTTAGCTCTTGTCGACTTGTGCTTTTGTGTTGCTGGAATCGAAGGGTTTCTAGGAGAGCGCGTCGAGCATCATCACTAGTCTCCTATGAAACAAACTAACCTGTTTGCCATGCGCTTCAACGGCCTTACGTTTGATGGTCTTCGGCTTCAGTTGGAAAAGGTAAGCATCCTCGTCAGTGACGTAAGTATTTTCCTCTTCCGGTCCGTCCCAAGGAATGTCCACTTTCCCACCAAAGATATACCTGTCGGTGATCAGGACAGTATTTTTTTATTAGATATATACTCAATAAATTATTTGTATCTTTACAGGGCATTTGACCATGCATCGATTTTACCCAAGAATAGAATTTTGTTGTCAGATTTGCGACAAATGTTTTTATGTATCTCACATGGGTTGTGGGTTCAAACCCCGGCCGCTTCGTACCAGACTTTTAGAAATTGAAACATACTTGTTTCTCCGCTTAGCACTCGGCATGTATGGGAGCATGTGGTTGCGACAACTGCTATAGTGGTCCTGTATTCCTCAAGGACTATAAAGACATAGATGGGCACTGCCTTATATACCAGAAGGTGTGGAAAGGATTTTGACTAGCTAACAGAGTCATAGATAGCCACTACAAAATACCAGAAAACCATGTACATAGTAAAGATTGAAGGTAGGAAACGTATCCATGGTAGATTTGCTACAATTTATGTTACCTAATTTTTACCTATATATGTATGATAAACAACTTAAACCTAATTTGCATAATTTCATACCATTATGTTTGTGTTCATCAATGTTGCAGGTCATTAATCATAAAAACTTATTCTTCACCTTTCCTAATGTCTACATATGAACATGAACCCTAACAGACAAGCTACAAAACAGTCGAACCGCAGAGCTCTATGCGCATCGGTTCTGCGCAGCCTTCTCTAAGATCACGTTTAAATCTCCCGCCGCTTTCCGCAGGTAATGCGATCCGCGAGAATCCGCGAGAGTTCGTTAATGTTTGCTTCTTGGCCTGTAGCTTCTCGATGCATAAGTGTTTCCGGGTCAAACTTGGATGCAAGATGGAGGAAGAATTGGCGTTGTTACGCGCCGATTTGAGGCACAAGACATGGTCACGTAAAAACTCAATAGTCCTCGAACGAAAGGCCAAATCATGCATATAAATGTGTCCTCGTAATGTCAAGACGTTCCTCAAGACCCTGCAATAAAGCGGGGTATCTAAACTTCTAAAAGAAGCAAGATTTCTTGAGTTAAAGATGACACATTTTCCAAGGTTTTCCCTATGGTTTAAGTATTACACTCCGGACCAAGAACGCACCATATGGGGGTTTCGCGGCATGTGGTTTGAGGGCGACACTCCACTGTTTCCGGGTCACACTCAGCGTGACGCAGAATACTGGCAAGACAAAGCAAAAGAAATGTTTCGTGTTGATTCTGATGACAGTTGACTGTGTTCGGGCGGGAAGCGCGCAAGGAGGCGGCCCAGTACACGTTTTAAAGTAACGATGGCATTGTATATAATGTTCTGGCACACTTTCTAGTTATGCTGTTAAAACGTTTGGCTTTTATACCCTCCGAATTATAACTTAAAACCGTTCCGTTGACAACGTTAAGATTGCATTATCAAACGGGTTATACCCGCCAACTTAAGACAGGTTTGATACTGTTCTTTAGCAAAACTTCGTAAGTGTTCTATAACATATTAAAATACTTTTCCGTTTCACGTCTGTACCTATATGGGTGTACACACGCCCTTTAGAAGGCAAGGTTGAAATTGGGTCAATGGAATGACCCAATTCTAAAAGGAAAACTTTCCGTCCTACGTCCGTGCCTACATTGCTGTACACACGACCTTGAGAAAGCAAGATTGAAATTGGGTCGATGGAATGACCTAATTCTAAAATGAAAACTTTACGTTTGACGCTCGTGCCTATATGGGTGTACACACGCCCTTGAGAATGAAGGTTGAAAATTGGGTCAATGAAATGACCCAATTCTAAAAGGAAACTTTTCCGTCCTACGTCCGTGCCTATATGGGTGTACACACGCCCTTGAGAAAGCAAGGTTGAAATTGGGTCAATGGAATGACCCAATTCTAAAATGAAAACTATTCTGTTTGACGTCCGTGCCTATATGGGTTATACACGCCCTTGACAAAGCAAGGTTGAAAATTGGGTCAATGAAATGACCCAATTCTAAAAGGAAAACTTTCCGTCCTACGTCCGTGCCTACATGGGTGTAACGTTACATACGCCCTTGAGAAGGCGAGGTTGACATTGGGTCAATGGAATGACCCAATTCTAAAATAAAAACTTTTCCGTCCTACGTCCGTGCCTATATGGGTGTACACACGCCCTTGGGAAAGCAAGGTTGAAATTGGGTCAATGGAATGACCCAATTCTAAAAGGAAAACTTTCCGTCCTACCTCCGTGCCTACATTGTTTTACACACGACCTTGAGAAAGCAAGGTTGAAAATTGGGTCAATGGAATGACCCAATTCTAAAATGAAAACTTTCCGTCCTACCTCCGTGCCTACATTGTTGTACACACGACCTTGAGAAAGCAAGGTTGAAATTGGGTCAATGGAAATTCTAAAAAGAAAACTTTCCGCCCTACGTCCGTGCCTACATTGTTGTACACACGACCTTGAGAAAGCAAGGTTAAAATTGGGTCAATGGAATGACCCAATTCTAAAAAGAAAACTTTCCGTCCTACGTCCGTGTCTACATGGGTGTAACGTTACACACGCCCTTGAGAAGGCGAGGTTGACATTGGGTCAATGGAATGACCCAATTCTAAAATGAAACTTTTCCGTCCTACGTCCGTGCCTATATGGGTGTACACACGCCCTTGAGAAAGCAAGGTTGAAATTGGGTCAATGGAATGACCCAATTCTAAAATGAAAACTATTCTATTTGACGTCCGTGCCTATATGGGTTATACACGCCCTTGACAAAGCAAGGTTGAAAATTGGGTCAATGAAATGACCCAAATCTAAAAGGAAAACTTTCCGTCCTACGTCCGTGCCTACATGGGTGTAACGTTACACACGTCCTTGAGAAGGTGAGGTTGACATTGGGTCAATGAAATGACCCATTCTAAAAGGAAAACTTTTCCGTCCTACGTCCGTGCCTATATGGGTGTACACACGACCTTGAGAAGCCAAGGTTGAAATTGGGTCAATGGAATGACCCAATACTAAAATGAAAACTATTCTGTTTGACGTCCGTGCCTATATGGGTGTACACACGCCCTTGAGGAGCCAACGTTGACATTGGGTCAATGGAATGACCCAATTCTATAATGAAAACTTTTCCGATTGATGCCCGTACCTATATGGGTGTACGCACGCCCTTGAGAAAACAAGGTTGAAAATTGGGTCAATGGAATGACCCAATTCTAAAAGGAAAACTTTTTTCGTCCTACGTCCGTGCCTACATGGGTGTAACGTTACACACGCCCTTGAGAAGGCGAGGTTGACATTGGGTCAATGGAATGACCCAATTCTAAAAGGAAAACTATTCTGTTTGACGTCCGTACCTATATGAGTGTACACACGCCCTTGACAAAGCAAGGTTGAAAATTGGGTCAATGAAATGACCCAATTCTAAAAGGAAAACTTTCCGTCCTACGTCCGTGCCTATATGGGTGTACACACGCCCTTGAGAAGGCGAGGTTGATATTGGGTCAATGGAATGACCCAATTCTAAAAGGTAAACTTTTACGTTTGACGCTCATGCCTATATGGGTGTACACACGCCCTTGACAAAGCAAGGTTGAAAATTGGGTCAATGAAATGACCCAATTCTAAAAGGAAAACTTTCCGTCCAACGTCCGTGCCTACATGGGTGTAACGTTACACACGCCCTTGAGAAGGCGAGGTTGGCATTGGGTCAATGGAATGACCCAATTCTAAAATGAAAACTTTTCCGTTTGACGCCCGTACCTATATGGGTGTACACATGCCCTTGAGAAGCCAAGGTTGAAATTGGGTCAATGAAATGACCCAATTCTAAAATTATAACTTTTCCGTTTGACGTCCGTGCCTATATGGGAGTACACACGGCCCTGAGAAGCCAAGGTTGAAATTGGGTCAATGAAATGACCCAAGTCTAATCGAAAACTTTTCCGTTTGACGTCCGTGCCTATATGGGTGTACACACCCGCTTGAGAAGGCGTGGTTGAAATTGGGTCAATAGAATGACCCAATTCTAAATGAAAACTTTTACTTTGACGCCCGTGCCTATATGGGTGTACACACGCCCTTAAGCCGGCGTCAATTTTCATGCGAGCGTCGGCCGAATTCGTAGATCGCCCAAAGCTCGCCGAATTTCAAAGTCGCCCGAGCATATTTGGATCAATTTGATTTTTAAAAATCCACCGAAGCCCGCGTAATCGACAGAACGTCGACCGTCCTTCGGCCGAAAATACCCATTTGGAGCTCGCCGACACGTCGGCCGAGCTTAATTCTTGAATTCTGACGGGGGTTTAAGATGGCAAGGTTAAATTGCGTCAATAGAACGAGGGCATTGTATATAATGTCCTAACACACTTTCTAGTTTACACTGTTTTCAGCTCTTATACCCTGAAAATCAAAGCTAAGAGCGTTCCTTAAGAACGTTTAGAATTGCATTATTAAGCGGGTTCTATCCGCTAACTTAAGACGGGAAACTCTTGTTTGGAAAAGTTTGTAAGTTCTATTCCATACGTGTGAGTTTTCATTGTTAGGAACTTACGGTCGTACACTATAAGGACGGAATGTTTTTTGCACTCTTAGTGACTTCTGTGTAATTTATACCCATATAACCTACTTTCCAAGCAGAGGTCATGGGGGAAGATTGACTTTTTTCATCATATGCCTCGTTGGTTATACACCCACTTAGGACGGACAATTCTTTTATGTCCGAACTTTTGCGATCCTTTGAAGCGGTTTCAACTTTGCACTCTTAAGGGATTGTTTATATACACTGGTCCAATTTCAACCGTGCATTCTAAAGGGCGTGTTCATACCCCTACAGGCACGGACGTAGGACGGAAAAGTTTTCATTTTAGAATTGGGTCATTCCATAGACCCATTTTCAACCTTGCCTTCTGAAGGGCGTGTGTACACCCATATAGGCACGGACGTTAAACGGAAAAGTTTTCATTTTGGGATTGGTTCATTCCATAGACCCAATTTCAACTTTGGCTTCTCAATGTCGTGTATACACCCATATAGGCACAGACGTCAAACGGAATGTTTTCATTTTAGAATTGGGTCATTCCATTGACCCAATGTCAACCTTGGCTTCTCAAGGGCGTGTGTACACCAACATAGCCACGGGCGTAGGACGGAAAAGTTTTCATTATAGAATTGGCTCATTCCATTGACCAAATGTCAACCTTGCCTTTTCAAGGCCGTGTGTACACCCATATAGGTACGGACGTCAAACGGAAAAGTTTTCATTTTAGAATTGGATCATTCCATTGACCCAATGTCAATCTTGCCTTCTCAAGGGCGTGTGTACACTCATATAGGCACGGACGTAGGACGGAAAAGTTTAAGTTTTAGAGTTGGGTCATTCCATTGACTCAATTTCAACCTTGCCTTCTCAAGGGCGTGTGTATACCAACATAGGCACGGCGTAGGACAGAAAAGTCTTTGATTATAGAATTGGGTCATTCCATTGACCCAATTTCAACCTGGCCCTCTCAAGGGCGTGTGTACACCAACATAGGCACGGACGTAGGAAGGAAAAGTTTTCATTATAGAATTTTGGGTCATTCCATTGACCCAATGTCAACCTTGGCTTCTCAAGGCCGTGTGTACACCCATATAGGTACGGACGTCAAACGGAAAAGTTTTCATTTTAGAATTGGGTCATTCCATAGACCCATTTTCAACCTTGCCTTCTGAAGGGCGTGTGTACACCCATATAGGCACGGACGTTAAACGGAAAAGTTTTCATTTTGGAATTGGTTCATTCCATAGACCCAATTTCAACTTTGGCTTCTCAATGTCGTGAATACACCCATATAGGCACGGGCGTAGGACGGAAAAGTTTTCATTATAGAATTGGCTCATTCCATTGACCAAATGTCAACCTTGCCTTTTCAAGGGCGTGTGTACACCCATATAGGTACGGACGTCAAACGGAAAAGTTTTCATTTTAGAATTGGGTCATTCCATTGACCCAATGTCAACCTTGCCTTCTCAAGGGCGTGTGTACACTCATATAGGCACGGACGTAGGACGGAAAAGTTTAAGTTTTAGAGTTGGGTCATTCCATTGACTCAATTTCAACCTTGCCTTCTCAAGGGCGTGTGTATACCAACGTAGGCACGGCGTAGGACAGAAAAGTTTTTGATTATAGAATGGGTCATTCCATTGACCCAATGTCAACCTTGGCTTCTCAAGGGCGTGTGTACACTCATATAGGCACGGACGTAGGACGGAAAAGTTTAAGTTTTAGAGTTGGGTCATCCCATTGACTCAATTTCAACCTTGCCTTCTCAAGGGCGTGTGTATACCAACATAGGCACGGCGTAGGACAGAAAAGTCTTTGATTATAGAATTGGGTCATTCCATTGACCCAATTTCAACCTGGCCCTCTCAAGGGCGTGTGTACACCAACATAGGCACGGACGTAGGAAGGAAAAGTTTTCATTATAGAATTTTGGGTCATTCCATTGACCCAATTTCAACCTTGCCTTTTTAAGGGCGTGTGTACACTCATATAGGCACGGACGTCGAACGGAAAAAGTTTTCATTATAGAATATTGGGTCATTCCATTGACCAAATGGCAACCTTGCCTTTTCAAGGCCGTGTGTACACCCATATAGGCACAGACGTCGAACGGAAAGGTTTTTATTATAGAATTGGGTCATTCCATTGACCCAATTTCAACCTTGTCTTCTCAAGGGCGTGTGTACACTCATATAGGCACGGACGTCAATCGGAAAAGTTATTATTTTAGAATTGGGTCATTCCATTGACCCAATTTCAACCTTGGCTTGTCAAGGGCGTGTGTACACCCATATAGACACGGACGTCAAATGGAGAAGTACTTCATTTTAGAATCGGGTCATTCCATTGACCCAATTTCAAACTTGGCTTCTCAAGGGCGTGTGTACACCAACATAAGCACGGCGTAGGACAGAAAAGTCTTTGATTTTAGAATTGGTTCATTCCATGGACCTAATTTCAACTTTGGCTTCTCAATGTAGTGTGTACACCCATATAGGTATGGACGTCAAACGGAATGTTTTCATTTTAGAATCGGGTCATTCCATTGACCCAATTTCAACCTTGCCCTCTCGAGGGCGTGTGTACACCCATATAGTCACGGACTCAAACGGAAAAGTTTTCCTTTTTTTTTAATTGGGTCATTCCATTGACCCAATGTCAACCTTGCCTTCTCAAGGGCGTGCGTACACTCATATAGGCACGGACGTAGGATTGAAAAGTTTTGATTTTAGAATTGGGTCATTCCATTGACCCAATTTCAACCTTGCATTCTCAAGGGCGTGTGTACACCCATATAGGCACGGGCGTCAAATGGAAAAGTTTTCATTTTAGAGTTGGGTCATTCCATTGACCCAATGTCAACCTTGGCTTCTCAAGGTCGTGTGTACACCCATATAGACACGGGCGTCAAACGTGAAAGTTTTCATTTTAGAATTGGGTCATTCCATAGACCCAATTTCAACTTGCTTTTTCAAGGGTGTGTGTACACCCATATAGGCACGGACGTCAAACGGACAATTCTTTCATTTTAGAATTGGGTCTGCTTTCATGAAGGTTGCCTCCAGAGTGCCGAAGCCACCGTCTTCTTTGGGCTTCTCCAACTTTTCCCGGAACTCAGCCCCCTATGTCTCAACTGCTTCTGAGCATAATGATACGTACAAGCTTACCGCAGCGAGCACAGACACTTTAGGTGACGTATGCCCGGTAGGTGTCGTCTGTTCCGTACTGGGCGCCCAGTAAGGAGCCGGTTACATTTGTTTATTTGCACTGCATGACAAATTCTAAAATAAGAAAAGTATTCTAACATATCTTTGGATAGAACGTGAAGATTGACCACACTTCCGTGTTCGGCCGCAAGCCCTTCTGCTACGACCCGGAAGTAAATTACGCCTGATAATGCTGAAACGGTAGCACGGAAACCCCCATGCAGTGCGAAATCTACGACAGAATTTAACACAGGAAGGCTCATTTGGGGCCAACTTTGAGTGTGCAAATCTCGTTCGAAAATTATATTTGGATCTCCAAGTGTATCGCAGGAGCTTAAACAGCTTCTTGACATTACAGGGACACATTTATATGCATGATTTGGCCTTTCGTGCGAGATCTATTGAGTTTTTACGTGACCATGTCTTGTGCCTCAAATCGGCGCGTAACAGCGTCACGCGCAGGATTGTAAATATACATGAACAGTGGTGTTTTTTGGAGAAACTAGGTATCAAAGTGGAGCATGTATGCAAGAGACGATACCACTCAAGATGGTAACCCTTTAGTTTTTTGGGGGGCAAACCCGTTGCTCCTATTTTATCGTCGTTTTGGTGTACTGTTAAATAAAGAACAGACCCTCCCCAAACTTTTGTCTGATGTGTCTTTTTGGATCCCGTTCTCGTTTAAATGCTTTAGTGGTGTGAACTTAGTAGAAAGTGTAGACATTCTCAGCTTAACACTGACTGTCCTGTCTCATCCGGGGACCACCTGTGTTCTATGGAATCAGGCGAACGCGTTCTTATCTTGGTTCGATTTTCGAATCCACCATGGCGGTGAGTTATGCAATTTTGTTTTGTTGTGTAATTTCTTTGTTTTGTGAGGTTTATCTTGAACGCTCATTAATTGTTGTTTTGGATGTTTTCTCTCAGATTATGTAGGAAACATAGGTATCTTTCTGTTGTGCAAATTTAGCAAAGCTGCAAATTAGACAAGTGTTGCTTTTATTGATATCTTTGCTATAGCTAATTCATAAGTTATCAAGTTTTAGTTAGTCAAGTGACTTTATTTCATTGAGAGGTTATTGTAAGTTGTCTCCTCAGCTGTTAACATGTTAGTTATCAGTAAAAAGATACAATTGTTCATGACTGATCGTTGATATCTTTCTCTTTTCAGGTTGTCTTGACTTTTACCGACAATATTGGGAAATACCTGGACAAGAATTCTGTGTTGTGTGCTAATGAAGATTTTCTGTTCTACTTGTATTCTCATCGTGGGGCTCGTGTTGTCGATCTTGTTCGTGATGTTGCGTCCTGTCCATTTATTGAGCCTGATTTAGTTGTCCTGCATGTCGGTACAAATAATATTCCTTCTTACAGAGCTATCGACAGGGACATGACCGACTATGACACTCTTATTTTGACTGTTAAAGACCGTTTCCCGTGTTCTGCCTCGTTTTGACGACAATGACTATGATGACAAGCGTGTTGTATTTAATATCTATCTAGGACAGGTCTGTGCACGCCAGAAAGTTTTTTTTGTTGACAACTCTTTGACTTTCAACGACGAACGCTTCTTCTCTATTGACGGCCTTCATCTTAATCGTTTTGGAAATCTTCGTTTTGCTGAGTACATGTGTCGCTATGTCAAAAATTATATTAATGTACATGTAAAGTCTCTGTCCATGCCCCAGGTTCAGGTAAGTACGTCTGGTGGTCCCGGCCCTGGAGCCAGGTGCACCCTGTCCAAACCCGGCCCTGGTGTGACCTGGCCCAAACCCGGCCTTGGTGGTAGCCCGCCCAAAACCGGCCCTGGTGTGACCTGGCCCAAACCCGGCCTTGGTGGTAGCCCGCCCAAACCCGGCCTTGGTGGTAGCCCGCCCAAACCCGGCCTTGGTGGTAGCCCGCCCAAACCCAGCCCTGGTGTGACCTGGCCCAAACCCGGCCTTGGTGGTAGCCCGCCCAAACCCGGCCTTGGTGGTAGCCCGCCCAAACCCGGCCTTGGTGGTAGCCCGCCCAAACCCAGCCCTGGTGTGACCTGGCCCAAACCCGGCCTTGGTGGTAGCCCGCCCAAACCCGGCCTTGGTGGTAGCCCGCCCAAACCCGGCCTTGGTGGTAGCCCGCCCAAACCCGGCCTTGGTGGTAGCCCGCCCAAACCCAGCCCTGGTGTGACCTGGCCCAAACCCGGCCTTGGTGGTAGCCCGCCCAAAACCGGCCTTGGTGGTAGCCCGCCCAAACCTGGCCCTGGTGGTAGCCCGCCCAAACCTGGCCTTGGTGGTAGCCCGCCCAAACCTGGCCCTGGTGTGACCTGGCCCAAACTCGGCCTTGGTGGTAGCCCGCCCAAAACCGGCCTTGGTGGTAGCCCGCCCAAACCCGGCCTTGGTGGTAGCCCGCCCAAACCCAGCCCTGGTGTGACCTGGCCCAAACCCGGCCTTGGTGGTAGCCCGCCCAAAACCGGCCTTGGTGGTAGCCCGCCCAAACCTGGCCCTGGTGGTAGCCCGCCCAAACCTGGCCTTGGTGGTAGCCCGCCCAAACCCGGCCCTGGTGTGACCTGGCCCAAACTCGGCCTTGGTGGTAGCCCGCCCAAAACCGGCCTTGGTGGTAGCCCGCCCAAACCCGGCCTTGGTGGTAGCCCGCCCAAACCCGGCCTTGGTGGTAGCCCGCCCAAACCCGGCCCTGGTGTGACCTGGCCCAAACTCGGCCTTGGTGGTAGCCCGCCCAAAACCGGCCTTGGTGGTAGCCCGCCCAAACCCGGCCTTGGTGGTAGCCCGCCCAAACCCGGCCCTGGTGTGACCTGGCCCAAACCCGGCCTTGGTGGTAGCCCGCCCAAACCTGGCCCTGGTGTGACCTGGCCCAAACCAATATATATTGATTTTTCAGCAATTTGAATGTTGATTCAACCCTTTTCAGATCGGATGGGGGCTTAACTCTTGAACGGCTTATGCTAGAGCCACCAAACCTGGTGACTTTTCCTAAAATTCAGTTGGCAACAATCTAAAATAAATCATATAATTTTCTCATTTTTCGTGTTGCCATGGCAACGGGTTTCTGACAGGCATATTTTACAAAATTCACTAATTTCGGTTTTTACAGTGAAGTTTTTTTAGGTTTTCTAGCTAAGCCATACATATTTTCTTACATTAACTACATCTCATCTGTTTTCATGTAACTTTTGTGTTTTAATATTAATCAATTATGCTAATTTGATCTTATTTGATGACGTCACAGGTCAAAATATAAGATAGACCTGTTAGCTTAGGTACAAACAGTAAATTTTCCCTTCAAAATCGTCAATATCTGATATTTTTGATTAAAAAAACTTTAAAACAAGCGTTTTTAGTCTATTTTCATTAAGTTCCATTTTGTTTCGGGGTTATTTTCTGGAAAAAGTGTATTTTGAAAAATTCAAGATGGCGGACCCAAGATGGCGGATAGCTAAAAGATCTATGACGTCATTTTATGACATCATTTTGACGTCATTGCTGTTGCTTTCGACAACAAAAGTCTTAGCAGACATCAATATTCTGTTAGTCACCATTTCCGTTAAGACTTTGTCGCACACCTTGGAGTTTTATGGGAATACCCTATTTATGCGGTTCCAGGCAATAAAGTCACGTGAATGACGTCATAATAACGTCATATTAGGTTATTTTGACACCACCGTAACATTACACATATTTCACTTATACATCGTCCTTTGAAAATTTGGTGGTCATACGATGAGCTTCAGTAACTATTTTTGGCATACGATGAGTAGTTTAGGAGTTACAGGGGGCCGAAGAGGAGGGTCTCAAAAGCCCCCCCCCCCCATCCCATGATGACTAAAGAAGCCCAGTCTGAGTAGGGTTAGTGTGTCAGTCAAAGTAGAACGTGAAAGTGTTTAATGTGCATTGCCAACGAGCCCTATATACTCTCGTATGTTCAAGTATATTTTTAGTACACTGTATAAGAGGCATTATTTTGTATTTTGGCAATAAAGCCGGTATCACACAGCAGTAACTATAGCTAAGGCTTGTGGCATGTTTCATATCTAATGACCAGAACATTCTTGGCAGCAACACGGCCGGTGTCCTCTCTATCGCTCCGTGATCGGCCAATGTTCGGGGATCAATGATAGATTTCTTGCTAAAAATGCGTAAACACTCGACTATTATGCGACTTTGAAATTCTGTGACCGGCTTTATTGAATTCGGCCGAAGGTCGCTGACAGTGTTATGCTATGGTCACAATTGGAGAAAAGAAACGCGCCGACTAGTTTATATAATTACTTGCTGTTTTCGGGCGTCACCCCGTTAATCATCCTTCCATTTGAAGCCTTGTCATGACACACTAGGCCTGTGAGGTTTCATTTTTATGACCGTTCCTGTTTTCTGACTTTTACCCCCTCCCAAACGTTGCGCAATCGTGGGTATCGGTGTAAAACCATGGTATCTGGTGATTAACTGATGACTATACATTCAATTTCCTTGTTAGAATTCGATCAAGTTTAACAGAGCTACCAACACGAAGAAAGTTGACAGTTATACACGCAGTTCCAGTGCCACATGACTAAAACAGTATCGAAAACGATCTGCATGGCTAGCCTGTTCCTCATTTGAATGACTACCATAGTCCATAAAGCGAGACACCCATGATAACCTATAGCACTCACCCATTTTTGGCATACACAATTGTTACTGTAGGACCGAGTCCGTCGCATCTCTCGTGAAAGGCGTTGGCGTTAAACCCGTCCCTGGAAGCCTTGTATAGAAGCTGTAAATTCGCCCCAGGATGGCCTTCATGGATGAATTTCATAAGTTGTACTTTGTACTTGGCGTGAAGTCGAATCTGACCAGCCATTTTGGCCGCTGGCACCAACTAACTCCTAAGAATTCCTAGTGCCAGATACTGTCATTACTGTGGGCGGTATCAAAGATTGCATATTTGTTTATTGTCTCCATGGATACCGTGGCATACTCAGCGGCAACGAAACAGTATCCATCCTAACTAGGTCCTCAAAAATATCAAATTATATCATATTTCTTCATATTTTTAGTTCCTAAATCTCTTCTAGTTGGATATTAGAGAAAACATGAGGTAATTTTTGTTCCCACGCTAGACTTGTATGCAAAATAAACAAACACGTGACCTGTGTAAGTATAGCTACGTCACGTCAGTTTGGCGGAGCGCTGCAACAAAACGAGACAAAATGGGACAGCTATGCTGTTGTTGCTCGGACGCAGAAGAACAGGTACCTTGATGCATTTGATGAAAAAATAATGATTTCTTCTTTTTTGGAATATATAACAAAATCTCCAATCATCCTGTCCGTTAATCAAATCAGTCACGTTTCATTGCAAGATTGGATGACTCGTGCCGTGCGATAATCCAGACTATGGGTAGGGCCTACACAGGCCAGCTTGTCGGGCACCTGGGCCAACATGCCCCGAGAATATTTGCTTTCAGCCCCCCCCCCCCATCATGAGTTTAATGTTTCAAACATGCCAAAAAATACCGAGTTGCACTTATTCGGCCAAGCGGGGATAGGAGGTAGCCTGACTATAATCGTGCACCTAGCGGCCCGCCCGACAGTTACCATAGGGAGGGGGCCTATGAATCCTCGCCAGCTAGAGATGTTGTAAACACAGGCTAGTGCCAGGGTGGGGTTGATAGATCAAGCGCCATCCTACGGTGTCAATCTTCATAAGGCTTGTGGCATGTTTCATATTTAATGATCATTTTCTCAAAACCCTTTGAGCATAAATGTCAAGCAGAATACGGAACTCTAAAACTATATAATCTCTCGAAAGTGTAAACAACAACAAGAACAACAATATGCATGCAGTCACAAAACATACAGAGGTCTTTTAAATGTACCTAATGTGTTCTTAATAGATGAGTACTTTCATCTTTAATTACTGCTTTCATTCACAAACTATATATTCACTATTCAAAATAGGTGGACCAGTCGGGAGATCTAGATGTAAACTACCAACTGAGGAGACCTCTATTAGATTCTCATGAATCCGAGGAAAACCACGACGCCCACATGCAATGCAAAATTTCAGCGCTTGAACTTGAGAAACAAATCACGCGGTTAGAAGGAAAAGTCGAAAAATGTGAGCTACAAGAAGAACTATCAGGACGTAGAGTTAGGGATCAGTTCCTAGCTAGGGTCTTTAATTTGCCCAAAACTCACCAGTCTGAATTTCGAGACCTGATCGTGCATAGTACCGGGGAAGACAGGCAAGAAGAGATAGAACTACAGGCGGTGAACAACGGTCCGGATCCACTGCCAGAGGAGCAAACTCAACCAACGCTAACAGGTAGGAAGACATCTGTTATTGAACTATCATTTAGCACAATTTCGATAGCCTGATGTATCGACATATGCATCTGAAAACACCCTTTGACATGGGAAAAGTATTTACTAGCGACGTAAATGATATATAATATGATAGTGTCGACTTTCATAGCGTATTGGCGATCATACGCTAAGGTCGCCATATCTTTTTATATGTTGAATATGTGATCTGCTAGCCTCCGTTGCAGACTCTTTCCGGCTGTTTTCTAATATAAAAATGTAATTAGAAAACAGTAACTTAAAAGAACACAACCGGAAGGAGTCCGCAGCGGAAGCTAGAGATCTGTTAGTATTTCACAATATCCGAATGGGGGTAAAAGACCAATATTTGATTATTTGATTATCAAACAAATACCTGTAGCAATGTGAACATACTGTGTTTACCTGATATACTTATAAACTTGTAGGTAAGTACATTCTTCTGAATTAAAGCTGACCTGCAATTGCCAACACTGAAATTGGACTTATCCAATTTTTTGACTGATCAGCTCCAGTCTATGTCAAGGAAAATACATTCTTGTTTTGCTTTCCTTGAACATAGGGGATGTTTAAACTGTTGTCCTCAAATGTTGCACACAGAGAAAGAAGTAACTCCCGTTGTCCGCCACAAGGTGAGCTGTCTGAAGAAAGTAGGATCATCAGAGTTGGTACCCAGCGCCGAACAAGTAGTGGACAAGCTGACGGCGTTACTACAGGATAAGAATGTCGACCTGGATGTGGCCGACTTTCGTGAAGGCACCCAAAACATCCAGGGGCCGATCCTTGTGTTCTGTGCGGCGTTCAACAGGGATGTAGCCTCCGACGTTGGCCTGGCGTTGGCCGGTATCGAAGGTGAGGATTTAGGAGCACATGTTTACTATTCTATATCAATTGAGACCAGCGCACATATTTTGTTGTCTGTAACATTTATACAACATTCTGTTATTTGATAGAGGCGAAATTAGTGGACTACGGAAGTAAAAAAAAACAGAATTAACAACGCAATAAAAAGACAACCTGCTGATTTGTAGGCACATTTCCCACGGTTCGCTGAGACAGTTACCTAAAAGCAAATCATGGGCCATCACAACATGATAGGTGACTGTGTGAACAAAAAAATTCAAGAAAAGGTAAAAAAATTGGTGCAGATACGATGGATGGGGACTTATATGCAATACGTTGCGGTACATCGTTACTAAACAATAAGAGCACAATTTTTGTAATTAAGAAAATACCAATGAAATATTGGAATGAGGTAGTACTGAGCAGTGAAGATAAGCTTGGAAATTACAAAGACAAAACTTTTCCTTACAGGCAAAGAAGAGGTCTTGCTTGTGGTGATGCACCATACACAGAACAGACCAGCTCTTTTTAACTACAGTAGTGGAGAGGCATTACAACAGCTTCAACTGAAGCTCGTGGTGGATGTTGTTTTCTTCCAAGGCGAGGGCGTGTACGATTGCCCACAGAACCGCAATGCCGTTGGAAGTCTGTCTCGATTTTTCGAAAGACAAACGCCCCTAGCGCAGTATACTGAATGTGAAGATTTCGCCTAAATTATGGAACACAGTTAAAAGTCAAATAAGGTGTGATTTTTTGGGGGAAGCGAATAGAACATTTATTCATGTTGCCCTTCTGTACCCAAATGCTGTTCTTGACAAAATTTTGTCTTGATTGTCGACATGTCTCAGCTTTGTTAATATCTCTTCAACAAATGCAGAGGTATAACGATAAATGAAGTGGACTATATGGCTAGGATGTGAAAATACCCACGTTATAAGTTGTGCTTACTTTATTACTTGTACTACTTACTATTTGATAAATATGTTGTTATATTCATATATATCTTGATTGCCACAGGGCAGTTACTAGGTCTGGATAGTTTTGTATTGTTGACTCAGTAAGCTCTTTTCATATTTTCCTTTTTGATCAACTTCATGTAAGATGATATTTAGACCTCTAAACACCTAACATGCTAAACAACATTTATCAGTCATGTAGAGTCATGAAATCCATGTACTTCTTTGTTTTCTGTTTCTGTACAGCACTTTCGAACACAGGAAAAGGCAGCGACAGTTTCCTATAAAAAGGACTATTGGCTACACGCATGTCAAAGTTTCAAATAGAGCAGCCACTACTATACGTAAACCGTGCTTACAAATTGATTATTCTCTACCAGATGATGATAATAGTACAGTCATTGGAAGCTTTCTTGTGGTCTTGCAACTTTGAAATTCCCAACATTTATCACTATTGTATTATAGCATACCCTTATCAATTATGCAAATAAGGTACTTATCTGCATAACTGATATATGTCAATACTCCTCTCCTTCTAAGTAACAAATGTGACAAAAACATTCATTTTTCGTTTGTTTGTTTGTTTGTTTGTTTGTTTGTTTTATTGAGATTTCCATTAGTGTTACATAGAGAAACACTATTCTACCTGGTGTCCACTTACATAATGAATTGATCTCTTCGGCAAAGAGGGTAAGCAGCGACGATTTGCGGTGGTCACAAGTATTACATATACATTGCAACGAGTAAGGGGCTGAACACTCGTGAAACTAGTACCGTTGCAACTGCGCACCTACCGAGTTTAGTAGGTACTGTCGGACAGTTCCTCTTAGAAGGTGCTAAGTTACCGGCGCACTTGTTCCAAACCCCTTCATCCCCTACAATGATATAGTACAGCATAGCTTGTACAGTAGAATTACCAGATGCGTCAACCGCTTCGATCCTGACTTATTCCCGTTCAGAATCTGAAACACAAATTATGCACTGGGCCGATCTGGCCTCAGCTCCGATCCATTTCAGACCCTGGTTTCAATGATTACATGTTCACAAATCCCACAATGCACCACAGTGTATTTTCAGAATTTGCTTCCAGATCTTGCTCAGTGGAGTCTGCAACAGCTATCCTGATAGGTGACCATGAATTAGCACAGAACGTACAACCACCGCGATAAGGTTGCAGCGCCACTGTAGTATATAGCATATTACATATTCTGACATGAATTACTACTGTTTCTGACCGGAAATGGAACGTTAACTTTCTCACACTGCACCGCTAGTATGGAGTACTATGAATAAATTTGCTTCATGATATTGTCCGGAAATGGAACTTTCCCACACTGCACCGATATAGTATGGAGTGCTATTTGCTTCAAGATATTGTCCGGATATGCAAAGAAATAGTAATTTCTTATCCATCGTGTGTTAACATCGCCAATAAATCCGTTGCGTTCCATGAGACGACTTTCAAATACGTGACATATGTAGCTTACAAAGAGAGGAATATCGATAGTTATCAAATATGCAAATGAAGACCCAAAATTTTAAATTTGTCAGTTGCCCAAATACAGGCAAGCGAAGTGTCCTTGGTGCTGAATGCCATCCACACACATCTATCCTTGGTGCTGAACACCTATATCCTTGTATAGCATATGAATCGGTGGAATGTATGGACTAAAATGCGGAAATGCCTGCAAGATAGAGCTATTGTTAATGGCAAAACATGTGTCCCAAGGCAGAGGCTGTATTGACAAGGACCTTATGACTAATGTTTCCCTATACGGTTATTTGTGCTTGTTCATATGTGTTAAACTTGAAAATTATGAAAGGAGGTAAAAATGATGTCTTTTACGTATTCAAACAAGGGCTTCTGTACCCTTACTGGAACTCATCAACCGATACATTTTTGTACATGCTTACCTAAAGAAAATTAATATCATCGCAAATCAATTACATAATTGTTGAAATATTGGTACAGAAATTTATAGGGGGCTAAAAGTCCCTGAACACAGCTTAACCATAAGGCGAATTAGTATTGGCAATTAGCGTTATGTCCCCGGGGTAAACACCCTCCTGAAAGCAGAGCCCCTATCGCTCGATTCGTTACCTCGCTCGCACCTGTCACCCCAAAGCCATGACCATAGCACGTCCAGAACGAACAAAAGATAAAAAGAATTCTCTAGGGAACATGGAAACGCAATCCGCATGGACTTTCGAAATTATTATCTTGCCAAATACTATAAAGTAGGCTCCACTCCAGAGTTGTCACCAAAAATAGCCGTGCTGGAAAATGACCTTGACCGAGTCTGACCTTCTTTGCGCTCCTCCTATTTCCGCTTCCGGTTCTGACCAAAGGTCCCAGTCGCGGCCAAACTGATATACATGGCGGAGAACAGCAACGGTACAAGCGGGAAGTTTACTTTTCGTCTAGCCTCTCACGGCGACTACGAGGCCGTCATGCGGATCTCTGAGGGTATCTACGCTGGCACAGACTACCTCCCCGCCAAATTCCACTCCTGGATAGATAATCCTGACGTCACAGTTTTCCTTGCAATGGTTGGAGACCAAGTGGTGAGGTGCTAGTAGTATAGAAGGTGGCAGACGACTAATATAGCAGAGGGGGAGTGTTGTGGGTCAAAAGTCACCATGTCATCTGCGCAACGCGTCATTGACAAATTCGCATCTTAGACGGAAAACAAAGATATTTTCAATGTATTCCTGTTCCAAATGTATACAGCATGTGGTAGGCTGTGCATATCAATCTCATTACCTTCGCCGAGAAGGTTATGTTTTCGTCAGCGTTCGTGTGTGTGTGTGTCCTTCCGTCTGTGAACATGAACGATAACTCAAGAATGCTTTGATGGATTGTCTTCATTCGTAGTAGGTGAGTAGGTCTTCTTGAGACCTCGAAATGATTAGATTTTGGGCCCCCTAGCGGCGTGTTTTGTGTGTAACTTATGCCTTTCTCTACTCCTTTCATGATATGCGAGGCTTTATAACTCTTTTATTGAATTAAGTTGTTTCATGTTTGTTATTTTCCTTTCTATAGGTGGGACTGAAGGCATCAAAGATCATGGAAAGCGGAACTGCATTTATTACCAAAGCCTCTAGGGTCGCTCCTAACTGGACGGGACAGGGAATTGACCGGCAGTTATCTCTACACCTAGACACGTGGATGCGTCAGAATCATCCCACGGTCAAGTACAAGCGATCTGTGACTATGTCGGACAGTCCTAGGGCGGAATCCTTGAAAAGAAAAATGCACTTCATTTTCAACTTGGTAACACACCTTTTGCATATTGCTTCATGATCAGTAGACATTATAAAAGAAGTTTTATTGCAAGTTCATGCCCGTGGGCTAATTGCAAATACATGGTTGAAACATAGAGAAAAACATACATGTGTCAGTGAACTGTGACTGACTTTGTTGTAACAATAGGTTACTAATACTAAATACGACTATTGGCTATATCTAGACAAGCTGGGTTAAAATGACTTCTTTTTTTGGAAGCAATGGAAGACGAAAAGTCCCACTTTTAAGTCCCACATTATAAAAGCCCCCGAAAAGTCCCACATTACAACCGACGCTTCTTAACGACAGAAAATGTCACTGGAAACGTCTAAGGTATTGAAATGTAGCTCTGCTTTAATGATTTATAAAAATATACCATAAGAGCATAATGAAGTACTAGTTGCTAAGCTACACCATTAACAGTCCAATTAACGAAGAAACACTTTTAAAATGTCACCAATTTTGGCAAAGGTGGCAAGCAACTTTCACGTGGTGTTACGGGGGGTTTACACTAGTGCTTATGATATTCAAATCCGTATGATTTGCGTATTGACATTTTTGGGCTTAGGCAATGTTGATTTGATTATATGGATGATATCCACGCGCGCATCAATTCTCGTCCGCTCCCAAAAATAATATAAAAAGTTTTCGACTCTACTGTAAAATCGCACAAAACAGCTGTAAAATGATCAAATATATGCCGTAAATAAACAAAAAGATGGAAATCGTAGAATGTCAAAATCAGTCCAAAAGTCAAAGAAGATGTGAAAATGAAGAATCTACTATTTGCTAAACCATACTCTGTGTGTCTCAACGTAGATTTCATTGTTAGAGCAACTTTTTTTCTTGCCAATTTTTTTTTTTCATTCGCAAGTTCGCATCAGTTTTGGGGTTCCCAGAGGATGTCATCCATATAATCAAATCAACATGGCCTTATCGAACAAAACAAAACACTTTTTTTAGGCCGCAAACTTTACCAAAGCCAAAAAACCCCAATACCCTGCTCATAAAGACTTGAATACCCCCTAACGTCTATTTTTCCATCCAGCCCGTAGCATTCTACCAGTGCGGACCCAACCTCTGGTGGCGACAGGACCCTACTCAGCTGGCTCAACTGGACACGACCGGCTTACCGGACGTCGTGCCTCTACAGGCGGCAGACGACGACTTCTGTGCGGCTGTACAGAAATGCCTGCCCGCTGGATCTAGTGGTGGCTACGACGGCAAACCAATCATACTCGTCGACTGGGACCCGTACACCCTATCTCCAGCAAACTTAAAGCGTCTTCAGAACCAGAGGGCACTATTTACACTGAAGCACAACGGAGAATCAAGCCTAAGTATCGTAGCTTCGTACCCAGCCCCTTTAGGGACGCAGTTGTGTATAGATATTTACGCTAAGGATTTTCCCACTTGGAAGAAACACGTGTTAAAACACCTACGCGATGCAAGCATTAGGTTCAAAAGTGACCACATTTGTGCTAAAATGTTTGTAGGTCTGTCCGAGTTGGAGCTGGACTCAGTCCACGACTTCTGTACTAATGTTCTAAAAATGGACAAGATTAAGCTTAGCGACACCAGGATGCGAGCGGACGTGTTTGAGTGCGAAGTATGACATGGGTTTATGACACGAATTAAGCCCCCTTCTCACTGGACCCACGGCACGCTGGCGGCGTCGCTGCGTCCTAAACTGTATTTGTGTTACCCTTGACTTTATAATGGGAATGTCATTCAAAAGACAACAAAACACACAAAGCTTAAAAACATTCGTTTTTTTGTCGATGAAATTCGTTGAGTGCTTTCTCAATTCGATCGGCCGCAGCGACGCCTCCAGCGTGCCGCGGGTCCAGTGAGAGGGGGGCTTTAGACTCTGCTTTGATACAATAAAAACATACCCCTCTACATTGAAGATAAAGAACAAGTTCACCCAGAATCTTAAGAAGTCTATAAGAGGCATTATAGACTACAGGAGGCTTTCTTCCCTTTTCACAAGGCGTTTATCGGGAAACATCATAAACTTCTTCCTTTCCAAGTGCAAAGGTGAAGCCATAATTCCTCTTCAATTAACAAAAACATAGAGACAATAGAGCATTGTTAAAACTTACTTTATCATAAAAAGATAGAAGCATTTGAGATGTGTAAGAGTTATAAAAGTTGTCACAATTTAGACGGATAAAAAAATCGAAAACATCATGAAAGCTTCTATCACAGCTATTTGGCATTTTTGTCAATATCTTCTGCATACTTTTTAATATTTCATACATAAAACTGTGCCAAAGTGTTGCTATGACAATGTAAGAATGTATCAAGACATCAGCAGCGTTTGTAATACTTACACTGTAATATTTTACATGACATAATCATATAATTTTTGTCAATATCTTCTTCATACTGAATACATATTTCATACATAAAACTGTCAAGTGGTTCTGTGACAATGTTAGAATGTACATTCTTACGATCAAGACATCGGCAGCATTTGTAACATTTTGCATAATCATACTTTACATGACACAATCATATAATGTAAATTTATAATGTTCTTCATAGTCTAAAATACTGAACTTAAAAAAATTACAAAGTCTGTTTCTTCCCGGTGGGTTGTAAAACTTATACTTACTGTGATGTTGACTGTATTGAGTCTTGTGTGACAAGAATAACAATTTGTGTTTAATTCTTTGTACAGAATTAGGTAACGTTACATTTTCTGCCTAGTGCTATGAAATTTCCAACACACCATATTTTCTGTACTTTAAATATAAAGCCATTTAATTTGACACAGAAATTTGAAAATGGAAAATACACCATATGATACTCTATAACAATATATTCTAAGTAGACACTGGGAAGACACTGGTGGATTCAACTAAGACGTTTCCAAAGCTGGGCGTTTTCTTCCACTCATACTCAGGCTCCGTCTCAGCCGATGACCCAGACTTGGCCTCTTCTGCTGCTTTGTGCCTCCAGAACATAAAAGTTTAAAGAGACTTACAGTAACTATAGTTGAAAAGATTCATCAGTCACGTGTAATAATAGTTACAAGAACATTCCTCAATCAGTGACTAAGAAAAGGTAACGAGATACGAACCTCCAAATTTTCGATGTCAACTGTACATCTTGCTCACGGAATGACTTAGTCTCGCGACAACATGAGACTAGGACGAGACTTGTGAAGATCGTCCTGCCTCCCCCGCCTCCTGGCGGAGCAGGGGTAAGTCCTAGTCTCGTGTTCTCGCGAGACTAGGTCAGTCCGTGATCAAGATGTACAGTTGACATCGAAAATTTGGAGATGCCTATCTCGTTACCTTTCCTTAGTCACTGATTGAGGAATATTCTTGTAACCAGACTTATCATATTCATCCAAGTAAAACAAATATATGCATGATGACAACTAAATTGTGATGAATGTAGTGTTAAATTGTCTAGTGGGTAGGAACACAAACTTTTGATCATAAAGTTGGAAGGACTAATTATCTAGAGTTCGGCTCAAATGAATAGTGTGTGATCACATGTAGATCACTAGCTCTACAGATTTTTAACAGAAAGTGCAGAAATCCTTACTGTCATTTGTTTTCTCTTCATAGACTTTTTTCCTCTCTTTGGCTGCAAAAGACAATTTTATTAACCATTTTATTTTTAAGATCAAAGCAAAGAACAATCAACTGTATACAAAAATAGCAATAGAGACATCTATAGTAATAAAGAATAGGCAAACTTGTATGCAATTATTATACTGAATCATACACATCTATCTCTATATTAACAGGCTAAGCCCTGGCAAATTGACATACAAATACTCAAGATTAAAGTGCATAAAATGTGATACAAGTACATGTATCACGAGTCAAAATATCAAGGTATTATCAAGAAGTTCGAAAGGTTTAAGACTTACTTGAAGAAGTCCCTCTGAGGCTTAGGCTACGAAAGAAACCAGCAACACTTTTCTTCGAATTCTTTTCTACCTCTACAGTAATGGAAAGTAACGATAAATTTAATGCCTACACATTAGAATATCATTTGATAACGAGAAACTAGACATTAATCTGCTACATTTTATCCACTACTAATTGAGTCATGTGTCTTTGATTTACAAGTGATGTCATAGACGTGGTGGACTCATCCCTATGGAGAAGTACAGTGGCCCTGTGGTTAGGGTCGTTGACACAGAACCCGGAGGTACTGAGTTCGAATCCCTGACAGGTCCCGATGTTGTGCCCTTAGAAAAGGCACTTTGCACCAATTTCCTCATTTGACATTGCTTGGATAGGACGTTGAATGGAGGTTCCAGATTTGAGGAGATAGAGGCTTGTTAAAGGACCCACCACACTTATGTAAAACAGTATGGTTCCATCCCGATGTGAGTCGATCAAATAAATCTGTCCGGATATAGCAGCTTGTTCAGTACAAACCTGGTGTGCTATGCCATGAGGAGGTTTACCGGGTATGCAATACAAACAATCAAACAAACAAATATAATACTGGTACTGATAATCGAAGAACCTTTTTTTCAAAATGTATTCTTCCGACGCAGGTAAATATTCAGGCTAAAATCTATTGGAATTTTGTAAATCGTACCTTTTGGAGCCTCCAATTCTGGTTTCATTACCGGAAGACTGTGGAAGTCAGGCACTTCATTGGACTGCCCCGAAGCTTTAGAATGCAGGAAAACTCTGGTTAAGCTATTTACTAAGTGTTTTCCCATCCCCCACCAACCTATAAAATATCATAAGGATCCGTCAACACCTTCTCAACTTATGCTGATTGTCCACAAACAAACAAACAAACAGACAAACAAACAAAAACAGACAGATACAGATACACAAACTGCACAGAAAACATAAACTTCTTCGCAAAAGGTAATGATAGTGTTTTAACTCTTATTCCAGTACCAAGGACAGAGAATCCAACAAATGGAAAACTGAATTTGTGCGAGCTAAAAGAGTTAAAATACTCCTCCAGGATTCTCAAGTCTCGTATACACAAAATGGGATGATAATGTTTATTGCAATAATGTGACAAATAACAAACAATACATACAAAATAGAAGATATTACTAGTACAATAACAACAATAGTGGCATATTTCCGAGAGGTCCCGGGTTCAAAACCACCGATATGCCCTGATGTTGTGACCTTGGGAAAGGCACTTAACGCGACTTTTCCCACTTCACTCAGGTGAAAATGAGTACCTAGCTTCGGTTAGGGACGTCCCTCGGATAGGACGTTAAATGGAGGTACCGTGTTTGAGAGCCACACCTCGAGCACGTTGAAAAACCCACCACACTTATCAAAAAGAGTAGGGGTCCTTCCCGGTGTGAGTGGTTCAAAACCTACAGTCCTATGGCCGCACATGGGGCAATTGTCGTATTGAGGTCACCTGAGTTAGCGCTGAATGGCAGCCGCTCAAGACCCTTGCGATCTAGCCCCGCTAATTGTGCGCTCCTCGCAATTCAGCCCCTGGCTGCAAAAAGAGAGTAGTCGGCCTACCCAATAAAACGATACTCGTATACTACAGTAATGTTGGACTCACCACCCGTGTGCTGATCACATGACTGCTGGGTGTTCAGGTTGAGGGTTCGAAGCCCAGCAGACAAATCCTCAACATCAGTGGTACTAGTATTACTTTGTCCAACCGCTACACCACTACCGGTATCTGTAACATCTGAAGTAAAAAAAAAAAATCAACATCATAATTATGGTCTGGTACATCTAGAAGAAACAATTTCTTTATTCTAACTTTTAGATAACACTTGGTCAAGTTCAGATGATATTTAAATTCAATAATATCCTTCTGTCCAATTTTTCATCTCACTGCAATTAAACGTAAGTAATTATTAACCCATCAGTGTAACTAGAAATATATGCCAGCCTGCCGAAGAAATCTGAACAAAGGCTAACTCAGCTTTGCATAGGTTAGAACTCAGCCCTGGTACAAACTTGGGGACAAATCTGAACACACACCAAGACAAGCAAACAAACAGACTCAAAACAATACCCCTCAGTTATCACAGAGTTTATGAATTTACAATTCATAATGATCAAACCTGGTGAATGGTCAGACCCCGTGTGTCTGGGTGGTTCTGTATGGGTGTCCTGTGTATCACTGGGAATGGAAGATGGTGGTGGCTCTTGCATTGAAGGACATGCACCTACAAAATGAAATGAGCAATGCCTTAACCTTAACTACAGCTATTTTGCTTCGAGGTAGCAAAAATTATTTGATACAATTGCAAAGGACTACATGATGTCACTAATAACTGTCTAAATTTAACATGAGTCAACTATGGCTATCGCCAAACTGGGAAAAAGAATGTTATCAGGAAATAAAACTTTTAATTCAAGGATTGTTTTTAGTGATTTATCCAACACAACTTTATGAAAAAACTTACTGCTGGGCTGCATGATGACAGGAGATGTGGGATCTGAATATACAGCTGAGCTCAATCCAACTGTAGAAAAGATAATCAAAATACACACTGTTACTGTAATAGTGCTCGACACAGCACTTTTCCCAAGCCTGTTGCTAACTTCTTATCTGCTATGTGGCTGGATCCAATTAACCAATCCAATGAGGTGTAGCCAAAATTAAATCCCCTATGGAATGTATCATTGGTGGGCTTTTTATAATACATGATATTGTATTTTTGAACAGAACCAATCATATAACAAGAGTTCCACGACCTCATATCTCCATGAACAATTCTATTCATGCAAATGACTTACACATTTGCATAATATATGCTTCGGCATAAACACCTTTATCTAACTTACACATGTTGCAATATTAAAGTTAAAGTTAAAGTGGTCCCATGCATCGAAGATGTGTAGGGGGGCGCCCATCTCCCATTCGAAGCCCATAATATTTTTCCAATTAGATGAATTATGTTTTTTTGCATTAATTATGCAAATAAGGGATGCATTTGCATAATTGGTATCTGTTGATGCTCCACTTTCCAGAAACGACATATGTTACATGTATTTGAGTCTGATAATGGAAAATTCTGCAAATATAGATTTTCCTTTTTAGCCATGCAAATTAAGTCACAATTAGTTTAATTGGCACTTTATGATGTATATCTCTGTCTAAGCTACCTGCATACTAAGTATCATATTGACAGTCCTATAATTTTCCAATTAGATGAGATATGGTTTTTTGCATTAATTATGCAAATTAGAAATTTATTTGCATAATTGGTATTTGTCGATGATCCACTTTCCATAAACTACATACGTTACATGTATTTGTGTCTTATGATGGAAAACACTGCAAATATAGATTTTCCTCATTAGCTATGCAAATTAAGTCCTAATTAACATGATTTGCACTTCATTGTGTACATCTCTGTCTAAGCTACCTGTATGCTAAATATCATGGAAATCCGTCGTTCCTTTGTTCAGTTATTCTCCTTAGAAGATTTTCATGATAACGCCCCTGCAGTTCCAGAGCAAGCTGCTAGGGGGCACAAACCCACACCACGTCTTCATTACACCACAAGCTATCTGCCACCAAAAAATTAATACCATAGCACGTCCAGGTCAAGAGATACAAAAATGGAATTTCTGCTGCAGTACCAAGGTCACATACCAGGGGGCCCAAAATGGACCTTGAATGTCGGCTTCACAACACCTGCCCACATACCAAATATCATCGTAATCCATCAAGAGGTTCTTGAGTTATGCTGACTACAGTAGTCCGGAAACACAAACAGACAAACAAACAGACAAACAGACAAACAAACAGACACACAGACAAACCCAAAACAATATCTCCATTTTTCATGGAGATAAAAAGGCACTGGCCCTGAGGAATCGCCAAAAATTAAAGTAGTGAAACAACACTACAACAAGAGTTCCACGACCTCATATCTCCATGAAAAATTCTATTCATGCAAATGACTTACACATTTGCATAATATATGCTTCGGCATAAACACCTTTATCTAACTTACACATGTTGCAATATTGACAGTCCTATATTTTCCAATTAGATGAATTATGTTTTTTTGCATCAATTATGCAAATTAGGAATTCATTTGCATAATTGTTATCTGTTGATGCTCCACTTTCCAGAAACGACATATGTTACATGTATTTGAGTCCGATAATGGAAAATTCTGCAAATATAGATTTTCCTCATTAGCTATGCAAATTAAGTCACAATTGATACAATTGGCACATCATTATGTATATCTCTGTCTAAGCTACCTGCATACTAAGTATCATATTGACAGTCCTATAATTTTCCAATTAGATGAGATATGGTGTTTTGCATTAATTATGCAAATTAGGAATTTATTTGTATAATTGGTATCTGTCGATGATCCACTTTCCATAAACTACATACGTTACATGTATTTGAGTCTTATGATGGAAAACACTGCAAATATAGATTTTCCTCATTAGCTATGCAAATTAAGTCCTAATTAACATGATTTGCACTTCATTGTGTACATCTCTGTCTAAGCTACCTGTATGCTAAATATCATGGAAATCCGTCGTTCCTTTGTTCAGTTATTCTCCTTAGAAGATTTTCATGATAACGCCCCTGCAGTTCCAGATCAAGCTGCTAGGGGGCACAAACCCACACCACGTCTTCATTACACCACAAGCTATCTGCCACCAAAAAATTAATACCATAGCACGTCCAGGTCAAGAGATACAAAAATGGAATTTCTGCTGCAGTACCAAGATCACATACCAGGGGGCCAAAAATCGACCTTGAATTTCGGCTTCACAACACCTGCCCACATACCAAATATCATCGCAATCCATCAAGAGGTTCTTGAGTTATGCTGACTACAGTAGTCCGGAAACACAAACAGACAAACAGACAAACAGACAAACAGACACACAGACACACCCAAAACAATATCTCCATTTTTCATGGAGATATAAAAGAGCATAAGAAAGAATATAAATGCTGTGGATGTCAATGTGTGACCTTTAAGCTAATACTTTAATTAAGACTTCATAAAAAATCAGTCACCGCAATTTCTTTGATAATGTTTCAGGTCTTTCAGGTTTCTGGTATTTAACAAGTCTGGCACTGTACAGTAACTGTACTGTAAATCAACTTAGTTTCACAGCACAGTAAAGTTAATGAAGAGTTTTAGGTTGATTTAACAAATGTACTTGTAGTAACAGACAAGGCATTTGTTCACAGTGTGATGAGTTTGCAGTGAGTCATTACAATTAATTACTGTGAACTTAAAAATACTGTGAAAATTTCAAACTCTACAGTACCCAGACTTTGCGGCTGCCCCTGCTGCACCTGCTGAGGTGTGCAGGTGGCCTCCCTGATGACGTCATCTACAGCGTCAATAGTCGCCTCAGGGCCCAGGTGGGACTTCCAACAATAGAACACCTGGCAGGGGTGGAAACGTTCAGGTCACACAAATTTCACAGTTGGAAAAAACATTTAGCTCATATGTCTAAATATCGTATTACCTCGAATAAAGTACGCACTTTTTAAACATTTCAAAATTCAAGAGGCACCACAAGTCATTGCTTAAGTCAGGGTGCTACTTTATTTGAGGTTATTTCCCGGACAAATTGGAAAAGGACCTCAAACCCTTGCTTAATCAAACCAGGAACCCAGCTGCGGTGCAACAATGCATGGCTCAATACCTGCCAATTTGCAAAGTTTGTAACTTGTCGTAGGCAATCCTTAAGTTTGCAGAGACGATGCTGGCAGAGTAAACAAGAGAATCTTTAATGAATCTAAGGAATGGCATTATGTAGAAGTCCTTGATATAAGAAAAATGACCTGGAGATAATAGGAGGAACACCATAAATTTGAATTTATCCTGTTCAAAATTTGTTCAAGATCAGTGGAGAAGGGGTGCATACTTTAATTGGGGTGCGCACTTTAATCGAGAAAATAGGTAGTGCATCTTGTCACATGAAACACTCAAGTTTCTTTTATAGCAAACTAGGACTGAGCGTCTGAATACCAGTTGAAAGCCTGTTATCATGCCATTCCATATTAAAAAGAGTGAGACTCAGAGCTCTCAGTTATATTCTACCTACCGGTATCAAATATGTAATCTTTAATAAATATTATTATAATAATTGGTATGAATGAATATTTGAATAGATATCATTTCTTGCCTCGGGTACTAGACTATCCTGCAGGAAAGTGACCTGAGGAGACTTAGAATAGGATGGATTCCAGGCTGATTTTTATAAGAATTCTCATCCCTAAAAAGTTTGTGTCCCTTGCCTTTCTCCCTATTGCCTAACCCCATAAGTTGGCACCCAATTTGTATCAGTTAATAAATGATACAAATTTGGTACCAAACAATTGTCTTAGCCGACTGAAGGTTATGAAGTACAGTATAACTACAAGGAACTTTCTCAATATCATAACTATATGACCAGACAAAACAATTTACATATGTATATCCAACAATTGGTAACACTTTGTACAAAAAGTGTGGGTATATGGATCTCCCTCAGCTGCTGATCTACCAGTTAGGACTAGCTCCATGCTGTAGTGCTTGGCAATGCATAGATGTGTGAGGGTCTGCATGGGGGTCCCAACAGCGCTTTACACTGAATTTACAAGAACTCCCTACGTATAACGCTAAAATCAGTGAAGGACATTACACAAAATTTGGTTGCCCCGCTACGAATTACATGGATAAGACGGCTTTCCCTATGAATTACGGGAAATAGAAAGCTGCCTATACCTCGTGGAAAAGAGCATGCAGAACCTCATGAGTGGCCCAAGGGCTATAGAAAAGGAGATGGGCACTGCGCCATACACCATAAGGTGTGGGAAGTATCAGAACTACATGTAACTAACCTCTCTCAACATGGCCTGGCTGCCACCATACTCCACTTTAATGTTGTCCATTACTTCCTCGGGTAGTCCTAACTTAGCGGCAATGTGTAGTACAGCCTCCAGCTGTAGATTCTTCACATTCCTCACCCGCTCTGACACCTGCGAGGTGAAAGCATCTGGAACTGAAAAAAAAATTGGATAATGTCAGAGTCACGAAAAAAACTTTCTTATAAGGCTATAGTAGAATAGAATGCTATAAAGTAAATTGTTCAGTGGACAAGTTTAATAATAGTTATGTTTTATTAAGTTGAAATTCTTCCCATGGCTTTTGGTGTATAGAGTGGTGCCCATCTTTGTTTCTCTAGCCCTTGGGCCACACAGTTGTATAGTCACTACGGGGGGGGGGGGGGGGGGGGTAGTCCACTGGTAGTGTGTGTGTTCAATTACCATACTCTTTCTCATAAGTGCTGAATACTTAGCAGAGAAAGCAGTATGTACCATTTTCTTTGGTACCTCAGTGGCAAATAAAAACAAATAAACAAACAAACAAACAGACATACAGACAAACAAGCAAACAACCACCCACCCTGGAATACAAAGAGAGCAAAACCCAGTAACACAGCATTATCAAACTATGTCATTTTTATATTATATTCAATGATAAATGCAAGAGTGGACCATTACCTGGTAGCCTGCTGAGTGTCCTGTACAGTTTTCTCCAGAAACCCACCTCCCGCGGAAATAGTGGCGTGTCCCGGCTGAGAATGAACGGTTTCTCCGCGCCCTCTCTTTCAAACATGACCGGTACAACCCTTCTCTTCAGCGTGGTATCACGTCTGTCTAGTACACTACACAAAAACGTCTCTACTCTAAACTGGGAGTGGTTTTCCTGCTTCTTTTCGATCCGTTCTAAGAGATTGGGTGAAAGAAAGACAACTGCGTGGCGACTGTTTTTTGCGGAGTGTTCGAATCGACCCATTTGGGTCCCATCTCCGTCTCGGTAAGGGTCGCAGAGGGTAAGCCCCCACCTGTCGTCCTCAAGTCGTGCTCGGATGTCTAAGATGTCTGCCTTCTTGGAGTCATCTTCTTCGTGGTAAACTGCGGCGTCGTATGTGAAGTCTTCTTCGGTGTCTTCGGTGTCTTCTCTACTCGCCATTTTTGTTCACTGTTCGACAAAGTTGTTTTAATATATTTTAACTACTGATAAAACTTGTGACCAAATTTGACGAGCGGTTACAAGTTTACAATTGGTAGAATAATTGAAAAACGTAAGAAAAATTAAGGGTATTGGGAGAAGCAAACGTGAGTACCTGCTGACGAAAGGGAAATTTTCCTTACATCATCGCTAAAAGTGAAAGGTACTTTCCGACTAGGTGTGGGACGGAGCGCAATTTAAGGAGAGAAAAACACGGAAAATCACCAAATAAAAGATTACTAGAAAACTCTTTTCAATTGTATTTAGCTAAGTTAGTGTCCATTTTAGGAGAAAAAGGGCAGGAAATGAGCTCTAGGATCCATCCGACCTATTACCGACCTGTTCCGCTTTTCAACCCGGAAGTTAGTGGTAGAGTTTCGGTCTGGCCAAAGGATCATGGGTAATGTGGAATGTTCCAATACCGTCAGGGGAGGAGACATTTTTGAAAGCGAAGTCTTTAATTGAGCAAATTAAGGCCATGTTAATTTGATTATATGGATGACATCCGTGCGCGAATCAATTTTCGTCCGTTAAAAAGCAAAAACTTTTCGGCCATACAGTTAATCTTAGAAAAGCAGCTGCAAAATGAGAAAATACATGCTGTAAATTGAAAATAAAAATTCGGAAAACGGATACTGATATTGTAGAATGCCAAAGTCAATTCCACAAGGTCAAAAAAAAAAAGATTTGAAAGAACAAAAATGAAGAACCTATATTTCGGTACACCATATTGAGAGAAATTAACCTGGTGTCCGTGCCAGACTAGAGTCACTGGACACACTGCCAATAAATTTTAGAGGGTCCGCATGCCTTTTTTTCACAAGGCGTAGCGAACTACGAATTGATTTCAATTCATTATTAATCCACTCTAATTCAGCGTTATTTGGTAAATAATTCGTCACTTCAATTGTACGTAGCATGTTATTTATCTCACAGAATTCATCATTATTGACAACTCATTCGTATCACGAAATCGAACGCCAGATTGCCAAAAAGTCACAACGGAGCGCCCGGCTGTGTCGGTGATCTAACGTTGTGCGTTTCGGAATACGCGTTAATTCACCCGTGAAAAAAACGCAGACAGCCTAATTTACCGTTAAGCGTTGCCGATCCTCCTCAATTATAACAATTACCGTTAAGCGTTTACGAGTCTCAGAGAACAAGCTATAGGACGACAGTATACAGTACTAAGTCACTTAAGTCACAAGTGCGACTATGTTGAAGTCCGTATGACTATGAGTTCCGTATCGACATGTTTTGGTTTATTCTTAATATTGATAGTTAAATTGAGCGTCAGTCTAGACACAAGGAGAAGACTCCACACACCATCTATATCTGAAGAAAACACCTTTTATTTAAAAAAACACATCTTTGGTTAGATACCGGCAACATTTGTCGACATGAATGAAAAATACATGAATTCATCATCAGATTTGTGAAGTATCAAATAACGTGTGATCCTGGTAAGCTCGCAGGGCTTTAATGGCTTGTCGGGAACGTGCGGAAATACTTTTAACTTAGTGCCCATTGAATTCAATTTTCTCAACTTTTAACTCAGTACACATTGAATTTAACCTTCTCAACTTTTAAGCCAGTACACATTCAATTTAACTTTGTCAACTTTTAATTCTGTGCAAATTGAATTCAACTTTCTCAACTTTGACTTCAGTACACATTCAATTCAACATTGTCAACTTTTAATCTAGTACACATCGAATTGAGATTTTCAAAAAACTTTTTAACAAAAATTTTAAAAAAGCTCAATACACATCGGATTTAAGATTGTTACTAGACAATATTACTCCTCTGAACTGCTAGTGTCAGAGATACAGCAAAGCAGTCTACAAACCCTTCTAAAACCGGCGAAAAGCCGTCGAACCTTGCCTCTAGGATTCAAGTTCGCTTTGCTCTTGGTTTTCTCATGTCCAGATTTGTCATTCTCTTCGGAAGTGAAATGATTGTGTGGGTCTGACTCTGTCGCTCTTTCGTCGTTGCAGGGTACCCCATCCATTGCCATGTGCACGTTTGCCTTTCTTTTCTGGGTAGTCGCTGTGTGCTTGTCGTACATATCTGTGACCGTCGTCCACGATAGAGTGCGTTGCGCTGATCTGAGACTCCGACACGTCACCCATGCTCCCATGAACAGGTGATGTTGCTGCTTTGTTAACGATTTTCTTCTCAGCATTCGATACAACCTTCTTGTCGTCAGATTCAGTCATCGGTTCCTGCTTATCTCCGCCGAGCTGTGGAAGCCTGTCAGATAACTTCTCCTTGTCGTCTTGTTTCTTCACAAGTTCTTGTTTCTCTTCTGACAGTGCAGCGGACATCTTGTCGCTATTCAGGGAATCCAGACTATATTTCCGCCATGTCCACTTCCGAATGCGACGTTCCTCTTCCTTCATGCGTTTCCTGCATCCGTCTCTCATCGCCTTGACGGTTTTCTTAGATTCCTCCGTTCTAAGACTGATATTCTTCTCCTGTTTGTCTTTCAATGACAAGTGTTCGTCTTCAGTCTCCAGAGCCTCCAGGATGTCTTCGATAGTGTACAGACGATCTGTGTCGTTAGGCGGCGCTTCTAACTTCTCGTCGACAGGTGCGTCTTTTGTCACCATTTCTAGGATGGAGATCGGTACCACACCTTTACTGCCGGGAAACTTTGGTTGGTCTGTAAGCTCACCATGGCGTTTTCTTTCGAACTGTCGCAACCCTTCTTCCATGTCGTCCACCGTGTACAATGTCCGGGTTCCGCTGTCTTCATTGTCAGAATCTACGGCAAACACAAATCAGAATGAAAGGGGCACATTATACATTTGATTAATAGAAATAAATAAGATCCTATATGCTGGTGTATAGATGTGTTCTCTCTTTCAAATGCTGGTATCATTGATTTTCTATTGTGGTTTTGACAATGCGATCAGAACCGCACCCCTCCATAATCCTGGCTATGTGATCGACTAATCTTCTCTGAATTCTAGTCTTCATGTTTACAAAGTCCTCTCCCCTCACTAGGCGAAGGGTTTGAATTAACCGTGGTTAATTTTTTATGCCAACCCCGTCGTACCTTTATGGCTTAAGGGGAGACTAAACAAATAAAAACAACGCTTTCAAGCATTGAAAATCCTTTCTTTGTGGAATGTTTGTGAAATCTGGGCAGTTTAGGGGTGGCTATGGTAGGAAACAAAGTTGGGTAACGGAATAAAAAGAATCGTGACCAAATTGAAAGAACATGCCATATATGGCTGGCGAAAGTGATGAAGTTATGAATACCGTGCACTGTATTGAAACAACAATACAACGTAAGATATACAAAGTACGAATAGAAAATACACACATTCTGTCAGCAATTTACAAATAACAACATATCAAACAGATACATTGAAATGATACAATACAGGAACTAAATTCACCGGACAAAGAAAATCTCAGTGGCCACAAGGCAATGCGAGAGGAACTGTCCTATGCATACATGGACTATCTCTTTAAACTGAAGTGAAAAGTTTACTACTTATCTTACCTTGTGCTTCTGCCTTTGGACTGTAGTCGTCCTCTTCACTTATATAGAACAGAACTGTATTACCGACGTCCGACATGATGATGCTAAGTTGTCGCCGATCTGGAGTCCAGCGTATGGCTGAAAACCAAACTCTTCCAACACAAGATCACGCCTCTTCTCTTACTGACTGACGGCACAGATTGTTTTCTTGGCAACACTCGGGACGGATGATGTGTTCTACAACATGCTTCGTCTAAGCAATAGAAGTGTCGCCATGGAGACGGTTGTTCGATAAAACGATGGTAAGGTGTTCTGGAACGCGCAATCCGCTGGTGTTCGATGGACCAAGGACATTATTTCAAATAATGATAATCATTGATAATAATGGCACAGCAATTACAGACTATATCCTATTACAAGTTTGATATGAGGGCTGCACTGTGTCTTCCTGTAAGTTGGTGGCAAGGAGCAATCTTATTACAGCTTGCATACACAATAATTGTACGACGCATTTGTACGGATTTGTCACCATTCGTACATGTGCAAATGCCTTTTTACGGCATCTAGAACGTTTTTTGCAATAAAACTGACTGTAGTTTGCAACATATTGTACTATTTTCGGTATGTTGAGCATTGCCGAAGGGTAAAAAAAGTAAAGTTTGCGGGGTAGAAGTTGTTTTCCCTTTGACCTGCCGTTGTGCAGCCTGGTTGTGGAACAGAAAAAACTACATCTTCCGCTGCAAACTGTACCTAAGACAAAAACATGTCAATACGAACCTCAAACGGACTATATAATTCTGTATATAATTCATGCACTCCTGTGAACCCCCCTCCCCCTCCAAGGCCCCCGTCACACTTGTGAGTATCTTCAAGTGCGCATGAGTTGCGTATTAATTTTTTTTCTTTAAGTGAAGTTTGTAGGGAGGAAGTTGTTTTTTACTTTAACACACCGTTGTACAGCCTGGTTATCGAACCAAAGAAATGACTTGTACGGCCGCAAACTTTACCTAAACCAAAAAATGTTCATACGCAATTCATACGGGCTTACATATACGCACAAGTGGGTGGAGGCTTTAGGATTCGGCGCATTCTCAGTGTTTACGCGCGTTTTGCAACATTTAGTGCATTTTTCTAATATAATAATTGTACCTTTCTTTAACGATTTACCCCCTTCCTCAGTACATTGTAATGCTTGAAAGGCATACTAAATGTTATAACGTTTTAAAAACGAGCATAATACACAAATGATGACAAGGTACCTTGCATCTGCTTCGAGATTATAAGATTGTGTTATCGAGCATGCACTCCTGTGACATTTCTTACATTGATAACTTACTTGCGCTTTATTCTGAAGGAAATTTTTACACCGAATTACGTTTATTATTGATTATATAATAAATATTTTTTTGATTATCATTTATGAATATGCAATAAAGACAGAACAGGCTCATGTTTTTTTACAAAACGAGCTTTACTGTTTTTGTACAAAATAATTGTTCATCAAATATGACATTTCTGGAATATAAAACCACAAATTCTTAGGCTAACTCTGACTTGATTTCTACAACGTTACATTTTTGTAATTTATAGATACACAATGTATAACGTTATGTACAGTTATGGTGGGTTCATTTTTTATCTGCTCGACACTAGCTAGGCTCCCCTGGTTGAGCTACCACCCTTAAGTTTATTTGTGGGATGCGTTCCTCAAATTTCCTACTGAGTTTCATGTTTGCAGCACCCACAAAACTCTACAAGGGCACATGGCTGATAATTCAGAATTTACACATCAGAATTTCATCACTATGGAAATAGTTGTGGCCACCAACAGCAAGTCACGCGGAGCGGAAGGAAATTCTGCCTCGGAGCGGTTAGAATCATGCCTCGGAGTGGTTAGAACTTATGGCTCGGAGTGGTTAGAAATGGCTTAAAGAACGCTCTCTCACCTTGTCGCTTTGGTCGTTCGTACAAATGAGATTTAGGGTTGAAGCGATTTGATACCCGTCGAAGGTAGGGCCAATGACGTAATTACGTAAACAGATGATACACACTGAATACACTTTGACGATAGTGAGTTGTGTGCAGTTGTTTACGGAGGTGGAGAGAGGCACTTTGTGACACCTTGTTTTATCTGCAACTTTCCGCCTGTCACAAAAGTCTCTTAGGTTTTCATACAGAGAACCATTTAAGAAATACCTATTGTGCCAGTGGACACAACTTTTGTTTCTTTCTTTCTTATAAACCCCGTGCGATAATCTGATGTACCCAACTGCCGACTTATCAACTGCAGTCGCAGACGGGGCAAAGTCTGACCAAGCCGACAGTATGTGTACCCGCCAGTGGACAGTATGGGGAGGGACCTCTAAATGGACTTTCCTATGCCACACATGGATAAGCCGTCAAAAACAATCACTTAAAAACACATGTATCTACATTTCAAACCTCAAATCTTTACCACCCCTGCAAAGCTGGGTTTGTCAGGTTGCTTTAGGTAAAAAAAGGCAGGAGTTCAACTCCAGCATTCTAACGAGCTAAAGACAGAAGTTTCAGATGAGACCAGGATTTCACCCCCCATCCTAATATATCAGTCCAACCACAAGAGAAGGGTTCAGAGGTCAATCCGAGATCAAAACATGACAAAAATCACCTATTTTGGCCAGATTTTTAAAATTCACATTCTTCTGTCCTCCTTAGTAGAAAACTGGACAACTCTGACCAACATTTGACCAGGAAAAAAATTATTTTTAGCAAAATACTAAAGGGTATGCAGCGTGCACTCTACTGCGCAACTCTATTAGATGAGTGACTCATTGTTGAAATGATCTAATTATCTTCCTCCGAGGGAAACAGACCTGTGGTAGACCAATGTTTTTACAGGTTTTGCGATGGTAAAAACCTGTATTGATTTTGCTCCCGTCCGTGGATGCCGCCATATTGACTTATCGCCAAGAGATTATGTTTTGGGTAGCGTTTGTGTGCGTGTGTGTGTGTATGCAATTGAATAGCATAACTCGAAAAGGCTTGGATGGATTGTCTTGATATTTGGTATGTGTGTAGGTCTTGATGAGACATGGAAATGATTATATTTTGGGTTTGCGGTTAGCGGCTTGTTACGGTACTGCAGCAAAACCTGTTTTGATATCTCGTGTTCTGGACATGCTATGGTCCTGAATTTTAGTGAAGTATAGCTCTTTTGGCTGGGGGTGTTTATAAATATTATTGCTTTCGCCGTAGGCAGAAGGGTTTACATTTTTAGTCCAATTTGCGGTACACAGACTACGGGCCCCTAGTGTTCAGTGGGCTGCAGCTGATATCAGCGGGATTATGTTACGGTCATATTTCCAAACCGGAGCCCGGCCGGGCAGTTTGCGGAAACGAAAAGTATGGTGTAAAAGACAACAAATACACAAAACGTAGAAAATTTTAATCATGAGCATAAGATGTGTATCTTAAGATGTACATTGCTAAAGGTTGTGTACAGAAGTGGATGTCAAATTTGGCGAGATCTTGCTGTGTATCGGGACGATATATGCACATTCTGTCTACAGCCAGATTCAAAACAAATAAGCAGTTCAGAATGATAAATCAAATTTGGACATTATCAGAGTTGCCACTAATTCAATTCATTTGTCCAAGGAGGTTTTTATGTGAAGGAAAGAAATAAAGTTTACTTTGTTCCTTTGGGATCCAATGGTCGTGGCGAGAGTGAACAACTTTAATTTGAGAGATCATCGCCCAGCCTACTCATCTTCATTTTCTTTCCTTTCAAAATCGCTCCAAAGTTGTCCCCGGGGGTTAGGTACCCTTGAATACAGAGCACATTCTATCGGTGCGCCGAGCTTGTGGGCTAGCGGAGAGTGGGGCGAGGTAGTTTGTCGGGGCCAGCGGGAGGGTAGGCCCGGGGAAAGCTCGGGGCGCGCGCCGGTACAATGTGCTCTTGATTCTATGGTATGGGCTAGTTAGTCGATTGTATTATTAAACCAGACCAAGGAGGGTGACCAGACAATTTCTAGTATTTTCCCAGCGATCCGCGGAGCATGGTAGAGGCTAGGCCAAAGGAAAGATGCCTAAGCGCGCCAACATGGAAATCTGTCTTTGACACTCGGGTGTGAATTATGCAACAAGGAGCGCTGCAGCCGGCTCAGCCGCTGTGTTGCATTACATAATCTCCAAGCAGATCTACACGATTTTCGCGCCCCGTGTAGATCTGCTTGGAGATTAGCATTACCCAGATTAGACCATTGTGGATAATAGCCATCTTATTCTGCAGCTAAAGACGCTTGTTCTGCAGCTAAAGACGACGTCAGCGTATAACACTGTCGAGTTTTCTAAATGAATGGGAATCACCGGAAAAGTCCGCCCCACTCGGTTTGTGCTCGGCGTAAATCTGGAAGCGTGTGACGTCAGGTCTAAGCTCATTTGCATTGGAAAACACCCACGAAACCTGCTGTCATTCATTCACACTGCCTGTCCTGTACCAGCGGCGAAACAAAGGCTAAATCTCATTTGCATACGTTCTTGGTGTGGTGAAGACGTTCTCCGGTACTCTGTTTATACGAACAGGAACATGAGACTGTTGCTGCACATTTTCCTCTGTTCGGCTGTAGTTGTCCTCGCTGGGTCACAGGCAATATGGAACCAAGGTGTTCCCGAGGCTACAGCCCAGTTCAACCTGTTGACCTTATTCAGGTCGAAAGAACTTTTTCAGCAGAAACTTGCCGACACGATCCACGATTTTAGCACCGTGAACTGGACAGATATCACCATTCCCGCCCAGCCCACCGGAAACATCAGTCAACAGTGTCAGAAGGATGTTGCTCAGTACGAAACAGATCTGTCCCAAGAAAAGATCTACGCCCTGCAAAGTAAGTGAACTCCACATTTATCGACTACTTCTTACTCGTCAAGTTAATATCTGCTCCTTTGAGGCTTGAGTGTATTGAATGTAGTTCAGACGGATAAGTCCTGGGCACACTGTGCTACTTCTCTGTCAATTTGAATATCCTGTCTGATATCGCCATACAAGTTTTGAATCAACATATGGTAGTTACAGGTTTGCGATAACCGGCAAACCTGTTTTGCTTTCGTCGGAATTTCGTCATGTGGTCTATGTGCGCCGCCATTTTGTATCCCATAATGTGGGTGGTGTATGATGGGAAGCGGTGATGTCATTACAGGTTTGCAATAGCAAAGCCTATATTGACTTATGATGTGACGATTTTGATGTGGAATGTGATGAGCGTGTTGCTGTGGACTTATCGGATACAAGGAACGACAGCCACAACAACAATGACTAATTAATCTGTTATATGATGGAATGGTGGTTTTGTATGTGGTTTTGATGTTTTGATTTTTGACATGTTATGAGCGTGTTGCTGTGGACTTGTTTGTCGGAAACACGGCTTGGCCTGGTAGCAGTTATATGCTCGTAACTTTTGATGTTTTTATCTGTTTTTAACAAAATTTGGGCAGGTTGTATAAACAACAAATATTTAACCCTTGTCCTGCTGGATTCCCCAACTGTTGAAGTGCCCAGACACCTTTGAAGCAAAGGGTACTAGTTTGATATTGCTCATCTTTAGTTACTTCTCTTTACAACAACCGCGCGGTTGCAACTTACGCATTCTAGAAATACCCTCAACCCTACGATTGTCAGTACAGAACAAGCATGTGCAGCGCTCGTGAGTGCGACTCGCATACAACATGTATGCGACCAGTTTTTTGAGAATGCGACTAGATTTAAAATCACGGTCGCACGGTGCGACAATAAAAAATTCAGACCTGCGGCAGGATAATGGCTGCAGAACTAAGCGGTAAGCTGAAAATATTTAGGTAATTTCCTACCCTACCGTGAAAATCGTCGGTGAATTTTCTATCATGTTCCCACGACCGCGGTAAAAAACTATCCGTTCCTAATGGCAAAATTACCCATAGAAATAAAGGATATAAGTTACTCGCCTTGATGTATGTGATGTATTTGTTTGATTTGCAAAATGTTTCAAACGCCAGAATTTTCCGATGAAAGTGAGCGCTAGCGGCCATGCGCTTCTGGACGGCCGCCATGATGTTTTTAGACCGCAGCAGAATGACAGGCCCGTTTCCTGCTGTCATTTTTACACCTGTTAAATCGATAATTTTTAGGATCAAAAATCAATAAATCAATTCAAGTGGAGTTTTATCCCCGCAAATATTAAATTTTCTTTTTGTTACCGGTATCATTTCAAAGCTCATGATCTGCCCGTCATTATGGTGCTATTTTCATTTTGCTGCGGTCTAAAATGAATCACAAAGCCTTTTCCGTGCGGTCGGCCTGTCATTGGATGGCCGCGCCGCGCGGTCCTGACGCGCCAAATTTGAACTGCGCGTTTCAAAGGAACCGAAGATATTTGGCTGGGCCGGCACAAACAAATAATTTTTGATACTATTGAGCAAGAATTTCAAGGATATTTAAGTATTTTGGATTGTTTATAGACAGAGGGTGGGGGTTGAAAAAATGCCTGTAAAAATGTTGAACTTGATGCCAGCAGTGAAGTTTCAAATTATGGAATTTGACTTTATTTGTTTTGGTCATGAAACCAATAGATAAGTTTTAGAGTTATCTGTGTGTTCATCATTTAATGTTATGTGAATCATTACTTGCCTTGTTCGAAATAAAAGATACCATTGTGTATTTTTCAACTTGTCGAACTTGAGGCACCGTGGCCCCCGGATAGGGGCCAGCCGGGGAACCTATGCCCAATTTTTCTAAAAATCCCTCATACTAGTATCATTTAGCATGTAGGAAGGTATTGAATGAATTGAATTGCCAAATGTAGGCTTTTGTCTTTTATGATCAATTCAGATACTTTATTCCCGGTTGTTAACATTGATTAATAATAAGTTCATTGCAAATTCATGCCCGATGGCTAAATGCAAATAACATACATAAAAGAACAGTGTACAAAATAGGTATAAAAGCTGCTTATCTAAATTATACAAACGTGATTGCCTATAACTAGTGAAGGGTTTGACTTCTCTTTTGTAAGCAATGGAAGACGTAATGTCCCACCTTTTCTATAATTTGTGGGTTTTTGGTAGTTAAAAGAAGAATAGTCTTTTCTTTGTCTGTAAGCTTAGGGAAATTCGGATAGATTTTAGTGGTCTGAATAGACAACTCATTTCGTGCATTATCATGAAATGAACAGTTTGAAATAAAGTGTATTTCGTCTTCCACGGCATTTGTATTGCAATACTTACAAAGTCTTTCGTATATAGGTAATTTTCTATACCGGCCTCTCTCTAAATACTATTAATAGGAGTATTACTTGGTATGACCAAGACTTTTGCTTGTTCTTCCAACTTTTTGTAGTGGTGCTCCTAGATTTTTGCTGGTGCTCCTAACTTTTTTGAGTTAGGAGCACAGTGCTCCTAGGTCTAAAAGTTAGCCTGGAGCCCTGATGTGAAAACCGACAATTCTTCTTCTTCTTCTTCTTCTTCCGTTCTTCTACAGGGGTTACCGTTAATTTTTCTCTCAGAAAGAGATCTATATATCGTTGATAGGTCTGTGCTGAGGGCCTCGCCGACACCCATCTCGGTTCATTCTGGCACAGTGAGTTGCCAAATTGGTGTCCAAGTCTGAATTTTTCCCCTGGATGTCCTAATTTAAAAAAAATCTATATACCACCTTACGTCTACTTATTTTTTGACAGAATTAGAAGCTTTTTTGACGAAACACTCTGGTATCGCGCCTTGAGGCCTCTACACCACTAATACCACATCTTTAGCAAGTACTGAATATATATATATCATAAGGCAAATATGAAATTTCTGATTTCATCTTTGCTACACCTCCATAAGGGATATATATGTTGCTGCATGGATTATGCAGTAGAGGTCCACATTATTATAACGCACATTCCGTTGTATTCACATTTCCTAAAAGTAGCATCGGACCGAGAGACTTACACCTTCAATATGACATCCGTAGCATTTACCGAAGTCTCTGCATTAATTATGCAAATGAGGTTCTAATCAGCATAAAGCTCATTCAATAGCACTTCTTTCAACAGTGCTGGACGCAGGTGGAAAACCCCCAAGTGGAATCTTGAACGGAAACATCGTCTGGGCCGGTAGCTACTCGCAGTGCGTGAACATCACGAGGAAAGGCTTCAACATCACCTTCGATGGGAAGTTCTACCTGGCTACACTGGTACGTGTGGCCCAGGCACAACAGTCTGAACAGCTACGACAGGTGAGTAGATGCCACAGTAGTTGAGCAGATGCTTGAATAAAAACGCAAGTAGAACAGCAAAGTTGGAAATGCTTGAATGAATGGTATATGCCTTTTCTTATACTTCAGTTATAGATTGCTTAAGGCGATCGCGATACTTATGACCTTTTTGTACAGGGCGGAGGCGGAATAGCTGGTATTACAAAGTTAACGGTCGGCGTGTGTGTGCCCAACAGCTGCACCCAAAATGACGTCATTCAACGACTGGACGGCAGTAAGTCAGACATCGAATCATACTTTAAACAGCTGTCGATAGAGTATAGAAGTTACAGAACATATGGAAAATATGCCAATTCATACTGCATACATACAATACATTGCACTTTTTAACATCTTACGTTGAATTGTCATTGTCGGCAATCATTTAGTTGATTCTGACGGCTATCCGAGATGATTCAATTACGGTGTCTTATGGGTTAGACTGAATGGGGATGTAGTTGTCATAGCTTCTCAGCTAGTCACCTTCTAAACAATTATAAATATTTTCAGGTATTTTCTGGCGCTTCCTTGTTCAACAAGGGATATTGCAAGTGACGTCAGCCTACTCACAGGAACCCCTTCCAATCCAGAATGTCACTATTGCTGCGATGTGAGCATATTTGATTTTTTTTCTGTTTGTATCTGGCTAAGACTAAGTACTGAAGACATTGAACTCTTTCTAATTCTGTTCTCCTTGTTAAAAAGACAGATATGTTTACTGCCTCTCTTCTCTGTACAGTTGTATCTGTAGTGTCCTCCTCCTCCTCATCGCGATGGGCACCATTTATGACGTCATCATCCATCAACCCCAACTGATGGCCATTAAAAGGCAGAAGGTAAGAAGACACCTCAGAATCATTAATTTCTAAGTTTAGGCTAAATGAAGTCTTCAAAATGCGACCCATAAGTCTAATGAGCGAACAGCGCACAACGGTATGTCGTTGCATTAGTGTGGTACCAGTACCAATCGTTACTATCTAATGCTTAACATAGTCATGCTAAGTTAAACTAATTTCAGGATGAGTCAGAGGCCTAATCGCCGTTTTGAACGTTGTGGTTTGATGAGCCTAGTGAATCATCTTGGCTGTAGACGATGTTTACATGGCTGTGACGTTTGTTGGCATAATTTTGCAGGAGAGTGAAGCACAAGAATCTGACGTCACCGTTACTCTACCTGACGAAAGGACGCTGCTGGTTAACAAACTCCCACCTCAGGACACCCCAGCAGCTAAAGGAGGTCAGAATTAGCCTCATGCGATCGTTTCAACTATTCATCATTATCTTCACCGAGAGGATTATATTCTCGGTTACTCCAGCTATTGGGTGAGTCTGAATGTATGTCAAGAGCATAACTCGAGAAACCTTTTATGGATCTTCGTGATTTTTGGTAGGTGTGTAGTGGTTGTGCAAAGGATGGTCAAGTCCGAAAATCGTTCACTTTGCGTTTTCCAACAGTACTGCAGCGGACTTTGAATGTTTTTTGTGTTTGTATGGAGGCAAAAAAAAAGTGACGGAAACGTTGATGGATCTTCATGATTTTTGGTAGGTGAGAAGCGGTTGTGGGAACGGAGGTCAAGTTCGAAAATGGTTTACCTGGCGCTTTCCTACCGTTGTACAGCCAACTGTGTATGTTTCTGTGTTTGTATGTCACCAAGATAACTTGAGAAGCTGTTGATGGTTCTGTAGGTTATTTAGCTATAGTGGATGAGTAGGGTTTACAAAAAGGAAGGTCAAGTTCGATAATGGCTCTTCTAGCGGGTACCTAAGGTACTGCAGCGGAGCTTCAAAGCTTGAGGTCAAATTTTCTGGAGTAGATAGGTCTTGGGGCAGGAAACAAGTGGTGTAAGTTTGGACCTCTTGGCGGGTAGTTTTGATCTGCAGTGGGCCTTTATGTATGAAACTTTGGAGGAGGATAACTCATGCAGGGTTTGGTGTATTTTAATTGCATTTGGTCTGTAGGTACCTTAGGTGATGATTAACATAATGAAATGTATAGAATGCAAATCAGGACTTCATTTACATAATTAAAGAGAATGAGGTATAATTCCATTGAAAGCTGTTACTCGACCTCTATTTACGGACATATGGAGGATCGCCTGGCTTGGGATTTAGGTCACCCAGCTGTGTGCCAGCTGTGCGCCCTTCATTTGGTGATAACTCAAGAACGGGTCAACAGATCATCATGATTTTTGGGTTGTTAGTAGCTGAAGTTAAAATTTGATATAGATAAATGTTAATTATGCGTATAGGAGCCTAGGAAATACCATAATTCCATAGTCACTGTGGTGAATTGCGGGAATTTGATACTTGTAGCATCTGAACTTTCATTAAACTTGAACATCATCAAACGTAAATATGTAAATCAGGGCCACATTTGCATAATTGAGAAAATGTTGGGCTACATTTGCATAGTTGGGAATAGCTGTCTTTGCTAACTTAAGATAAGACTTTCATACTTTGGACAACTTGTGTTATTTGGGTGGACAAGATCATTAATCGATATCATACATTTGTAAATAGAAATTAGGATTATATCATCAATGAAACAATGAAAAACCTCATCAGTCGTGAAGGTCAATATCATTTGGCGAAGATATGAGGTCGTGGAACTCTAGTTTTATTTTATTAATCAGAAAATAGAGGGTCACCTGGGGAATTTAGTAGAATATACTGAATGCTTTTGATGCGCATGGTACTAGTAGGTAATTTATCGCATACTGTTATAAGCATTCATTTTTACCTCCTAGAACTATTTTCGATTCGAAAATAACTCTCCCCTCTGGAGTTTAGGACTCCTTTAAGCCATAACAAGTTGATATCATGTCCACCGATACCACATGGATAAATGTCAAAGAATAATGATTCTGTTATAAAACATGTGGTGTCAGTTGTGGGGTTTTGTAATGTCTTTGACTGTTCGGTCTTCCACAGGTATCACCGGCCGTATCCTCCTGTGCTTCTCCCTCTACACCAACACCGGGAAGCTCCTCAGCACCAAACAGGCGCCCGGCAGCATCAAGTGTCTGCACGGCATCCGCTTCATCAGTATGACCTGGGTCATCCTGGCACACACTTACGTTTTTGCTGATCCGCGCTTCGGTATGTTGTTTGTTCGTATTTAATGAGTTTTACAGTCTTTTTGACAGACAGCATTAACTACAAATCAAATGAGTTTGAGTACCGTAGACGACAGGTACACGGCACGACACACCAACTTGAACTGCGCGACACACCAGAGTTTGCGGGACTATACCATCCTACTTATTATGGATAGTCCCTACATAAAGGACAATGGTAACAAAGATGTCCTTAATTATGACGTTCGTTGCATATGTTTGCCATATTTAGCTCATCACAGGTCACAACAAAGCATCTACACCTTATATTTTTCAACTTTTTACATATGTTGTTGTGACCTGTAATTAGCACCTGTAAGTATGGCAAAAATATGCAATAACGGTCTTCGTTATTAAGAACATCTTTGTCACCTTTGACCTTAGTTAGGGAACATCCATTCTATAGGGGTGGTTTTAGTCACGCAAACTCCAGTGTGTCGCGCAGCTCAAGTCGATGTGTCGCACTGCAAAAGTCGATGTGTCGCACTGCAAAATTCGATGTGTCGCGCAGCAAAAGTCGATGTGTCGCGCAGAAAAAGTCGATGTGTCGCACTGCAAACGTCGATGTGTCGCGCAGAAAAAGTCGTTGTGTCGCGCAGAAAAAGTCGTTGTGTCGCGCAGCAAAAGTCGGTGTGTCGCGCAGAAAAAGTCGGTGTGTCGCGCAGCAAAAGTCGATGTGTCGCGCAGAAAAAGTCGGTGTGTCGCGCAGCAAAAGTCGGTGTGTCGCGCAGAAAAAGTCGATGTGTCGCACAGCAAAAGTCGATGTGTCGCGCAGAAAAAGTCGATGTGTCGCGCCGCAAAAGTCGATGTGTCGCGCAGAAAAAGTCGGTGTGTCACGCAGCAAAAGTCGGTGTGTCGCGCAGCAAAAGTTGGTGGTCGCACAGCAAAAGTCGGTGTGTCGCACAGCAAAAGTTGGTGGTCGCACAGCAAAAGTCCGTTTTTTAAGATAATTATATATATAACTTGGTGCTGTTCCTCCAGACTGTGCAAATATTTACAGTTGAGAACATAAATAATGGCTACGTCGCCGGGAACCCTCCAATCGTTGATAAATCGTCTTATTGCATTGGCTGACAACTTTGATACCGAGGAAAAGTAGTTCAGACTTTGAAGTGAAAGCAAGTACGATTTGCCATCAGTAGTGCAAGCTGGAAGGTACAAAAGCTCTTGTTATTGGTTGACATTAAGTTTGCTTGTTATCAAGTAATGATGTCCGAAATTCATTGGATGCTTATTTACCACGTGACGTGAAATTCATTGGATGTTTATTTACCACGTGACGATATCAGTAATGTATTGGATGATATTTCTCTGTGAAATCACAAGAAGTCTGTTATGTTTAAGGTTCAATTTGTTTTTTGACTACCACACAACCTAACGTACGTTACCTACATGTAGTTAGAATTTATGTAGAATTCATGTTGAATAATGTGCTCTTTCAGACAACCCGCTGCAAACCTTGGAGACCGTGCCAACATTTACATTTCAAGCCATCAATAATGCCTACGTTGCTGTAGATTCATTCTTCTTCCTCAGGTAAGGTACAGTTGTAAATGCTGGTGAACCCCCATTTGTCAAAAATTGTTTCTGTCCAAATCCCTGTGTACCTTGTAATGAGACTTTATGCAAAGTTCTTACGCTCATTAGCTCACCAAGTTTTCACATCTTCCCTTCCAGTGGACTCCTAATGTCATACCTCCTAATCCAGCAGATACAGAAGACCAAAGAGAAGGGGAAATCAGTACCATACGGGATGGTGTATTTCCACAGATATTGGAGGTGAGGATATTCCCTAGGCCATGCTCAAACCCATTATAGCTGGCGTTACATGGCCGAGTGGTTACTTACACAGGTTAGGCTAGCGGACATGAAATCATTCCCAGAAACGCTTCTATGTTCTTGTCACATACTACTTGGAGGATTCTGCCAAATATACTACATGAAGAAAGCTGGGGCTAAACCGTGTTGTCAGTGTCTGACAAATGGAAATATGACACAAGCATATTAATGTAAATATCATTGTTGCAGGTAGTAAACTCGATGAGATTTCGGTCATTGTCTCAGATTATAATCTCGACATAGTTGCCATTACTGAATCCCGGCTTGGAGATTCCATCGCATCAGAAGATATTATAGCCTATTTTTAAACTCCAACAGTATGTTATTTAAGAACCACAGTTAAACTGGTTTTCTAGTTACTTATCTGATAGATTTCAAAGAGTAGTTCTCGATGGTCAAGCCTCTCCATGGAAGAAGATCGCCGCAGGTGTCCCTCAGGGTTCCGTGTTGGGCCCACTCATTTTCTTGTGAAAAGTTTAGACTCTTTACCCTTCCTTTTTGCCGACAACAGCTCTTTATTCGAGATTGTTAACAACCCAACTTCATCTGCATATAGACTTAATTCTGATCAATCCAAAATATTAAAGTGGTCAAATACATGGTTGATGGAGTTAAATCCATCTAAGACAAAGGAAATGTGTTTCCCTTCCAAAAAGTTCCCTCCAAATCACCCTTCTCTCTTTCTTGGAGCATCTGAAATTGAAAAAGTCACATCTCGTAGACATATTGGTACTATCTTAACATTAGATATGTCTTGGAACAACCATCTCAACTATGTATTTAGCAGTGTTTCTAATACGAGCGATCGCGATGACGTAACGGTTACGTCACGTGACGTCATGGTAGGCAGAAAGCGGTGGTAGGCGCGGCGCGCTGCGAACGTAAACAAGCCGACGGGTTGTTGCAGGCATCTGGGTTGTTGCGCGGTAAACTGCACAAATCGGCGGGTCAGCGGCTGTAAAAAGAATCTCAGCGGAACCAGAATGCAGGGCAGTCTGGCTCCCAGCGCTGAAATGGTCCGATTTTCAGGAGGGAAAGAAAACAATCCGTGGACTCCGAAAGGCTACTGAGATGGTGTGCAGCTACCACTTCATGTCAGGTGAGGTCGATGTCTACGTCTTATTGTTTTTATCCCCCTCTCATCGATACATAATCATCATTTCATAATCTAGATTTCACTGTTACTTCGCACATCCGTAGAAAATTTGATTTTTGTTGTCACTGATTCATGTCATGTGTAACCATTAGAGATTATTCTCTAAGTCATGTGCGTGAGAGGGGGGGTGGTTGAAGAGTCTGTCTTATGGCGATCGTGAAATCTGGTAAATACGGCGTCGATAGATATTCTGCAAGAATTGTAACTTATATTACTAAACTGATTCATGAATTCTTTTACAGATGTAAATTTTAGATTATGTTGAGACAACATACAAAATGCTTGTGTCCACAATGAGGTAATATGATACATGTTTATCTTATATACTAGTATCTTTGCATCTTGTGTTGCAGGGAATTGTTCAATAGACCCTGCAGATCCAGATGATGTTCCTAGCTTGTTAAATTTCCTAACGTCAGCAAGTCGTTTAACAAACCCACCAGCCAGGAAAGATTGGTAAGTATACTGGGAGTTTCCAACACAACTTTATTGAAACTTGATTTACTGTGCATTCTAATTCCGCCCCCTTGACTGACAAGATCATCATGGAAGTTTGTACCAAGGAAATACTGTAGTTATTTGGTGAATTCCACAGCCTGTCCTATAACTACTTTAGATATATCAGTAGTCAGTAGATGATGTGCTTACCATAATGGCAGGAAGCAGCTAGCTTAAGCATGCGACTTTGATTTACAACTTACAACATGCTTAATTGTTTGCAGGTACATCCTTGCAGCAGAGAGGCTGAAGCTGTCAGAAGAGCCTGACAACTCAAATGATGATCCCCCACAGACCAATTCAGAGAATGGAACCCCACTTAAGTCACTAAATGGTAAGGGCATAACAGAGGGGGGAGTGTCTATGGTATACAAACATTAATGGTAATCATGAGAATTCTTTTTCAACATGTTAATTTATGACTTGGAACAGACATTGGGGGCAATAGTTTTCCTCAACATGAATCATATTTCTTAAGTAGAACATGTTGTAATTGTATCCAGACATGGAAAATATCAATTAAAACAACTTTCTTGTCAATCATAATTGAGAATATGAATTCACAGTACTTTGTATGTACAGTAGTTGATTATGTTCAGGTAACTTTTATACTTATTACATGTACATTGAATTATAGATTTGCTTCTCTTTCAGACAATGGAAGCACAACTGAGGCTCCTTCATTAGAACAAAGTTAGGAGACACTCTCAGACAGCAACTCTCAAAAGTACAAGAAGAAAAATGTTACCTGGAGGTATTTTGCAAATCTCTACTGAGTGAGCAGAAGAGCCTAAGGAAAGAGCAGGATAATCTTCAGGAACAACTTGACAAGACAAAAATCACAGCAGCTAGCTTAAAGGACAAGAATTGTACTCTGAATACCAACTGTTGCCTTGTTTACTTGTTTTCAGACTTGCAATTTTGTTGCTCCCCTTAAATCTTTGTGTCAAAAGGACCAAGTACAAAGTGCAAGCTGAGGCTTGGACTCAGAAATGCCCAACTGGCCTACAGATTCGGTATTTCTGCTACTGCTGTTCCTAAAGTGATTAATCACTGCGTACTAATCCTAGCATCTTGACTCAGTTAACTGGGAAATTGCAATTGTAAAGCACAACCTTCCCAAGCCCTTACAAAAGAAGTATTCAAAATGTGGAGTCATCATAGACTGCAGTAAAATGTTCATAGAGAAACATTTTAACAGCTCTGACTGCCAAGGAAGCTGGCGTGGTATTTGCAGAACTGTGCAGAGTCCATCCGCCAGTGCCAACCTGAAGGATGATGAAGACATGGGCACAGCATCTGAGGGGAAGTCGGATGTCAATGCAGAAACCTTCCCTCCTGTGACATACAGACTGTCTGGATAAATGGACCTGGACAAAGTACTGGAGGCAAGGATGCTAGGTGCTCGCCAGATTAGATTTACAGTATGTAACAGGCAAATGGTGCAACTGTTGGCCAGGAACCTCGCAATGTGACTGGACACACTTCCTCTTCCTCTGAACTCAATGTATTTGCTGGGAAAAATCAATTTTTTTCAGCCCTCTGTATATATTCATATTTGTTACAGTAAAAACTTGATATATTATAACAATTTATAACACTATAGAGCTATGTATATTATGCTTTCTACAATACACAGATTTCGTATTACTGAATCTTTTATTTTACTATATTCATGTACATGTATTTATTGCATGAATAGTTAACACCTCAAACATAGATGACATGACTTTTCAAAAGAGAAAAAAATCTCCTCTAATTCACCCTAGTCCTAATATTGATAGAGGATCATGGAGGTAAAAATCATTAGCATGAAAGATCTTTCAATTCCAGATTAGCTCACACATGCATGTTGCAGAAGTATAGATGTATGCTGAAATCATGATGTCTGAACCTAATAAATTCTACAGTACACAGACTTCTTTTATCCTCATCTATGATAATATGATAGTACTGTATACTCACTCTGCAGAAATGCTCCAAACTATCCAGAATCAAACATGTCATCAAGTAAAAACAACAAAATGACATGAAGAAGAACAAATGCATTTTGTAACATGGAACAGATACAAACAACAACACAAGGTAATACCTGCAAAATGGAGCAATATACTAGAAGATGTGAATATGTTGAGGGACATTTTGCAGTGTTAGTATTTCTAAAACTGTTATACTCTTCTTCAACCTTATGTAATCAGAACATTGTAAGATGGATAGGAGAATCAATGTAGTTCCATCCCATTCCCAGCCATGCAGTGGACAGTGGGTTAGCACCACATATCATTCCTTATTTGTAAGGGTTATCTATCACTCTCTGACATGAAACACAAGTATCAGAAAGAAGTTAATATAGTAGATATATAAACACGCATCTGACAGTTAAGCTCTTCATCTTTAATAGTTCTCACTACAGGTATTAAACTAGAAAATTTTGTTCCAATGCATTCAACTCACACCTGGCAGAACCATGTCCATTAGTTACAGGGTGGTACGGGCATTCCCTGACATGCCCACTCACAAAGAGATGAAAGTTTCATTAAACGCTTCGAGAGACTTGTATGCCTTCATGGCCTCTCCATTAAATGGGCCAGGTGTGTTGATCAGATACCTGTAGATACACCCAGTCAGTATCTGCAGCCACAGGTTCAGATCATCCTACCAATATGACAACATTACATGATAATGTATAACAAGCAATAAAACTTAATCATACAAGTTAATCTTAGCAATATGAAATGGTTATTTGTTATGGCACTTGTGGGTCACTGCATTGCTAAAGATTGCGAGTGTTGTCTTTTTGTGTCGGGAGGCTGTGTATAAGCATAAGATAATCATGGAGCTGGTCGATCTTGGTCTGGGTCACTTCCGGGTTTGAACTCCTAGAAGACCCTTAGTTAGTAGTATTCTCGGCCGCCTTGGTGTGTTTGAGAGACGGTAGGTACCCTTAGTTTTTCCAAATATCTAGGAGGGTCTGCATGCCCTTTTTCGTGAAGCGTTACGAGCGATTTTAATTCACCGTTAATCGTTACCGGCCGCCCTAAATTTACCGTTAAGCGTTATCGGTATATTGCTCGTGAAGCGTTACTGGTTGTTTTAATTCCTCGTTAAGCGTTATTTGTCATCCTGAATTCAACGTTAAGTGTTATTGAGTAATTCCTCGTTACGCAGGAAAAAACATTTCAGTGGGTCAAGATTTGAAAAAATTTTCCAGGGAGCACACGGCTCCGGCGAAAATATGTCGGTAGGGCGCCCCCCACTTCTATTTTTTACTCTACTAGCAAAGTTTTCTCCTCAAAATTCAGGAAATTAAGCGTTTCGCGGTTCAAGATTTTAAAATTTTCCCCGGGTGCATGCCGGGCCTCCGTCGAAAAATATTGTCAGGAGGGCGTCGACCCCCAAAACTCAAGCTGAAACTCTTCTGTATTTTTTCATAAACAGAGATATCATTAAACTTAACTTACATTACCAGTAATATTTGCCCATCGAAATGCAAGAAATAGCGTTTCAAGGTGTCAAGAATGTCGCAGCTCCGGCGAGGTCTGGAGGGCGTGACGCCCCTCAAAAATCAACCTGAAAATCTTCTGTATTTTTTTTTTCAAATAGAGATGTCATAAAACTAAGCTTACTCTTCAGCACCCCCCCTCAGAATGCAGGAAATAGCGTTTCAGAGGGTCAAGATTTCAAACTTTTCGTCGCGCCTTCGCCGCACGTCATCGTGATCATGAAATTTCCTATCGCCTCCGAATTTAAAGGGTTCGGAGCAGGCGTGCGAGAATGGTATAGCGTAATAGGGTCTCTTGCCACAAGATAAGGACAACTAGTGGCAAAAAACCGTACGTCGTCTTCATTGGTATCTTATGTTCTAAAAATGCTGAATTTACCGTTAAGCATTATCGGACAACTAGTGGCAAAAAACCGTACGTCGTCTTCATTGGTATCTTATGTTCTAAAAATGCTGAATTTACCGTTAAGCATTATCGGCCGGCCTGAATTTACCGTTAAGCGTTATCGACTGGACTGAATTTACCGTTAAGCGTTGCCAGGACCCCCCCATGCAGACCCTCATCTAGCACGACTGTCAGGCTCTACAGAGCTACTGTAGCTGTTATCAGCACTTATGCTGACGAAGCAGGGGATATAGCAAAGACAGAGCCGTGATAGTACTATGTAATATGACAGGTCGATGAACTTTTACCGCGGGAAAATCAAACCAACCGGAAACACATGACCGGAAGTTACTAGAATTGAAGGGTCATTTTACCCCGAAATAAAGCGCAAGGAACAAAGAACTAGACTACATATTAGTACAAAAAGTACAAGAGTTTACCCAACCCCACCAAATACGATAAAACTGCGAAAGCACGGTGAAAAATAAGCGTCAACATATGTAAATATTCCCGCGCCGGCAACGTGTTATGCTAATTAGTAACGTGATCTACCAGCGCTTTCTGCCTACCAATCAGCTCGCGGGCGCCAAATACCCCGGATGTAAACAACAACAGCGATCGCTCGTATAGAATTAATGTATTTAGAGGCCTTAAGTTTAAACTTCCCCGCCATGTGTTAGAAACAATTTACAAGTCATTTATTCGTCCTAGTCTTGAATATGCAGATGTAGTTTGGCACGGCTGCACCGCTGACCAATCTGCCCTTTTAGATCTAGAAAGACTTCAATGAATGCTCCCTCATCGTGTCAGGCGCAATTAAAGGCTCCTCCTATTCAAGGGTATGCCAGGAACTGGGATGGGAAACACTCTCCAGTAGACGACATATTCATCGTTTACTCTTGTTCTACAAAATAGTACATGGTCTAACACGGACGTATCTAGTCGACTTGCTCCCCCCTGAAATTAGAATAACTACATCTTACAATTTAAGAAACACGCACAGCAAAGGTCGATGTGTCGCACAGCAAAAGTCGGTGTGTCGCACAGCAAAGGTCGATGTGTCGCGCAGCAAAAGTTGGTGTGTCGCGCAGCAAAAGTTGGTGGTCGCACAGCAAAAGTTGGTGTGTCGCACAGCAAAGGTCGATGTGTTGCGCAGCAAAAGTCGATGTGTCGCGTAGAAAAAGTCGATGTGTCACCCAGCAAAAGTCGCGCTTTATACCTGTCGGCCACTGTATTTAATGTTTTTAGAAAATATACTGGCCATTAGTGCAATGGTGGAACGTTCAAACCATCTGGTCAAAAGTGATTCTAAGTTAACCACATGACCATGAACATATTTGATGTTTATATTACCGTAATCTCCAAGCAGATCTATAGGTTGCGTAAAGACCGTATCAAACTGGCAGAGGAAGTACGTTAACTGAAACAGGGCGGAGCATTTCTATTCAATAAAGGTGTCGCTGCCCCTCCTCGTGGTAATGTTAACAGCCGTACGGATGTCCCTGGTACTAATCTTTTTATGACCGATTTCTGGGACAAGCCCAGTCACCCGCGCACGTCCCAGTGGGAGGTTCGCACCTTGGTTGAGCCTAGGAAAAAGTTCTCACAATAGCAGTTTCTTTCACCCATCGGCGATGTTTGTGGCATCATGGAAAACCGTTCTTACAAAAACATTCGTAGACAATGTTTACTGTTTCAGGTTCAAGCCACTAATACTAGATATTACAAGTAACGTTACCCCGAAAAGGGTTAAGCCAGCGCCCGCCTGCCCGCAGCGTTTCCACTGACCAGAGGGCCGTCTTCCTGTCCAAATTATGACGGCCTTATCTCGCTTTGCTATTGTTATGCTTGCGAAGAATCGGTGCCTTTGAAAACGTTTTCAAGACTCAATCGAAGAAAGTCATCGGGAAAAAAACAAGGAAAGAACGTAAACATAAACAAGAATTTCGCCCTCGCATTTCAGCCTCTACGCCGTGATTTGCCGCGATTCGCCATCATTTCTGGCCGTATTCGACACAAAATATATTCCTTTGAGTCTTTTCTGCTGGCAACATTTAGTTTATTTTTCCTGGGAAGTTTAATTTTCGCGGTACAGCCCTGCCCAAGTGGACGGCCTCTCAGTCGCGGTCTGGCGGCGTCAGACGGTGCGCAGCCGACCCGTGACAGCCCGGCATGGCGCCGCACGCCCGTGCGGACAGAGAGTAATAAACTCACTTACATTTTGAATAGGTAACAATTAGATGTTAATAGCCTTTGTTCAGACCGACTTGTTCCAGACCTTGGATTGCTGTACAAGCTCCTTCTTCCAGTTGGATACGGTCTTTGCAATCCATTGGGTCTGGTTGGAGACCATCTAGCTGGCATTTATGATAACGTGTTTTTTTAAGATAATTATATATAACTTGGTGCTGTTCCTCCATACTGTGCAAATATTTACAGTTGAGAACATAAATAATGGCTACGTCGCCGGGAACCCTCCAATCGTTGCTAAATCGTCTTATTGCATTGGCTGACACATAGTTAATACGCGATGTGTATTTGTATGTCGCCAGCATAACTTGAGAAGCTGTTGATGGTTCTGTATGATATTTAGTGGATGGGTAGGGTTTACAGAAAGGAAGGTCAAGTTCGATAATGGGACTTCTAGCGGGTAGCTTAGGTACTGCAGAGGAGCTTCAAAATTTTTGGGCATATTTTCTGAAAGTGCTATGGTCATGATTTTTGTATGGTAGATAGTTCATGCCACAGGAAGCAAGTTGTGTACGTTTGGGCCCCCTATCGTCTTGTTTGGGACTGCAGTGGGTGTTTTTGTTTTGACCTTCGGACATGAATAACTTGAGAAGGGGTCGACAGATCGTCGTGATGTTTGGTATGTAGAGAGCTCAGATGGTGCTTTACATAATCAATGACTAATTATGCAATTCAGGAGCTAATTTACATAACTAGTAAGGAACGTTTGTAAATCCAAGTAGTGTTGCATTTCATAATGGGACATGTGACAGTGTTCCCGAAAACAGGTCATATAAACAGAGGGCCTTGCCTAAAAGTATAAATAAACAGATGGAGCATATAGATAAACAGATGGGACACTCACTACACTCCAAGCAGAGGTGTGGGTCCGGTTGGTTTTTAACATGTTCAGTTTAGGTATTTTTGTCATACACACAGTTGGCGACATAACGAAAAGGGGACAAAATAGAAAGCCTGACAAAACACCTAAAAACACGTCAAAAACCAGCCGGACCCACTCCTCTGCTTGGAGAGTACACTGCACCAAAACTGCACCACTGCTAGGTATGGAAAAGTCACATGTACTATGTCTTTCAAAATGTGGATGATATGGAATAAAGATTTATTCTATTCATATATATTGACTGTACCATTTCATCATCACTTTCAATATTCTTTCATGACCAGTTATAACATATATCAGCACACTAGACACATGTACTAGTCCTGTACCTCCAAATGATTTTTAATCTTATCTAGACTGGACATATTCTGCCCCCCCCCCCATCACAACTTCCAAACGGTATGGTGTATGATCAAATTTGCATGAGCATGTAAATATTAATCACTCTCCATAATAAGCCTTGATTATTTGGCGAAGATAATGTGTTCGTGGAACTCTAGTTATCTTATAAAATCAGCACGCCCCGTTCGCCCATCCTATTTCTCCTCCGGCCCCCAATACACCTGCGCCCTTCTTGCTCGGTGTTGCATTGGTACCTACAGCCTTAACTATTGTCTTCATAAACGAAATTTAGTGTTAAGTCCATCTTGTGACTGTGGGTACCAATCTGAAACCATCTTCCATTTTATATTTGAATGTCCTAAATATAGCCAAGCCAGAACGAACTTTCTTGACAAGTTAACAAATCTAATTGGTAACTCGTTTGTCTTTCATACTATCTCCGACAGTACCAAACTTTCCCTTGTACTTAGAGGATCATCCTCATTAACTACTGATTGCAATTTAAATATTATGCTACTTACACAAATATACATCCAACAGACCCAACGCTTCTAGCTCTATTGGACAGAGAATCTCCGTGCAAAAGATATAGAAGTCAACTATCATATTTACTTCTGTATTTACTTCTGAATTGAATTGATAAATTCTTGGGTGTGGGTGGGGGGACGTAGGCACACTTTAGGTTTTTGTTGTTTATATGTATATAGAGAGAGAGATTTATATCTATAAGTTTGTATATTTGTTAAGTGGCGTTGGCAAAATAAGTTGTATAACTTGAGTGCAGCGCCACTTTGTCTTTGTCTCTGTTATCTTTGAATAAAAAAAAAAGACACAAGCAAACGTCCTGGTACACATTACATTTAGCAATTGCTGTCATTCTCCCGTCCTCAGGTTAACACCAACGTACATGTTCGCCATGATGCTGTACGTGTGGGTGCTTCCCTACATGTTCTCTGGTCCATTCTGGCCAACTGGTTCTTTTGAGCTCCACTGCGTGCACAACTGGTGGACAAACGTACTGTATATCAACAACCTGGTCAAAGTTGATTTGCCGGTAAGCACACTTCGCTTCTGTTTTAACTAAAATATTATAATGTACAAGGCAAAGGATAAGAAAAACGAGCGTTGCTTGCACCACATACACAACTATGTCACATTTTGCATTGATTTGTGTCTCTATCGTCTTCTGTATAGATAACTGTAAGCTTGTAAGCCTCTCTCACACACACACATACACACAGAAATAAAATATAAACATATATATAAATATATATATATATATATATATATATATAGAGAGAGAGAGAGAGAGAGGGATACATCATGTTTTTAAAGGGTTTTCATATATACATTTATATATATATATATATATATATATATATATATATATATATATATATATATATATATGTATGTATATATATACATGTGGATATCTAACTAACTGGTTTCTCTCCGTCTCCTTAGTGTATGGGCTGGACCTGGTACTTGGCCAATGATATGCAGTTCTTCGTGATCGCCGTTCCTCTAGTCTGCATATTGTACAGGTGTGTCGCATGTTTCGATTAATTTCAAATTAGTAAACCTCTGTACTAAGACGTTGTCGGCTATAAAGAGACCATGACGCAGCTAAAAAAAATTCTTTTAATACATCTGCTTTCTCGCAGGTGGCAGATAGTGGGGATCGTTGTGAAGCTGGCTCTCCTGTTGGCTAGCTTCATCACCACGGCAGTGATCAGTAGTTGGCACCAGGATCAGAAACCACCTGAAGGGTAAGGAGTATCGTATACTAGTGCTCGTGAGATGACAGACTACGCCTTTACACACAGCAAGGTCACAATGATTTGATGCTATGGATGTCATCCTCTGGGCAACCCAAAACTGGTCTTAGTGTGCGAAAAAAAGACGCTGGACAAAAAAGTTGCCTTCATTGTGAAATCTAAGTGGTCAGGAAGGTTGAACAAATAACTTACCACTCAGAGCATGGTATACTGAACAATAAGTTGTTTATTTTGACGACGCCTTAGACGCGAGCCTAATGTTATAGTTTTGTGTGCAGTTTGCAAGAGTTCTAGGAATTTCACAGGAGTGTGTCCACAGGATTTTGTAGTCTATAGGAATGTTTGTAATGCTAGTCAGCAGTACAAAGGATAGAAAGTGGGTCATGAAGGCCTTCCCCCTGGGGGCATTCGTCCTAGGAAACCAGGATAGGCAGCCACATGTGCCAACCAGATGTGTCAGCCTTATGTATACATGACCCATTTAAGACCTCAGAACTAAAGTAATATTGTTCTTTTCTAAAACTGGGTGTGGCTGTTACCATTTTAAATGGTTTTAGATTTCTTAATTCTGGTCCTACAACTACTATATACAACTGTCCTTTTTCTGGGAACGGGTCATAACTGCATCAAGTTTGTATTGGTTGTGCACACGCGGCTTCAGTTACCCATACAAGCAGAATAGTTAAAAGGCATTAACCATTGATGACATCACGAACATATCCAAGCCATATACTAGTACCACACATAGACAGACAATACGGAAACCAAGGACAGGATCTGGAACACAATGGTGTGAAGTTAGAATCTGTAATTGCAGAGTTTGCCTAAACTGGTGTTGATGTAAACAACAGTCCTGTCAGAGTAGAATTGTCATTGAGGTGTATGGTGGAAGCCAATCAGTGGCCACCGAGTGTTGTTTTTAGTTGTCAGGCTGTAATGAAATTAATGTTCGTTCTGGTGGTGGGGTACCGGTGTGTATGGTAGAATGTAGTTGTGGTGTCGGTGCCTGTGTCCGAGTGTGTGTGTGTGTGTGTGTGTGTGTGTGTGTGTGTGTGTGTGTGTGTGTGTGTGTGTGTGTGTGTGTGTTCATTTGTCCAACAGACAAGGTACTCATCATCCCTTTCCGTTCGGAATCCCGTATGAACAGAACCGCCTATTAGTGCCCTAAGGGTACAGTAAAAACAACCACCGTCGCTATGGCCATGTCTATTTTTCATTGCCAATCTTGTTTGTTTTGTCATGTCTTTTTCTTTCAATTTTGAAGAATTCGCTCGGATACTGAAATGCCTTTACAGCTTACTTAATACACCTGGCATATTACTTGTACCAAAATATTTTTGCGTGCTCAACACAAACCTCACAGGATGGTTGCAATTTTTTTTATTGAAAACTGACGAGATACGAGGCGGACGCGGGTGTTTTCTATGTAGTCAATTCAGTGTGGCCTAAAGGCAGCGTAGTATATTAATATCTTTCACTGTATTACGTGCTGCATAGAAACCTGTTAGTTTGATGTATCAAACTTCAACGAAGTTTATATTTTCGAGGTCCTAATACCAAGATGTTTCGATGTGATATGATGTCGTTAATTGAATGTCACGCTGCAATGTGAATATTTTGAAATGATTTTTTTCATTGGCGTCGAGGATATCACAAAGACACCTATTGATAGCATTTACTCTCTACATAGTACATGTATTTCTTTTCCAGGGACTGGACCGACTACTATGTCAAGCCGTACTGTCGTATCGGTCCGTACCTTGTAGGAGTTACTGTTGGCTGGCTGTTGGTTAAGATGAAAAGGAAACAGCTACAGACAAAGAGCATGGTGAGTCTAACACATGTTTGTACGATTCTTCAAGAATAGTGAATGAATAAATTCAATTTCAGTTTATTTTTACAACTAAGGATACATTTGTGGTTTGACGAATTACGTGTCTTGCGCTTTATGCGCTAAGCCCGTTTTGGCCTATAAGACACCAAAAAGGTACGTAGAAAGTGATGGATATAGTAAGAGAATGTATACATAGGTACAAATTGATACGTATACAATCATTCATTTGTATCAGATCATAGATGCAGAACAAAGAGGAAAGATTTCACATTATAAGTGTATGCTATAGGTGAGGGAAACAAAGGAGCAGAAACAGGCACAGTGGTAGAAAGTAATGTGATCAAGTTTATGATTATCACTCTCTTTTTCTCCAGACCCTTGCCTGATGTATGAAATATTTTCTATGATTACCAAGCCCTCCAACAATAGCCACGACTACAGCTATTGTTGTGACAGCTGGCTGACTGGATGTTGTTTTTCTGACACTTAGATTTCAAGAATATTCTTTATTTTAGTGTACAAAAGCATATTTAATCTATATCCTACAAAAAGATCTAGGTGCACTGTAATCTCCAAGCAGATCTACACCGGGCGCGAAAATCGTATATGCTAGCCAGAGAAGGTCCAGTCAGCCAGAGAGGATTATTGGACCCTCTCTGGCTGACTGGATCTTCTCTGGCTAGCATATACGATTTTCGCACCCGGTGTAGATTTGCTTGGAGATTAGGTGCACTGGTGCACCCACAGGCAAAGCCAAATGAGTGTGCAGCTCCAATTTTGGGTGCACCTTTAGTCACGACTACTACGACTAGTGTCTGTAACCAATACATAGAGGTACAAATGTTGGTACTTATTTCTGTTCATAACGACGGATTTCACAACTTTCTGCACCAGTCATTGAGCGTGCTGGTGCCTGTTGGTTGGCTTGTTGCGGCTGCCTCTGCCATGACTGTGGTGTATTCAACATACGGCCAGTATCATGGTACAACTCTCCAGACGGAATCCGAGAACGTTCTCTACCTGACTGTCCATCGTACTGTCTGGGCCATGGCGCTTGGCTGGGTGGTTGTCGCATGTCATCATGGATACGGAGGTAAAGAAATACGCATTCCTAGCATGCGTTAGTGATGAACCAACTGTTGTTGTGTTGAACCACAGAACACAATTATATGTTTTGAATTTTATAGTTTGATTATTATATGTCAGTACAAGTCAACATACGGGCCTTTGAAGGATTCCACCTCCAGCAAGAACGCTGTTTCCTTTATGGGAGTAATTTCAAATTGATTTTTGTCCTTTACTCGTTCTCAAGTAGTGTTGGTATTTCAATCTTTAAGTATATAGAAATAAATCATGTTCTTCAACTAAATATTCATAAAGCGCGATCTATGTTGTCTGGATTGTCTGTAAGATTGTCCGGTGTACCTTGTTGACTACAGGGGTGGTGGACACGATCCTCTCCTGGGACGCCTGGGTGCCCCTGAGCCGACTGACCTACTGTGCCTATCTGATACATATTCCGATGATACTTGTAGTAGTCCAAACCAGGGAGGTGCCAATCCACTACTCCACATTCACTATGGTACGTAATATTCAATTTTGTAAAAACAACGCACTTTTACATTATGTAATCTATCTTCCTGCTAGTAAGTACAAAATGTATAGACTTATGTGCTACTCTGAACGCAAATGCCAACGATAGTAAGTTGGGGGGGATACATAATTGACAGACATAATATAGACAAATATGCAGGTTTTCATTATTTCACTAACATTGGTGTATCATACAAACTAAAGCAGGACTTGCATATCACAGAGCATGTGTCTCCTGACTCATGGTAATCGGCTGGCTGACTTTCAACATCCCTTCGACTTTATTTTCAGATTTATTTCTTCTTGGGGCACGTGACTCTATCCTATGGTCTGGCCTTTCTGGCGTGTGTGGCAGTGGAAGCACCATTGATGGGAGTAGAGAAAGTCATCTTCAACAAATAAGACAACTTAAGAAACAAAAGAGGCCTTTTCAGTACAAAGGACAGGAAGCGTATACACTGTCGCCCTTAGTATGTCTGATGTCAGTAACGATAATACTTTACAAGAATTTGACATAAGAAACTGTACTCTAGATTTGCATGCAGTAAATAATTTTAGAACGTTTTGTAATTATTCAGCTGCTGCTGAGGAAGATGACATCCGTATGGTGAAACACGCCACGCTGATTTGTAACGACAAAAAGCAAAAACACAAATAAGTATATAAGAGACAATCCCAAGGAAGGTGACAGCAAGTTAACATATGACATGGAAATAAAACCATATAATTTACCGCTAAGTTGTAAATGAAGTTTACTATTAATGGTAGCAGTGACATATTATTATGCAAATTAGTCCCAAAGTTGTATGGCAGCATTCCTGTCTACTTTAACAAGTTCGGAGACCTCATATCTCCATGAAATATTCTGATTATGCAAAGGACTTCCACATTTCATAATCCATGCTTGGTCATGTACACATGAGAATACTAAATATCATAGAAATACGTCGTTCCTTTGTTTTAGTTATTCTCCTTGAAATAGTTTGACAAGAATGCCCCTGCAGTTCCAGAGAAAGCTGATACGGTGCCCAAACCTACCCCCTAAGCTATCTGGACCGTAGCACGTCCTGGTCGAAAACGGAAGTTCTGCCGCAGTGCCAAGGTCATCAGAGGGCCCAAAACCGACCTCGACCTTTGTCCTCCCAACACATACCCACATACCAAACCTCATTGTAAACCATCAAGAGGTTCTTGAGTCATGAATACTAGAAAAATCCGGAAGTACAGACCGACACACAGACACACCCAAAAAATATTTCCATTGTTAATGGAGATAATAATGACAGACCTGATACCAACCTGTATGTCCTTTTACTGAGTAAACTCGTTACAAAACGCAAATAAAGTATTAAAACATTAACATAATATACAAATTACAAAGTGTTGAATTGCATACTTTTCGATGCGACATATGAATATATATATATTTTTCCTTGGTTACAGATTACACTAAAACTAACTCCCTTTCATTTGATACAAACAAAGTATTGCAGCAGTCCATGATTAATTATGTAAATCAGTTTCTTATTCTTTTCATCAGTATACTATCAAGACGCACGGGTGACTTTCTAATATTATTTCCATGCAGCACAAAGGATTAACGGCATCTCGACACCCCCAAAGCAACGACTTAGGTTCAATGCAGCATTTCTCACAATTCAAGATGGCGGCGTCCACGGATAGGAGCAAAACCAATACAGGTTCTTACTATCGCAAAACCTGTAAAACATTAGTCTACCAAAGGTTTGTTTTCCTCAGACAATGGGAGATTAAGATATTTAAGTCATTTCAACTGAGTCACCTATCATGCCCAGTGGATGACATGGGTGTTATTAACACGGCACACACTGTCCACTGCAGTACTGGCGAGTACACAGTGGTAGAACTTTTTCAGCAGAACCTTGCCAACAGGATCCACGATTTTAGCACCGTGAACCGGACAGATATCACCATTCCCACCCAGCCCACCGGAAACATCAGTCAACAGTGTCAGAAGGATGTTGCTCAGGAAAGGAAAGATCTACGCCCTGCAAAGTAAGTGAACTAGGTCGGGGTACATACGCTACAAGGCGGGGTACATACGCTACAAGTCGGGGTACATACGCTACAATTCGGGGTAAAGGTTTGGGTACGGACCATTCAAAGTACTTTGGCTCCTTTTAAAAGGACCATTCAAACACTACAGGTCGGGGTACATACGCTACTAAGTTGAGGTGCATACGCCACAGGTGGTGGGTACAGGTTGGGGTGCTCGGCTGCATTGGAAAGGACCATTCAAACGCTACAAGTCGGGGTACATACGCTACAGGTCGGGGTACATACGCTACAGGTTGGGATACATACGCTACAGGTCGGGGTACATACGCTACAGGTTGGGGTACAGACGCTGAAGTCGGGGTTCATACGCTACAGGTCGGGGTATATACGCTACATATCGGGGTAATGGTTTAGGTACGGACCTTTCAAACTACTTTGGCTCCTTTGGAAAAGACCATTCAAACGGTACAGGTCGGGGATACATACGGTACAAGCCGGGGAACATACGCTACAGGTCGGGGTACATACGTATACGCTACAGGTCGGGGTACATACGCTACAGGTCGGGGTACATACGCTACAAGTCGGGGTACATACGCTACAGGTCGGGATACGTACGCTACAAGTCGGGGTACATACACTATAATTCGGGGTTAATGTTTGGGTACGGACCTTTCAAACGTTGACTACTTTGGCTCCTTTGGAAAGGAACATTAAAACGCTACAGGTCGGGGTACATACGCTACAAATCGGGGTACATACGCTACAAGTCGGGGTACATACGCTACAAGTCGGGGTACATACGCTACAGGTCAGGGTACATACGCTACAGGTCGGGGTACATACGCTACAGGTCGGGGTACATACGCTACAGGTCGGGGTACATACGCTACAGGTCGGGGTACATACGCTACAAGTCGGGGTACATACGCTACAGGTCGGGATACATACGATACAAGTCGGGGTACATACGCTACAGGTCGGGGTACATACGCTACAAGACGGGGTACATACGCTACAAGTCGGGGTACATACGCTACAAGTCGGGGTTAAGCCCCTGTCACACTTATGCGTATATACAAGCCCGCGTGGGCTGTGTATTAACATGTATTTGGTTTATATTAAGTTTGCAGCCGAAAAAGTGATTTCTTAGGTTCGATCACTAGGCTGCACAACGATGGGTATGAGACACGTGTGATTTGCATATGAAGTGCGCAATACTGTTATCCTTGCAGCGAATAGCTGCGTATCAGGTGCGTATGCTAAGCGTATTCCGGACGCGCACAACGTCTGCCGACCGCATGCCTGACGCACTTACGACTAATGCCAATCGAATTATGAGCGTATTTGGTTGCATTGATATTAGTATTTACTTAAACTGTTATTGGGAGACGCCTCCATAACTGACGACAAGTGGGACCTTTTGTATATGTGAAACAGGGACACCAATTTTACTTTTCGAACACGCCATGACATTTAGAGCCATTATTTACCCTGTAAATTTGGTTGCGTTGATATCAGCAGTTACGAAAACTGTTATTTATATAAGACGCCTCCACAAGTAACGAAAGATAGACCTTTTATGTGTATGTAAAATGGACACATTTGTGTGGGGCATTTCAATGATTATTAAAATCAAAAGTTATGTACACTTTGCTGGCTGTGTTTGTTTCCTCTCTAAAAAGCACTTTGGCATGAAAAAATATCTCACATCAATTCATAATAAACTGTTTGCAACTAGCATAACAAAACTGAGAATCAGTGCACATTGCTTAGAAATTGAAAAGGGCCGACATCACAACACACCAGCCACTCAGAGATTGTGTCCTACATGTAATGAAAATATTGAAAATGAATTTCATTTTGTGATGAATTGTCCAACTTATAGTAAAGAGAGAGATGCGATGTTACAGACAATTACTACTAAGACAAACTTCACCCTATCTGGTACACAGAGCGATATTTTCCATGTACTGTTGTCATGTCCGACTCCTATTTCCATCTACATAGGTCAAGTCCTCCATAAATCATTCCAAAAGCGAGAAATGATTACCCATACATGACTATACTGTAACCCATATACTGGTATCCATGATATTTTGTACTTAGAATTGTAGGATAGTTTAGCCTTTAGTATTGTTGATTTGATGCCATACATTGTACCATGTGCGATTGTTGACCATTAAAGTTCATTCATTCATTCTCTGCCCTTAACTAAATTGAATACCCGACCCGACCAATGACATACCAAATCTGGAATGTACCCCGGATTTTCGTCAAGTACGCTATATGTACGATATCCTTACATTATCTGTGCGTTTGTCATACGTCACTGATACGTACAATGCGCTGCCCGATCGCAGGACGAACGGCACTAATTCGTGACGCATATTCTTATTCGCCATACGTTCGATCATCATGCGTTGTACCTGCGCTGCAAGCACGCTATGTTTACGCTGCGCAGAGATCGTGTCGCGAGAGAAGCGTTTGAAGCTCAAACACAAAGCGCCCTCGTACCTTACTCGACCAATGTCGAATGTATGCACCGCGTTCTCATAACGTCTGAGCTGCGCAACAGCGTTCGCACTAATGTTTTCGGTAGTTTCAAAAATATCAGGCGTACTGGGCCGTACGTTGCGTGTGCCTGCGTACCTAAAACTTTCACAAAACGATTGAGATACGCATTAGGTGCGTATTGTGCGCACGCCTAGCCTCCGATGCAGACTCAACCCGGCTGTTTTCTTTTTCAAGTTATTGTTTTTATACTATTATATTTTTTTTTCTTATTGCTGGCCGGGATCCCGGCCAGCAATAAGAAAAAAAAAAATAGTATAAAAACAATAACTTGAAAAAGAAAACAGCCGGGTTGAGTCTGCATCGGAGGCTACGCACGCCGGCGTATGACAAAAGTGTAAATACGCAACTGACACGGACATGATATACGCACAAGTGTGACAGGGCCCTAAAGTTTTGGATACGGACCATTCAAAGTACTTTGGCTCCTTTTAAAAGGACCATTCAAACACTACAGGTTGGGGTACATACGCCACAGGTCGGGGTACATACGATACTAAGTTGAGGTGCATACGCCACAGGTGGTGGGTACAGGTTGGGGTACATACGCTACAGGTCAGGGTACATACGCTACAGGTCAGGGTACATACGCTACAGGTCGGGGTACATACGCTACAAGTCGGGATACATACGCTACAGGTCGGGGTACATACGCTACAGGTCGGGATACGTACGCTACAAGTCGGGGTACATACACTATGATTCGGGGTTAATGTTTGGGTACGGACCTTTCAAACGTTAACTACTTTGGCTCCTTTGGAAAGGAACATTCAAACGCTACAGGTCGGGGTACATACGCTACAAATCGGGGTACATACGCTACAAATCGGGGTACATACGCTACAAGTCGGGGAACATACGCTACAAGTCGGGGTACATACACTACAGGTCGGGGTACAAACGCTACAAGTCGGGGTTCATACGCTACAGGTCGGGGTACATACGCTACAAGTCGGGGTACATACACTATAATTCGGGGTTAATGTTTGGGTACGGACCTTTCAAACGTTAACTACTTTGGCTCCTTTGGAAAGGAACATTCAAACGCTACAGGTCGGGGTACATACGCTACAAATCGGGGTACATACGCTACAAATCGGGGTACATACGCTACAAGTCGGGGAACATACGCTACAAGTCGGGGTACATACACTTCAGGTCGGGGTACAAACGCTACAAGTCGGGGTTCATACGCTACAGGTCGGGGTACATACGCTACAAGTCGGGGTACATACACTATAATTCGGGGTTAATGTTTGGGTACGGACCTTTCAAACGTTAACTACTTTGGCTCCTTTGGAAAGGAACATTCAAACGCTACAGGTCGGGGTGTATACGCTACAAGTCGGGGTACATACGCTACAAGTCGGGGTACATACGCTACAGGTCGGGGTACATACGCTATAGGTCGGGGTACATACGCTACAAGTCGGGGTACATACGCCACAGGTCGGGGTACATACGCTACAAGTCGGGGTACATACGCTACAGGTCAGGGAACATACGCTACAGGTCGGGGTACATACGCTACAGGTCGGGGTACATACGTTACAGGTCGGGGTACATACGCTATAGGTCGGGGTACATACGTTACAGGTCGGGGTACATACGCTACAAGTCAGGGTACATACGCTACAAGTCGGGGTACATACGCTACAAGTCGGGGTACATACGCTACAAGTCGGGGTACATACGCTACAAGTCGGGGTACATACGCTACAAGTCGGGGTACATACGCTACAAGTCGGGGTACATACGCTACAAGTCGGGGTACATACGCTACAAGTCGGGGTACATACGCTACAGGTCGGGGTACATACGCTACAAGTCGGGGTACATACGCTACAAGTCGGGGTACAAACACCACACGTCGGGGACACGTTGGGGGTTAAGGTTTGGGTACGCTACAATTCGGGGTAAAGGTTTGGGTATGGACCTTTCAAACTACATGTAGTTTGACTCCGTTGGAAATGAACGCTACAAGTCGGGGTACAAACGCTACAAGTCGGGGTTCATACGCTACAGGTCGGGGTACATACTTTACTTTCAAACGATAGGGCAGTTGGTAGGTATTGGAGGAATGAAGCCGCTTTATTTTCTCATTCATGGTTTTATACGGAGTTATAGCTGACCAAAGTTGACAGTTTCGCCGCCCATACTTAAGCATTATAGGCCAATGACACAGGTCCAAAAATCAATCTCTTTACCAGAATTTTCAAACTTTACTTTCAAACGATAGGGCAGTTGGTAGGTATTGGAGGAATGAAGCCGCTTTATTTTCTCATTCATGGTTTAATACGGAGTTATAGCTGACCAAAGTTGACAGTTTCCTCGCCCATACTTAAGCATTATAGGCCAATGACACAGGTCCAAAAATCAATCTCTTTACCAGAATTTTCAAACTTTACTTTCAAACGATAGGGCACTTGGTAGGTATTGGAGGAATGAAGCCGCTTTATTTTCTCATTCATGGTTTAATACGGAGTTGTTTTTTTTAAAGATCTTCCCATGGTCCGTAGCCATGGACTTTATTCTTTATTCCGACATATTTTCCGTACTTATACTTTGAAATAGTGAGTTTTCCAATCAATATCAACATATTTATGTGCTGAAATTTGACAAAGTTATCGAGTTTATAGCCAACAATTACATGATGCAAATCTAATGATAAAGATGTGCCATAGTTAATCAAGTACAGTTTTTCAATATGCGCCCACAAAGGCTTAACACATTTACACTCATATAAGAAGTGTTCAACGTAGTCCACAGAATTACATGACGGACATTTGTCCGTATCTGTGATACCTTGTTTATATAACTTCACCCTTGTAGGGTATACATTATGCAACACCTTCCACTGCAAGGATCGTATTTTTGGTTCTGTTGTAATGCAAAATAACGATTTCCATATAGATTTCCAAGTAACAACTTGAAAGTCAAATTGCTTTAGACGCTTTTCCCAAAAGCTTTGCCCTGTAGGCACAACTGCTTTTTGTGAGACTAAAATATTTTTGAAAAACGTGTTTCTTTGCAAGTAAGCCTCTTTTCCAAGCAATTTGATCGCTGGTGCTTCACTTTTTGAATGAGGAAATCCTATCCATTTGGAAGGAATAGCATTGCGTAGTGCATTGTACTGAAATAATAAACTGGGGTGATCTCCTACAATGCTTTTCAACTCACTTAAAGACATCAAATTTCCATAGCAGTCAATAATATCATTGATAAACAAAATATTTTTCTTAACCCAATTACGGAAATATAACATTTTACCTTTATAGGTGACACATACATTATTCCACAAAAGTTGCCAAGGCATATTCTCCTCTGATACATCGTCTACTGTGTTAATTCCTTTAACTTCGTACCAAGTTTGTATTAGTTTTTTTTATAAAAGTCAGGTAACGACTGTATATAGCTACAGGGTTGAAATTGTGCCATATTACAATTACACCTAAAAATACAAACATTGGGACCAAATCTATGTAGATAACTTAACTGGATTTTTTTCCAGATAGGAGCATATGCATTGTCAGTCTGATGTAATAATTTCTTAACCCATTTTAGTAAAAATGTTTTATGTATGATTTTTATATCAGGCATCTTTAGACCACCTGCAGAGTAATCTTGGATTAATACATTACGTTTCACACTATCTTTTTTCCACAAAAACCTGTAGAACATGGAATTAACATCGTTCAGAAACTTTTCAGGTGGAACAAGAACACTTAACATGTAGGAGAGTTGGGATGCAATTAAGCTTTTGAGTACTAATATTTTGCCTAACAAACTTAAGTTTCTTGAAGCCCAGGAAGAAAGTAACTTTTTCATTTTACAAAATTTTTTGTTCCAATTGTCAACTATTTCGGAAGCAGAGAGTGTGGAGGAAAATATAACTCCTAAACACTTTACCCTACAAGTCCATTTCAGTCCGCCTAACGTTTCAGAACTATCAGCCCAAGGGCCTAACCACATGGCTTCCGTTTTCTCTTTATTCAAACGTAAGCCAGAAAAGGTAGAAAACTGTTCAACTAAGTCTAAACTTTTTATAATTGAAGCCTTATCACCCAGTACTAGCTCTGTGTCATCTGCGTACTGGAAGATACGGGCTTCTACTGTGTGGTCATCAAATGACGGAAAAACAAATCCTTTGATCTCATCAGATTGACGAATTCTGAGAGCAAAAGCCTCCACTGCTAGTGTAAAGAGGAGAGCGGACAGGGGGCACCCCTGTCGTACTCCTCTTTCAAGACTGATCCAACATGACAGGTGTCCACAGTGATTGAGGCAGCTTTGTGCGTTCTTAGTGTAAACTTTGACCCAGTTTACGAAGTCTGGACCTAGATTGTATTTCTCTAGAGCTTTTACAATGAATTCTTTGGATATGGTATCAAATGCTTTCCTGTAATCTAAGAACAAGATTGCCCCGGGTACTTTCCGGTTTTTAGAAGAACAAATAACATCATCAATAGCACGAATATTGTTCAATATAGATCGGCCCTTTATATAACCTGCTTGTTCTTCACCTACAATAACAGTGATCACCTTTTGTAGTCTGTTTGCCAATACTTTAGCACCTATCTTGTAATCAGTGTTTGTTAGGGAAATAGGTCTCCAATTTGACAACTGATTCCTACTTATATCGTTATTTTCATTACCTTTAAACAGCAGGGTTATCACACTTTTGCGCTGTGTGGATGATAGCTGACCTTTAACAAAACCTGCATTCAGTGAATTCAAAACCATATTATTAATTTTGCTCCAAAACACTTTGTAAAAATTAACTGTCAGACCGTCCAGACCCGGACTACCATTTGTCATGGCATGCAGTGCAGCTGTGCATTCCGACATTGTCAACAGCCCTTCACATGATTCCCTCTGTGTTTCTGTTAATGTTGGGAAATTTAAATCCTTAACAAAATCATCATATTTATCATCATCAAAGACATCAGACTCTTTATACAGTTCTCTATAGTATCTAACTTGTTCACTCAACAATTCACCTTGTTCAGTTATAACAGAGCCGTCAGGCCTCTTAATACTAGTAATCACATTACGGGAGGTACGTGCTTTTTCTAATTGTAAAAAGTAAGCTGTGTTTTTCTCACCGTTTTCAATCCAATTAACCTTTGACCGAATCTGTGCTCCACGTGCTTTATGCAGAGCCAGTATTTCAAACTCAGTCTTTAGTTTCCTAATTTTTTCTTGCAGGTTTTGATTGTTTGGATCAGCTGCTAATTGCTTTTCCATTTTGTCTAGTTTTTCTTCGATACTTTTGTGCTTTGATTTCCTTTCAAATGCTTTTTGTTTACCATAATTAATTGAAAAGTTCTTTATTTTACTTTTACAAAAGTCCCACATCACCTGTTTATTTGCTGTAACATTTTCACTTAAATCTTTGTTTACATTTTCAATAATGGAGTTAACCTGATCAAGAAAAACTTTATCTTTTAAAAAAGAATCATTAAATTTCCAGTATGAAGAACCTCTTTCTAGTTGTCTTGATGATGTTTCTAATAGAACAGATCTATGATCTGAACATGGGAAAGAGCATATTTCACAAGAGATAACACTATCAAGCATACTTTCATTGACAAGAAAGTAATCTAGTCTTCTTGCGACAAACGGGTTTCGTTTTGACCAAGTATATTCTTTTTCATCTGTGTGTAAAGTTCTCCAAGGATCTCGGAGCTCGAGATCATGAATCAAATCATTGAATGCTTTTACTTCTAATTTACTATGATCTTTCCCAGCAATGTTGTCTAAGTCATTGTTAACTACAGAATTAAAGTCCCCAGCTAAGATTAGATGTCCTTGCTGCCAATGATGCTTTTGTATACCGTCTGTAATCTGTGAATAGAATTTCTTTTTACTTACAACATCGTTGGGAGCATAGACATTAAAGCATACAAATGTTTCATCTTGACTTATGAATTTTAACCCAATGACCCTCTCAGATATATCTATAAATTCCACATTTCTAATGTTGGAACCTTTAGATATCAAAATAACTTGTCCTTTACTATGACAGGTACCAGGGTGTGCGTAAAGCATTCCTCCCCATTCTGTCTTCCATGTTTCTATATCAGCACTGCTGATGTATGTTTCTTGCATGAAAGCAATGTCTATCTTCTTAGCTTTAAGGTATTGAAAAACCGTTCGCCGTACCGTTCGTTTCCTTAGACCTCGCGTGTTGATCGTGAGTAGTCGAACCATGGGTGTTTATGGAAGATAGACCTAAGTACTATCCATTGTCTTTGTTTCTCCTCTGATCGTCGTGGCGACCGTCGTCTTTGTACAGTTTGTCCGGCTTCGACTTGTCAGGCGGAGTCAGAACATTCTTTCTCTTCCTAGTTGACCTTGATGCCCCGGGTTGACGCCGTTGACCTTGATCTCTAGTGCTGGTGGTCGCTGGGCGGGTTGAACGTGTAAGTCTTCTCTGATTGGTTCCACCAGGGAGGCTGGCTTGATCCTGATGTGGGGGTTTTGCAATTGTCTCTGTATCACACCGAGTGTTCTCTGTGTCATCACTGTCCCCAGTAACTTGACTCTCGGCTGTCTCATCGGGGTCACCAGAAGCCCAGTCTGTCCAGTCTTGATCTTCTCCGCTGTTTTTGTTATTAACAGCTGCTCTTGGAGCACTAGTCGATCGAGAGTTGGATGCCTCCCGGGCAGCTGAGACCTTGCTGAACTTTGTGCTCAACATCTCTACTTTCTCGTGGTGGATTACTTCTGTCGGCCCTGCACCACTTTTTTGTGTGACCTTTTTTTCCGCAGTTGTGGCAAGTGATCCGATGAGGGCATTCATGGAATGAATGGTCTTCTGCCTTGCAAGATTTGCAGTTAATATGCTGGCCATCGTGGAAAACTGTCACTTCTATGTCAATCAGAGAACCTGTATCTGTGGGGTCAGGTATGCTGTAGGTACCGTACCGCTGGAATGGGTTGGTGATCTTCGACGCATAGCAGAATCTGTGGCCCGAGTACAGGTGCTGAAAGGGGGAGTCCGCATTTCTGTTCTTCTTTTGATGTCTCAAGACTTCTGTCGTCCTTTCCGCTCTTGAGTCCACCCATTGTGCAACCTCCTCATCCGATACAGAATGTGGAATACCATGGATAGAAATCCTGATTTCACTTTTCCTTAAACCGGTTTTTTGGAAGTCCAGGATTCCGTAGGATTTTGAACCGACAACCACCTGACCTACGCTGATTGCTTTCGCCTTAGCATCCAGGCATGCAAAGTTAATTACCCAGGTGCGCTTTTGGCTCAGGTATTGTGCGCCTAGGATTTCTTCTGGTTTTATGGAATCATCCAGCTCATTCTGAACAGTATTGTACAGAGCCTCAACAATATCAAATTCAGACAACTTAGGCATACCGACCGCGTCTATTTTGATCCAAAGATTGGTGTCTTGGAGCCTTGAAATGTCGTCACGTGCCGCCATCTTTCCTGTTGGAGTAGCCCTCCCACTGTTCTTCAAAAGGAAGGCACAAAGTCTTCCAAAGATTGAGAGAAAGTAATTCCAACGCAGCGACGAAAGTCAGCACATACTTATGTATCAATGCTAACTCAAAAGGAACGGTTGACACCGCTCGAGAGCTTCCAGAACGCGAATTCTGGAGAGCTCACACAAAACACGTCAGATGACAACACCTGACCTTTCACCTTCATACCTTAATAAGGAGTTATAGCTGACCAAACTTGAGAGTTTCGCCGCCCATACTTAAGCATTATAGGCCAATGAGTGTGACACAGGTCCAAAAATCAATCTCTTTACCAGAATTTTCAAACTTTACTTTCAAACGACAGGGCACTTGGTAGGTATTGGAGGAATGAAGCCGCTTTATTTTCTCATTCATGGTTACGGAGATATAGCTGACCCAATTTGACAGTTTGGCCGCCCATACTTAAGCATTCTAGACCAATGAGTGTGACACAGGTCCAAAAATCAATCTCTTTACCAGAATTTTCAAACTTTACTTTCAAACGATAGGGCACTTGGTAGGTATTGGAGGAATGAAGCCACTTTATTTTCTCATTCATGGTTTAATACGGAGTTATAGCTGACCAAAGTTGACAGTTTCCTCGCCCATACTTAAGCATTATAGGCCAATGACACAGGTCCAAAAATCAATCTCTTTACCAGAATTTTCAAACTTTACTTTCAAACGATAGGGCACTTGGTAGGTATTGGAGGAATGAAGCCGCTTTATTTTCTCATTCATGGTTTAATACGGAGTTATAGCTGACCAAAGTTGACAGTTTCGCCGCCCATACTTAAGCATTATAGGCGAATGACACAGGTCCAAAAATCAATCTCTTTACCAGAATTTTCAAACTTTACTGTCAAACGATAGGGCACTTGGTAGGTATTGGAGGAATGACGCCGCTTTATTTCCTCATTCATGGTAACGGAGTTGGTCACACTTACATAGGCGCGGCCGGGAACAACAAATCTTACTTGTTGTGTTCTCAAAGGCTTCTCTAAAAACAAACCACATCTTTCCTACTTCTTTAGTCATCGCGGGATCGAACCAAGCCTTGATCGGACTAGCCCGGTAAAAAGCCTTCGCGTGCGCATATCTATTTGAGCGGATGGGCAACCGTCTTTGTACCGTAAAAATACAAGGGAGATACCGATTGTATGGTCGTCATCTTATAGCTTAGCTGTGCTTCAGATGAATTACTATGAATTATTATAAAAATTGCAAATTGACTATGCGTATTATTATAGCACAGTCGTGGAGACTCTTATCGTTCGACTGTGACAGTAAGGCTAAAATCATTTGCTTTCAATCTTATTATCATTTGAGCTCACAACGTAACAGAACTGCGAGGTCTAAATGCCGTGCTACAGTCACAGATCTAGAGGTCAGGTGATGTTAAACAGCCTTACCAGTGGCAGGGCCGCACTCTACAGACACAGGCCGTATTTTGAACAGAAAAGCGACATGAACACAAAATCTATATCAAACAGGTTAAGTATGACATTGTGTTTGTAAGCAATAAAAAAAGGTCGCATTTCTTTGTTCCATCTACTCCTCTGTCCTTCAATGGGTGGGAAATTTTTGTGACTCACATCCAAAAATAGAAAAATTCTACCCGCGGTGTTCAAATGTGGGATTTGAAGTCAAAATATTTCAATTACAAACTATGATAGAGTAAATACATGGGTTGATTGATAAAATAGACCTGTTAAACCTTACCCTGCTCAAATCTCTTTGACCGTGATCTTGGAACAAACGCCAAGAACGTTCTTCACTTTCTCCCACCTGTACTCGCTACACCCCTCCAACCCGGAAGTTTGGGCCACTTTCACTTTTGACAAAGCATCATGGGTAAGACTAAGCCATTACAAAGTAGGGAGGTAACTTTTTCTTAAAGACGTAATGATAGTTATAAATCCCTGTATCCCATCATAAAATAATTTCATATGACGGTGGTATATTTTGATTATTTCAATAACTTATGTCGTATTAAAATATGAATAAAAATTGTTTAGAACGTTTTATTGATAACTTTTACTACCCTTATTCATAGTGGATGCTTCCACTGGAAGGAGTATGGCGGGCCATGAAAGAGGGTCTGCATGGGGGGGTCCTGGCAACGCTTAACGGTAAATTCAGGCCAGCCGATAACGTTTAACGGTAAATTCAGCATCTTTAGAAAATGAGATACCCCTGAAGACGACGGTTTTTTTTGCCACTAGTTGTCCTGATCTTGTAGCAAGAGACTTATCGCTATGCAATTCTCGCACGCCTGCTCCGAACCTTTTAAATTCGGCGGCGACAGGAAATTTCGTATTAGTGGGACGAAATGGTCATGATCATGATGACGAGCGACGAAGGCGCGACGAAAATGTTGAAATCTTGACCCTCTGAAACGCTATTTCCTGCATTCTGAGGGGGGATTTTGCTGAAGAGTAAGCTAAGTTTTATGTCATCTCCATTTGAAAAAAAAAATTCAGAAGAGTTTCAGCTTGCATGATTTTTGAGTGGCGTCACGCCCTCCAGACCTCGCCGGAGCTGCGACATGCTCCCCGGGAAAATTCTTGACACCCTGAAACGCTATTTCTTGCATTTCGACGGGCAAATATTACTGGTAATGTAAGTTAAGTTTAATGATATCTCTGTTTGTGAAAAAATACAGACGAGTTTCAGCTTGAGTTTTGGGGGTCAACGCCCTCCTAACAATATTTTTCCACGGAGGCCCGGCATGCACCCGGGGAAAATTTTAGAATCTTGAGCCGCGAAACGCTTAACTGAATTTTTAGGAGAAAACTTTGCTGGTAGAGTAAAAAATAGAAGTGTTTCAGCTTGAAATTTTGTGGGGGGCTGGGGGCGCCCTGCCGACATATTTTCGCCGGAGCCGTGTGCTCCCTGGAGAAAATTTTGAAATCTTGACCCACTGAAATGCTTTTTCCTGCGTAACGAGGAATTACTCAATAACGGTTAACGTTGAATTCAGGATGACAAATAACGCTTAACGAGGAATTAAAACGACCAGTAACGCTTCACGATTAATATACCGATAACGCTTAACGGTAAATTCAGGGCGGCCGGTAACGATTAACGGTGAGTTAAAATCGCTCGTAACGCTTAACGAAAAAGGGCATGCAGACCCTCATGAAAATATTCCCTCCGAGTACGATTTCGTCTTACTTTATCATGAAGATGACCAAGACGTCGCTTTTGACATCTTGGAATCCGTCGAGAAAAACTTTTCCTACCGGGGATTCTTCTGGGCAAGGGACGCCATTCTTGGAAGAAGCGTTTTTGACAATTTACAGGAAAGTCTTGAACTGAGCAGAAATGTACTCTGTCTTCTTACACCAAGATTCGTGGACGAGAATTGGGGGAATTTTCAGATAGAAAACGCTGTTTTAAACAGGCTAGTTAGCGAGAAACGTAAGAACGTTGTTTCAGTGATGTTAGAAGAATGTTCGGTACCACTTGCTTTGCAGGATACCCCTCCTCTGAAGCCAGAAGGGCGTTGGTATTGGAGTGTACTGTATAGGAGCCTGGTTAAAAACACAGGTAAGGCCTAGGGAAATTAATGTGTTTTCGATCACAAAAGTAGTGTCGATATATATAAGAATACTTTCCTTTTTTTTTAATCAGTTCGTCAGCCTGATGTTGTCATCGTTTACACGAAGAAAGGCGGCTCGTACATCATAATCATACAAATTAAGAATAACGATACACAAAAGAAAAGTACTAGTATCACATCACAATCTTGCCTCGAATTAAATCTTTTTTTCTTTTCTATTTGTTATTTTACAAGCCGAAGCCCAAGTAGTTTTTCCATTGAAACAGAAATGAGGAGAACATGTTGGAAAATGATTCTACAACATTTTCAACCATGATGTTTATGTCCCTTGCAAGCAGCCAGCCCAAAACTTCAAAAGGCTATAGCTAGGGTCGGCAGGTTTTATCTCCATGAAAAATGGAGATATATCGTTTTGGCTGTGTCTGTGTGTGTGTGTTTGTCTGTCTGTTTGTGTTTCCGCACTACTGTAGTCAGCATAACTCTGGAATCCATCCAATTCAAGCTTCACTCCTCTGATGAGAATGCAATAAGAATTAATTACTTTCCCAACTTTCTTTTTTAAAATCTATTGTAAGCTGGCACAGATGGCTTTTTAAAACAAGGAGACAACCGCGCCAACTAACTCCCAAACACAGATGACCTTGCTTATGACTAACCATGGTCTAGAGAAGGTTGGGAGGCCATGGTTGGCTATGTGTTACAGGGGCTTTACTCGTGTCAAAATCATTAAAACGCATCTTCAAAAAAGTTATGCTGTCAAGAAACGCATCATTTTCCATCCATCCATGTTTCAACATTTGACATAAAACACCTTGACTTGGAAACATGTTGTGAATTCGATCCTCTTCAAGGTGACCACCTGTCCAACGCAACCACTTTTTCTCGGTCCCCCGGGTGGTCGCCTTGGGCAGGTTGGACTGTATATATATCAGTGTGTGACACTAGCTCAGTAATTCCTTTATCTACTAGTAGTGAAACAAAGAAGCAAGTAGAACAGTCTCCTGGCCCCCGAGATTCGAACCCGCACCGAAACCGGGCAGCCAGATCACAGGCGTCACGCCTTAACCACTAGGCTAAAAGGTCTAGACCAGTTAGCTAGGGTCGGCAGGTTTTATCTCCATGAAAAATGGAGATATATCGTTTTGGCTGTGTCTGTGTGTGTGTGTTTGTCTGTCTGTTTGTGTTTCCGCACTACTGTAGTCAGCATAACTCTGGAATCCATCCAATTCAAGCTTGTGGTGGTCAGTTGGAGGCGCTTGAACCCCACTGTTACAGTAGTTAACTAGTCTTGCTTTTTTTTCAGGACCATGTCCAGTTTCCATAAGAAGTTCAGCAGAAAAGGTTTTTAAAGCCGTCCAACCAGACAAAGGAAAGGCCGTAGACTTCTGCAGGAACTTGGGCGTCCCTGAAGTTGTTTGTGCGGAGATATCGGCCCACGCTGCCGGGATTCGAGCGCTCCTGGTGCAGGGGTTAAACTGTTGGACCAAACATGTAGGAATGGAAGGGACAGATGATATGGTAGACATGGCTCTACAGAAAACACTTACAGGTAATACTGACCTGTTATTGAATTTCTTTATATTTTCATTTCCTGTATATTGACCCATAGATACTGTAAATGCATTTAAGTTTGCATGGTTTTATTTCGCTCTAAGGCCACATCAATTTAATTTCTTGGTTAGCAGATTTTTTTTTAATTTTAGCAACAAAAAAAATCATGAAAACAGAAGGCTGGGGTGAAAACTTGCACCTGACCCTGTTCACTCCCTGAAATTGTGTGCACTAAAGTACAAACTTTCCTCTGAGATTCTGTTTTCCTGTTGATTTTCCAATCAGCATTTTTTTAAAAATTGCATTAACCAAGAAATTAAAATGGTGTGGCCTAAGACGAAAATGGGCTGTTCGCAGTTGTTTTAAGTTTGCGGCAGCCCTATAGTCACAAACTGCTACAGTATTGGACAAAAATGTTGCGGTGGTTTTATTTAAGTTAGCGGAGAAATGGTCGCCGCGAAAACCGCGAACATAAAACCACCGCAAACATTTCTGCATTTACAGTAATATGGACATAATACAAACTATTAAGATAAAACTGCCAAAAAAGACCACTTGGGTAACATAAAATCTGGTCTATGTTCACATGCAGTCACTATAGACAGGATTCTTAATGTTTATACGAAGTTGTGTCAATGGGAAAAAAATGTGGTCACATTGGCAGGGTGTTCCTTATGTAGAGGTGGTCCAGGTTTGGCTGTGGCTGGGTTTACACAATATCATGTGTTTTCGAGTCGAATCCGAGGCTAGTGATATCTATCCAGCAAAGGCAAGATACACTTACAAATACCTACATTGAATAAACACAGATGTTATATATATTGGTAGCAAATTACATTAATGTCTGGTTCTATAGCCCTTGGGCCACACACTTGTGCAATAACTACAGCAGGGAGCTAGTCCACTGGTAGTGGTGTGTGTTGAACTGAGTTGTTCTTAGTGCGGAGAAAGTAGTTGTTCGCACCTTTTTCTAATGTCTGTATGACCCGGGTTCGAACCCACAATCTCCTGAATGCACAAATCTACATGAGATACTCCAATTAATGTAATTCTTGTCAGTTGTACCTTTGCATACTTTGATTTATGTATGTCACAACATATAGTATACGTTTCTCTGATAACTTTTCTTTTATATTGCTGTTTTTACAGGTGATGGCAGCCAGTAACCATGGAACATTTCAGTGGACAACATTTGGTTCATGTGGCGAAGAATGGTCCAATTCTACTTTCCAATGCGGCAATATCTTCCACACCAATATATGACACCATTGTAACATCATATACTTTCATTTTGTGGTATTTGTTCGCAAGTATAGTTGTTTACCCATAATGTAACAGTACAATATTCACTGGTATACAGTATGTTCTTGTAACCTTAGTGTACATAAAATGTATGTAAGCATACCTTTGATGTTTCTATGTTTTAGAAATACCAATAGTTATCTCCATGAAAAATGGAGATATTGTTTTGGGTGTGTCTGTCTGTCTGTCTGTCTGTTTGTTTGTCTGCTTGTCTGTGTTTCCGGACTACTGTAGTCAGCATAACTCAAGAACCTCTTGATGGATTACGATGATATTTGGTATGTGGGCAGGTGTTATGAAGCCAAAATTCAAGGTCGATTTTGGGCCCCCTGGTATGTGACCTTGGTACTGCAGCAGAAATTCCATTTTTGTATCTCTTGACCTGGACGTGCTGTGGTCTTGATTTTTTGGTGGCAGATAGCTTGTGGTGTAATGAAAACGTGGTATGGGTTTGGGCCCCCTAGTAGCTTGCTCTGGAACTGCAGGGGCATTATTGTGAAAATCTTCTAAGGATAATAACTGAACAAAGGAACGACAGACTTCCATGATATTTAGTATACAGGCAGCTTAGACAGAGATGTACACAATGAAGTGCAAATTATGTTAATTATGACTTTATTTGCATAACTAATGAGGAAAATCTAAATTTGCAGTGTTTTCCATAATCAGACTCAAATACATGTAACTTATGTAGTTTATGGAAAGTGGATCATCAACAGATACCAATTATGCAAATAAATTGCTAATTTGCATAATTAATGCAAAATACCATATCTCATCTAATTGGAAAATTATAGGACTGTCAATATGATACTTAGTATGTAGGTAGCTTATTGTAAATTGTTGCTGGTTCGAACTTAAGTGGTAATGCGCTAACGTAACACAATCTAGAGCGATACTTTATACCTAAAGCAAGTGTTCCTACTACAAACCCCATTATGTATGTAACAATAGTGTTCTACTTGATTAAGTATGAAACAAATAATGTTATACTATGCGTACCTCAAAACGACCCTAGAACCGCTATCACCTTGCTTGTAGTACACTACCATCATGATATATCATAAAGAAGCGACTTAAGGTGCTCTAAAATGAATCAGACATGTCGAGATTCACTTCTCCACTGCCATCACAACCTCATCCGAGGGTCGGCTGGAAAACACAATACTCTTTGTTATTATGAAGATCAAAGGCGCTACAGTTCACCAAAACTTCGCAAACATTAGAAAATTGATGCAAACCTTGTTTACGAGATGTGCTCTGGGTTTTAGGAAACGATCTGCCCGATTTGTGCTGGGCAATAGTGAACTGGGGCAAACTTTTGGATGAGATGTGCTCGGGGCTCTAAGATATGTTGTTATCTCCATGAAAAATGGAGATATAGTTTTGGGTGTGTCTGTCTATCTGTTTGTCTGTTTGTGTTTCCGCACCATTCCAGTCAGCATAACTCAAGAGCCTCTTGATGGATTACAATGATATTTGGTATGTGGGCAGGTGTTGTGAAGCCGAAATTCAAGGTCGATTTTGGGCCCCCTGGTATGTGACCTTGGTACTGCAGCAGAACTTCAATTTTTGTATCTTTTGACCTGGACGTGCTGTGGTCTTGATTTTTGGGTGGCAGATAGCTTGTGATGTAATAAAGAAGTGGTGTGGGTTTGGGCCCCCTAGCAGCTTCCTCTGGAACTGCAGGGGCGTTTTTGTGAAAATCTTCTTAGGAGAATAACTGAACAAAGGAACAACGGATTTCCCTGATATTAAGTATGCAGGTAGCTTAGATAGAGATATACATAATGAAGTGCAAATCATGCTAATTGGGACTTAATTTGCATAGCTAATGAGGAAAATCTATATTTGCAGTGTTTTCCATTATAAGACTCAAATACATGTAACGTGTGTAGTTTATGGAAAGTGGATCATCAACAGATACCAATTAGGCAAACAAATTCCTCATTTGCATAATTAATGCAAAGACACCATAATTCATCTAAATTGGAAAATTATAGGACTGTCAATATGATACTTAGTATGCAGGTAGCTTAGACAGAGATATACATAATGAAGTGCAAATCATGCTAATTGGGACTTGATTTGCATAGCTAATGAGGACAATCTATATTTGCAGTGTTTTCCATTATCAGACTCAAATACATGTAACATATGTAGTTTATGGAAAGTAGAGCATCAACAGATATCAATTATGCAAATAAATTCCTAATTTGCATAATTAATGCAAAGACACCATAATTCATCTAATTGGAAAATGATGGGACTGTCAATATTGCAACATGTGTAAGTTAGATAAAGTTGTTTATGGCCAAGCATATATTATGAAAATGTGTAAATCATTTGCATGAATAGAATTGTTCATGGAGATATGAGGTCGTGGAACTCTTGTTTTGTAGTTCGTTTTGTTTTGTATGATTCGAAAAATGTGCAGATGTCTTTCTTTCTTTCTTTCCAATTGCTGCGTTTATACGCATAAAAAATTACAACTGATGTGAGTATCCTGCAGTCTTACCCGAGTCTGTTGAACAGGAACTAGTTGTACCCATTCCTGGTACGGTCCATGGCTTCCTGGATCTGCGCCTGGGTCAGGGCGACGTTGTAAACCTGAAGGATAGCGAAGAGTTATGATTAACATTTCATCTGTCTATATCAAAACAACCTAATATCAGTAGCATGACATGATATTACACTTTCACATCGCAAATGCATATACAGTTAAACTCAACAATCAACCTTCTCGAAGAAGTATCTACGGCAAACAAAATCATTAGCCAGATCCAACAATCTAAGAAAACAAATATGATGAAACAAATGCTTCCATACATCGAGGTCTACTTTTGCACCTAAACAATGATAGCATACCAACGGAGACAGCAGACGAACATAGCAACAGAAGTGTACCAGAGTTCTGTCAGCGAAGATAGAGCGAGTGCAGAAAAGATCATAATGTAAGAGTAATTCTTGGCTCCGAATACGAATGTTACCACACGGCTCTGGACATCACTGGCCTTACTAGATGCCAAACGCGACGAACTGTGCCTTAAGTTTGCCCAATCCCTCACAAGCAGTGACAAATATCGTGCTTGGCTACCATCACGAAGGGAGGATGTCCACAACAGATCACTCAGAAACAGTACGTAGCTGACACAGTTTGAAGTGCCGGACACAACGTATGCTGAACAGCGCACTACCATATTGTGTTCGTCTGCTAAATGACAGTAAATGTTAGTGTTTCAATTGCAATGGACTTTTAATTCGTGTATTATTATTGATATCATATAAGGATCAAGACGTTTATCCAATTTCCAATTTGTAATGTTTTTAAGTCCTGATAACATGTTCATGTGTAGGACGTGTTTGAAAGTGTGGCAAAACCCCTGAAATTGTAATAGTGAGTTTTGTGGTTGTTTTGCTTGCTGGGAATCAAACGTCTTTGCACTGAAGTGTCATGCACGTCTGGAAACCTGTATTGTAGCACTGAAGCCTTATAGTGATTAACACACAACCGAGTAATCTGTATGTAAAGTAGCCTTGCTCACACTGAGATGTTCACTTTTGATGGTCAAGACATCAAAAGATTTGATGCCTTCACGATATTGTTTGAAACCCTTGGAAATCTGTCATTTAGCACTTATGGTATTGACCATGGGAAATGTCCTGTAGAGTTGAAAGGTCTCTCCCACTGTCAACGGGAGACAGCCTGTCTGAATACTTTCTAATAAATGCTGGGTGTTGTGGAGTTGGAGATCAGTCTAGGAGAGAGTTGACCAGAGAACGGTCTGAGCGAGAGTCAGACAGAGAGCAGAGATCAGTGTCTCAACTCCATGGCTCCCGTGCGTGTGTGACGACAATACCCTGTGTCTCGCGTGTGTTCTTTTCCTAGTCCTGTAAGCATCTAGTCTCTCGTGCACCAATTCCCAAAAGAACTGGGCCGTAACACCGCCCCACTTACATATTGGGTATAGAAGCTGCAATTCAGCACCTGTGCTGCGATTGATTTTTTATATTGAATAAACCATTTCTCTCTCTCTCTCTCTCTCTCTCTCTCTCTCTCTCTCTCTCTCTCTCTCTCGTACCTGCATGTGAGCGATGCGTCCTTTGTAGCCATCTCCCATGGACACAGGATCCTTGGTATTCATTTCTACGTCTCCTAACTGATGAGATCCAATCTGTATGGATAAAGATATGAGCCACGATAAGTTTAATGGAGGCAGGAGGGCAGACGTTTCGACTTGTGGTGCTAAGGATGTAGGAAAAGATTTACATTTGAGCCTGGGCAAGCTTAAAATGAATTGCAGTCACGCTCATACTTGCATACATTGTTAGCAGCTTTGTAACGAGAAACGTTGTTGGAGGTAGTGAAAGTCACTGTATTCTGCATTTTAGTGCAGTTGTTTTCATAATCATCATCAAGTCGGGCGGATTGCTCGGACTACGGCTACTCTGTCCCTCCAGACTATCAATCATCGTCATGAACGGTGAAATTCAAAGACACTGCACCTCCACAGCATTCCGGTAGAGCTTCTCGATGCCTGTTGTGCGATGGTAGGTTGCCGTGACGAAATGCCACTCATTCTGGGTTATCCCAGGTCGATCAAGGGGTGTATTAGAAAAACTGAAGAAAACACGGCAATCAATTTCATTCACATTATATTCAGATATATCTTAATTACGAAGGGTATGGCCGTACGTTCTTATCACCCTTTGTTGCTATGAAATATGACTATAATGTATAAAGAGATAAGGCGTCATAATTTGCCAAATCCTGTCCCTCGGGTATGTTATATGAAATGACAAATTTATGGCCTTTACATGCACACGTTACGTATTGATAGAAGTTATGCAAATTAGCCCAGTGATTTACATTATATAGATCACATTTCCGGGAGGAGAAATCCAGAAGTGAACCCCTGGGTTAATACTGCCAGCAGGTTGGTAGCTGAAGATCGGCGCTTCTAGCGTCCCCTGTGGGTAGATCCAGGCCTGTAGGGTGATGTAACTCCTCGTGTCCAGCGCTCCGTTGTTAGGGAACTCCACACGAGAGCCTGGGTACATGAACAGATCTCAGATCTATTGTCATATTTGACCACCCCAATCATGACGTGCCATTCAGAAACCTAATGTGTGGGATTGAACGAGTGCCCTGGTTGTGTTGTAGATTGTGGAAAATCACCGATGAGAAACATCATAAGTATCATTCAATGAACTTGTAGGCATCCTAGTGATGTTACTAAACATCAAATCTGGATTGTAATGAACGTTTAAAAAAAAAACATCCTACGCTGGCCACTGTGTTGGTAATGAGTGGTCACCAACGAATATTTTAGCCCTTTGTATCGTGTAGTGATGTACGACCTGTCTTGTGCCGTGCTTTCCAAAAGAAGACTAATACACTTTGTAATACTAAAGAACGTCAGAAAGTTCCTCACTTGCGTTCCCGTGGAAGTACAAGGCTCCCCCCGTCTCTCCCCCCGGCCCCTCCGCCACACCCGTGCCGAACGTCACTCCGTCATTGCCATAGCCGCTGACGTCACGGGCGCCATGTTCTTCATTCAGCGGCCAGTAGCCGACCAGTCCAGGCTCAGGCTTCATCTGCAATAAGTAGAGGACATGCTTGTTTTGATTGGCATCGCAAAGCTGTTGAATGACTGCTGGGAAAAACTTGCTGTATGCGTGTGTGTGCGTGTGTGTGTCCGATTGTGCGTGTTTGTGTCCGATTGTGTGCGTGTGTGTGTCCGATTGTGCGTGTGTGTGTCCGATTGTGTGTGTGTGTGTGTGTGTGTGTGTGTGTGTGTGTGTGTGTGTGTGTGCGAGTGTGTGTGCATGTGTCTTCTGTCTTCATTTGGGTAAAATGAAGTCATTGTAAATGTAGTGGTTCGTCGAATAAAACATAGTCAAGCCATTTACTCTATGTCTATATCTAAAATGGTTTTAAACTAACCCGTGGCCCTGGAGGCCCTGGGGTTCCAGGAGGACCTGCCGGCCCAGTTTCTCCGGAACCCCCCGGAGCGCCGTCCCGACCGGGCGGCCCATCTCTGCCGTCACGCCCATCTCTACCGGCAGGCCCTACTGCACAGCCTGAGATTAAAAAAAAAAAAACTGGTGAATGCATTATCGTATGTGTTAATAGTAGTAATTGTTCATTATAGTCCATAACAAACATGAACATATTCCAAAACGTTCTCACCGCAGTCACGATTTAAGGTCCATGCTTTGAAATTCTAGCAAGCATTACATCACATCATCAAAGTTACAAATTGAGTGCCGAATGCACGGTATAAAAGTCCTTCGTATGCGTTTCAAGAATGTTTTACATACTGCTAATTCATTAATGGTGGATAAAGGGTTTACACACAATGATATCAGATATGCCTGGTTTGTCATGGTTGTTACTAGAATGTTTTTATAATACAAAAAGCCTATATCTTGGCAATGAGATTTTCCACTTGTGCAGAAAGATACAGAGAGCTGCAGATCGAGAACAAACCGCAGGGTGGGCCAGAACATATCAAGTTGTTCCTGATATCGTCATGTCCTCGTTATGTCCAAATGCCACCATATCAATGCATTCCCATCTATCATGTTAACGAACAAAGTCACTCCAAAAACATATCCTTCGTGTTGGACAGTGCAGCAGTCTACATTAGAAGACACACTAGTCCGTTACAAAATAACATAAAACGATAGAATACACAGTACTACATAGCCCTCAAATGCGTCCACTGTCCCGTACTCACCTCCAACTGGCAAGGTCAATGAATTAGCAGACCTCTTGGACCTGAACCGAGCCTTCTTTACTTCGGGCAAGGCTTTGCCCTCCTCCGTACCGTTCTGTTTTGTTGCTAAGGCGGCGGTAGACTGGGCGTTGGGCTGGTGATATTAAATCAACAGAAACAAAACCGTGAACAGTGTCCTTATCACAACTCTTGTACAGATGGGTATGATTCATTCAATAACAAACTATAGGAGAAAAACGTGTTCGTGCCAATCGACTATTTCAGTCTTTCCAGAATGCAGTCTATGTATGAAAGATTTAGATGCTCAAATCATTGTAAAATTACGTAAAGAAGCCAACATTGATAGGTATAAACGTAACATAACAGACGCACTAATAGTTCACTACTGATAATGCCTGGAGCGACTGGCAATCATTCAATAAGGAATGTAGTCAACATAAACGTTTTGCCCAAAGGCAAGATGAGGCCAGTCGTGTCATAGTTCAAATTGGAACTTGTCGAACAACTTTGAACAGGAAATGACCTTGATGAAAACAACCCAAATCATTTGTGGAGGGACTTGAAAGTAAAAAAAAAAAAATATTGCACACTTCAACATGAATGACTTAAACCATCATATGGTGCCATAACAGTACGTTGTGTTTTGTTGCTCATTGGAACGTAGTGACAGACTTCAAATATCTTGAACAGCTTGATACATGAAAATGTGTCCTACCTTCGGATTTCCCTCCCAACCTGACACATACACGCCATCTTGAATCTTGGTCTCGACCACGGCCAATCGCTCTCTAAATGCTGTTTCAGAATCTCTAGCAGTCTTCTCCGCTTCCAGTTTGGCCTTCAATGAGGCGAGATCTATCTTCAAAGACGTCAACTCCGAGGTTACCATGTTCAGCTCCCAAATAACCACAACGCAGAAGACGGTGGCAAGTCCCACGGACAAGACCTGAACAAGGGAACCAACCGACAACTGGGAGCGATCCCGGCGATAACCGGAGCACCTTGGCCCGCTGAGCTTTTCCGAGCTCATCCTTAGCATAAATCTGTTCGTCAAACTTGTCAGACGTTCTTTCACACAAGTGGTTTAGTCACGGGAACAAACGCTTGTTCTAAACAGACTTCGGTAGTGGTTGGGGGGTGCCCCTCAACGTACCCCTGTCTTCGTATTATTAATTTGGGTTGAGCAGGTAAAGATAATACATGTGATGACTTACGTCATGTCATCGGTAGGATAAAGATACGCTATTGGTCCGTGTAACAAAAGTCCCACCTTTTATCGGAGCGTTCCACCAAGGCTATATGAATAGGGTAGCCATCGATATGTTTTGTCTTTTTATTGTTTATTTCCTTATCAGCGAAATTACTTTTTCAGAATTTCAAACATCTCTGTAACCTGTATGTGACACTCTATAACGTGAAAGTTAAAACCTACATATTGGTATGTAACGACACAATTGCTTTGGACTATTCCATTTTAACGGGCTATATCCATGGGTCAGACTTCGCTGACAGCATATTTTGCAATGAAATCAGTTTTTCTTCTATCTGTCACTCCAAGCGCAGAAACAAAATGTGCAGATGTCTTTTTTTTCCAATTGCTGCGTTTATACGCATAAAACATTACAACCGATGTGAGTATCCTGCAGTCTTACCCGAGTCTGTTGAACAGGAACTAGTTGTACCTGGTACGGTTCATGGCTTCCTGGATCTGCGCCTGGGTCAGGGCGACGTTGTAAACCGGATAGCGAAGACTTATGATTAACATTTCATCTATCTATATCAAAACAACCTAATATCAGTAGCATGACATGATATTACATTTTCACATCGTATCCTGGCTGCCCCGGGAAAATGTGTCCCTACAATTTCCAAAAACTGAGACTTTTGGTTGATGAAATGTTCATATTTGTGTGTGTTGACAATGTCTGTCCCACCTCCGTACAATTCATACATTTGGCATTCAGCATTCAAATCAAAGACCGTGTTTGTGGACAATATTAGTCCTTTTGGGCCTTCGTACATTTGAGGCCACGCCCACCATGAAATGGGGACTGATTTTCCTGGGGGCCCGATAATTCCTGAACACCGGCCCTAAGCAGCCCAACGTGTCCCATGTCGCCATGACAACCGGTCAGTCTGGCTCAAGGCCACGCCGCGAGCAGCAGTTTGCGATAAAGTACCGTGCGCATCAAAAAGCATTCAGTACTCTACCAAATTCCCCAGGTGATCCTCTATTTTCTAATTATCTCCATGAAAAAAAGGCTTTTTCATGGAGATACGAAAAAAGGCTTTTTCACGGAGATACTGTTTTGCGTGCGTTTGGTGTTTGTGTGTATGTGTATGTTTGTGTCACCGGATGCTTAAAGTCAGCATAACTGTAGAACATGTAGATGGATTGTAATGATATTTGGTATGTGGGTAGGCGTTAGGAGGAGAAAGGTCAAGGTCGATTTTGGGCCCCCTGGTATGTGTCACTGGAACTGCAATGGCGTATTTGTAAAAATCTTCTAAGGAGAATAACTGAAGAAAGGATCGACAGATTGTCATGTCATTTGGTACACAGGTAGGTTGGACAGAGATGTACACACTTAAGTGCAAATTATGCAAATGGAGGACTGAATTTCCATACGTAAGGAGGAAAACCGTTTGCATGTGTGTCGCCGGATGCTTCAAGTCAGCATAACTGTAGAACGTGTGATGAATTGTAATGATTTTTGGTATGTGGGTAGGTGCTGGGAGGACAAAGGTCAAGGTCGATTTTGGGCCCCTTGGTATGTGTCACTGGAACTGCAATGGCCTATTTGTAAAAATGTTCTAAAGGAGAATAACTGAAGAAAGGAACAACAGATTTTCATGTTATTTGGTACGCAGGTAGGTTGGACAGAGATGTACACACTGAAGTGTAAATCATGCAAAGTTAGTGTGTTTGCGTGTGTGTTTGCATGTGTGTATGTTTGTGTCACCGTGTGTGTATGTTTGTGTCGCCGGATGCGTAAAGTCAGCATAACTGTAGAACGATTAGATGGATTGTAATGATATTTGTTATGTGGGTAGGTGTCGGGAGGAGAAAGGTCAAGGTCGATTTTGGGCCCCCTGGTATGTATCACTGGAACTACAATGGCGTATTTGTCAAAATCTTTTAAGGAGAATAACTGAAGAAAGGAGCGATAGATTTTCATGTTATTTACCATGCAGGTAGCTTAGACAGCGATGTATACAATGAACTGCAAATTATGCCAATTGGACTTAATTTGCATAAGTAATGAGGAAAATCTATATTTGCAGTGTTGTCCATTGCATATTGTGGAACATCTGTTACTCGTACTTGTAGTAGCTATTTATAGCGAAAGTGGGTCACTTCTCCTAGGCCCGACAGTTGTGGGTCATACCATTGAGCGATATAGAATGGGGGGAACTGGTTTAATAAAAAACAAAGTTTCATGGAGATTTTGGGTCCTAAGACTCTTGTTCACTTTTTGTTATCTACATATAGAGAAGACTCAAAATAATGTAAATTTATCTACATTCAGGGTTGTTCTATTTTACAGGAGTAAAAATGTTTGTTTTTTTGTGGTGTTTAGATTTGCAGTTGAAACAATTCTAGAAAAATAAAACCACTGCTAATTTCAAAATCTACAGTATGGTTTTAGACGTGGACTAAAAAAATACATGCACATATATTTAGATTTTGTAGTTAATATAAAGATTAAAAACTTACCTGGCAAGTTTCATGTTTAACTATGTAGGTTGATCATATCTAGCCTGGGGGCCAGACTGTTTTAAGGGCCTACACAGGCCACCTCCCTGGCTCTAGAACCAACATGCCCCCAAATAAATTTTACACAGCCCCTTGAGTAGGCTGAGGCGAGGTATCCTGGAAAACTCAGGGTAGGGTGGCAAATCTAGCAGGACATGTTTACCCTCTAGCATTGAGGTATAGCCAAGGGATCCGTGTAGCCTTAGGCAGGCGTCTGGCATCCAGGCTAACCATAACAGGCTTCATATGCATTTTTTAAATTAAAGCATACTTCCTTTCAACTACGTACTCCCTTGGAATCTCTTCCTGAAGCATGTGTACTGAAATATCTTGTGCAGTTTCTTAATTTGCCATAAACAGTTATTCATCAATAAAATTTTCTAATGAAGTCTCTGAAAGTCTCTGAAGAATGATGATGATGATGTGTATGTAAGTTTACAGTATATGCGTAATACTTATATGTAGTAAGTTGTTTTATATTACTTGTAATTTTATAGTTCCATGTGTAAAAACGATTACTCTGTACAAAAACATGCAATTCAGCCTACTGGCTGTGAAATGTTTTTAAAATGCCTCTGTGCAAATAAACTATTCATTCATTCAAATGTTAACCCTTTTGTATGTTGACTTTGTGGGTCCTGTAGTAGCATTTGGATACTGTTTCAGGCTGTTTGCCCAACTATTCTGTTAATTTTCTGCCTGCATCCATGAAGTTAAATTGATGTGGCCTTACAGGTGCTATTACTCAACCTACCAACTTACACATCTTGGCCAGGTCTAACAAGTTGTGTGATACAATATATAATCCATACATGACTTAAGGGTGGGAATGAAAAAGGGGAAAACAAATTTTTACAAGCCAACAGCAAAATAAGCAATGCACTTGGTATCAAAATGGTGTGGCTTTTTGTTAGCCTGGGGTTTTCTTTTCCTGGTACATGGGGTGTAGCCTAGTGCGGAACCAGGCTACTATCCTCTAGGCAACAGCAAGTAAATTGTATGGATGACAGCAGAACGCTCATTAATTTTCATCCGATTTTGAAAAAAAAGGGAACTTTTTCCCTCCAGAGATGGTTGCACAAAATGGTAAAATATGTCATTTTGTAGCCTTGATTGTACTTGTAGAAGTGACACTAGTGAGGTAACCATGACTTGTTGTAGAGGTTGATGTTCTGCTGCAATATGGTAGCCATGACTTCTTGCCAACTTGTTGATGCCAGTCTACCACACTTAAGTTTTGCACATCTTGAATACAGAAATAAGACCCGATACACGCTGGTAAAATTTTCTAGACGACACACCCAGACTATTTTTCTGGGAGTGAATCACTAGCCTGGAATCCATCCTATTTAGCTTCCGGCTGCTACCCAAGCTCCGCGGAGCTAGGGTAGCGGCCGGAAGCTAAATAGGATGGATTCCAGGCTAGTGAATCGCCCCCTCGTGTTGTATGACAGGCATTTTTATGGCCCTTGCGACTTCATCGTACGTTCGTGACCATGGATGTAACTTCGTTACGACGCATGGGGCCGATTCACACCCAGGAAAAAATATGTCAATGACGTACGTCCAGAAAATTTCCCAGTGTATATCAGGTCTAAAAGACCTGTTGGCTGTGATACAATGTTTTGTCGCTTCAATTCTTGATAAGTTTAGGGTATCTATCTTGAAAATCTAGCCATGTTGCTTTTTCTTCCCTCTTGCGTTAAACTTGAAGTCTACAGAGAATGTCACCCATAAAATATACTTGCTGTGGCCTTATATCAATCTTCAAGCAGATGTCAGAAGGAAAAAAATGGCTGCCTCATCATTCTGGAAAATGACCAAAAAATTTCCACCAAACATCTGCTTGGAGATTTACTTCATATTCAAACACAAGAAAACTCAACACACAAGGTATCTTTCCTGCAATTTTATTTCTTCCAGCTATTTCTACTACTTAGAGAGAATAATCATGTGTTAAGCATTCATTAGTTTTAAATTCAAAGCCTTCTGTACCGCGCCGAAGTCTCGCGACTCCGGATTCCACCGACCGCTCACCTACACTCCATTTTTTAGCCAATCACGGAAAAGCTGAAGAGACAGAAGCAAGGTACTATGAGAAAGGAAAAAACGCCCTAAGTGGCTCGAAACGATCTCTATATTTCCGTTTGAACTTACTTACCATCGAGGTTCGTGAATCTACGATCAAAGAAAATCAGAGGAGATAAAATGTAAATAGGGGAGGTGCTTACAATTATTACACTCACTACCACCTATACCCATATATGCTTCTACTGAAATCGGTCCTGTTCGCTAGGATTGTTAATAAGCAGTGCACGATTACGTAAATCTTGTCTATGCCATGTTTACGTCGAAGGGTATATAAGCACGGGGGGTTACACATATGCGCTTGCCAGTGAATGCGTCAAAAATAACTAAAAATCTTAATTTTAAAAAGTTGGAGACCTTGCTTTCAGTTTTTTTTGTTTTTCAATTGATTGTAGTCCAAGACGACGGTTCTCTCGTTGCGAGAGTTCCAACGCCTTTTAGAAGTCCAAGTTCGTAGATCTAGTAGCGTCTTTTCTTTTTTTAATCCATTCAAAGATAGAAGTCCAAATTCCTTTAGGGTTTGTCAAGGTAACATGGTCTTAGTCCACCAAGTCCGTTAAGGGCGGGGTCCTTGCCAGGCCGTCTATTGGTGGTTGCCCCGGTGCTTCCTCTCCTGTAAACAGTAAACAAAACATGAAGTAAATAAAATGGACAGAATGGATAATACAACATGGTGTAGTCCGTTATCACCCGAGGTTCGAATGATTCTATGAAGCCCGTGTGGTAAAAGTAGAACCCCATGTGATAACATGTGATAACCCAAGTCCGGAACAGCTGTGTCAAAAGTTATCTCGGACAGAATGGATAATACAACATGGTGTAGTCCGTTATCACCAGAGGTTCGAATGATTCTATGAAGCCAGTGTGATAAAAGTAGAACCCCATGTGATAACCCAAGTTATCACCCCGTCTGGAACACATGTATCGAAAGTTATCCTGGCCCAGGTATAACATAAATACAGATATAGCACGAAAGAAAAATAATGTTTTATTTTATTCATACGTTTACATACAGGTTCTGAAATCTGGTACAAACTTTTTAAAATGTAGATTAAATCCTAATGTATGAGGAGACTAAATAACAATAACTTTTCAACTGAGATGAAAAACAAATCTATTCAGAAGAGCATGAGGAATAGACTGATTCTGACTGTCCATCACAATCAGCGGTTCAACCAATGGTAGCATGGCAATTAGAGGTTCGACCAATGGCATGGCAAGTGGTTCAAACGATGAAAGAGCGGCTGCATGTCTGTCAAATATTTGCAAATAATATTTTCATTCTGCATTTATTTGAAAGACAAACAGTAAATGGTAAATTCTAGAGAGCAATATAAGAGAATGAAACACATGAAGAAGACTTGACAAAACTACATTTCAGTTATAAATAATTGACTAGCAAATACAATGCTGTAGCTTAAAATGTACAATGTTAACTTTCAGTTAAAAAAAAGTATATTATCTGTTAAGAACAATCAACTAACTGTCCCATTTAAAATCATTTTTAGTGTGATAACCAAGCAGATATGTGGAACCACCTTGTATTTCACAGCAGTGGAAAGAATTTTAAAACCGGCAGGACTAGAGATGTAAAATTGCTACAATTTCAGACAAAAAAGCTAGAGCCACAAATCTGCTTGGCGAGTCGTTTTGGTGGTGATAAAATATTCAGCCTTTCTTAATCCCCTGGTGGATTAAAGGATTAAGATCCATCATATCCAGCTGGATTATTTGACAGGGTGACATTGAGAATATCAATGTGCTCTGACAGGGAATGGTTTAACATGCAAGGACGGCTTGCAATTCTCACTACTGACTTTGACTGCCAAAAAACGAAAACGTACACTGAACAAATCAAATGTCTCAGATTGATAAGACTTTCTTGTCAAGAAGTGCATACGATACATTCAAAACATTTTACCTGAAAAATCGTAGTACTGTACCTGAACCAACTTTAACACAAGTTGATACCTCTTTTTTTTTTACTAAAGTAAAGATAGGTAAATCTTGTCTGAAAGATGACAATTTGACAATTGAAAATTTGTAAATACTTCAGCTTTGCGATAAAAAAATTTGTGAATGCTCATACAAAGATGAGACAATTCAGCACTAAAAAAGGACGGTTAGCTACGAGCAACATACAACATGTAAATAATTGGTTAAACTTTTTTTCGGTACACGGATCTAAAAAACAACTGTACCTGTACTGTACATAACCCTTGTGCGAGCCTACATCAACTGTAAAAGTTCTATGATGTAGGATGAAAAGAGCAGAGATACAAAACGACAAAACTGTCAGTGATCTGAAACCACGTGGTCCTCACCTTGCGGAGTTGATCCTCCTCCTCCTGTCGTTTTTCGTAGTGCACAAAGTCGTCGAAGATGGAGGTGGTGTGCTTATAGTTTGAGAGGATCTTCAGTACCTGTTTCCCCTTCTCAGGGGGAACCTCCTGGGTGTCCCGCGAGTTTGTCACCGGTTTGTTCTCGTTGTTCTCCAGCCGGATGTGCCTGAGCTGCGAGTTGGGCACGTCCTTGACGTAGATCCATTTCACCTCCAGTTTGCCCTTCCATTTCTCCTGCGACCACACGCCCGTGTCCGCGTTGTAGTCCACCTCCGAGGTCATCTGGGCCACCCCGCAGAAGTGCCCGCTACCGTTCACACTGAAGAACAAGTAGATCGGTCCCTTTCCCTTGCGCTCGCGGAACGCCTGGTCCAAGCGTTTGTTTCCGTGCTCCGTGCTGCACCAAATGTGGTACTTGATGGAGCGGTGGATATCGTCCTCCGAGTAGCTCTTGATGACAAAGAAGCGTGCGTTCTTGGGGTTCGCGTTGAAGTCCTTGGCGTTCTGCTTGATCTCCATGCGGAGTTTGTCCAACATCGGGTGACTCGGCACGGGGGGTTCCGCCCCGCTTGGATGCGCGATGGGAGTCAGCCCTGCAGTCCCGCCCATTTGGGCACCTTGCTGGTTGTGCGGCGCGCCGCCGCGGCCGCGAGGGTTAGCGTTCCAGGCCTGAGGCGGAGGTGGGGCCTGCTGGGGGGGTGGGGGCTTCTTTGGAACATTTTTCCCGTCCCAGGTTCCGATGTCCATGTTGTGTTTGATGGGCGGGGGAGGCATGACCGCTCCCGACGACCCCCCGCCAGCCTTAGGTTTCGCCTTCGGCTGCGGGATGGCGGGTTTGCTCGCGATCGAGGCCCACGAGATGGGCTTAGACGGTGCCGTGGTGGTGGTAGCCGAAGTCCCGTTGGTCTTAGCGGACGAGCTTGCCGCCGTCGCGTCCCCATGTCCATGTCCGTGCCCATGCCCGTGTCCCGCCTTATTTCCGTTCTGACTCCCCACGGAGCCTGATTGTGCCTTGTTGTCCGAGCCTCCCAGGGTAAGTCCAGTTAACCCTTGTTCAACCGACTTCATGCCATGTCCAGGGGCCTTATTGGTTGGTACGTCCGTTGGTCCATTACTCTGGTAGGGGTTGGGTCCATTGTAACTGGACACGGGGGGTTGGTAATAGTCATAAGCAGTCTGGGCCTGGCTGCCACCCCCGCTGGCACTTTGGTTCTGTCCAGATCCCTGAGGCCAGCCACTGCTGCCCCAGTCCGTACCACCCACCGGTTGGGGGAAGAAGCTAAACCCAGTTTGATTAAAGTAGGGAGGCGTGCTTCCCAGCGCGTTCCCCGTGGGAGGGAACATGGCGTCCTGTCCGTAGTGCTGCTGGTCGCCGCCGTTGGGCCAGCCGAACGACATGGGGTCGCCGGTGGACCACTCCGTACTGCTGAGGTACGGGAACGACATGGACGGGTAGTAACTGGGCATGTACGGGTCCGACATGGAGGTGCCGTGCGCCATGGGCGTGGATCCAGCGTAGGCCTGCCGAGAAACAACACATAGTCATTCCCGCTCAACAAACAAATTGTCAAAACAAGAGCTATCTAACACTAAATAATCATGACCATAGCATGTCCAGAACACAAGATATCAAACCTGGAAGTTCTGCTGCAGTACCATAGCAAGCCGCTAGGCGGTCCAAAATCTACTCATTTCGAGGTCTCAAGAAGACCTACCCACATACCAAGTATCAAGACAATCCATTCAAGCATTCCTCGAGTTATCGTGTTGACAGACGGACACACACACGAATGCTGACGAAAATATAACCTTCTCGGCAAAGGTAATCTTTCATCTAACCTCATTTGATAAGAAATTTTTGTCATGATCTTTTCTATACTAAATAGAGTTGTAAGCAACCTTCTGTTACAGATTTTACACTAAACTCAGCGAGTTTCCAATTGTCTTACAACACCCTAGAAGTCTACAAGAATAGAAACATCCTTTTGCGATTGGTAACTTCATCGTTTATCCAAATTAATTGCTGTAAGGCAGCCCACTAATGGGCAAAAATTAGGTCAAACTACTAAGACCCATAATTTACCTTTCATTGAACATGTGTACTCTCATTACCATGGTAACAAAAGAAACACCTGGTCTGCAATATTCAGTAGCGTCTCTTTAACAAGATTTGTAGAAAGAACAGAACATTTCAACACAGTAACCTGTGGTCTTCGATGATGACAGAAACATGGTCTCTACCAGACTAACAACGCCCGATATAGGGAAAATATTTGCTGGTCGAGTTTGGCCACCGGAGGGTTTCATTTGCAGGAGAGGGGGAATTGTTGGCCTTACCGTGGACAGATTCTACTGGCCAATTATTCTTTTATTTGCTGAATTCTAAGATCCATACCCTCGTTGGAAGGCCTTGTGTAGGCTAACAGAAACAGAACACTACTTATTTGAACTTCCAGTACCTCATGCTTTTTCAATTTTCACCATCAGTACCTGCTAAATTTTCATTTCATTGTGGCATGAAATGCACATGTTTTTCTTACACAACAAGAATATAAAAATGTACTAGAGTGTAATCTTATTTAAGAACAGTACCAGCACATCAACATATGGTAATGTTGGACGTGTACCCAAAACAGCTACACGGGTTCATACCAGTGTCTTAGCTATGACACTGACTAACATAAGCCTGTCTCCCTCCCCAAAGAAATGTAAAACAACATGGCTGCATTTCTCAGAACCCTGAGTCAGCACACACAACACCACATGACAAGACAAACCCCTGGCTGTGACAGTGACTGACGAATCAGTTCGTTAATTAATCAACCCAGCCCAAATCCTACACATTTCTCTATCCCTTTCAATAATTCTCAACATGAAAAAAAAGAGTACAGCGCAACAATAAACGAAAATTGCCAGTTCAAAAGTAAGAATTGCCACAATATAACAAACCCCTACTAAAAAAAAAAAACTTGACATGTTAAAAAGAAGCAAACAGTTGTTGCGTCTTTCTAGACACACACACAAACACAAAAGATTTTGGAACAGTCCTTACAGGTTGCCTAGCAACTGAAGAAGAAACACTACTTGCCATCCAGGTGTGTTTTGATAATAAAGCTGACAAAACAGTTCCCACTACTGTAAATCGGAAAACTTTTGTGGTAATTCTATTTCTGCAGTTTTTCACGACAACGTCACCATAACACCACAAATATGCCTTTCCAATATACATGTATTATCACTATTCTACAGAATTGTTTTAAACGCTAATCTAGAACACTGCCAAAAAATTATTTTCCCTCCTACGATAAAATAAAATCACTGCGAAAGTAAAAGAATTTACAGTATACTGCACAACACTACAGTTTTGACATTTTTTTACTGTAAGTCATTTTGCATGTGTTGAGGAAAATGAAAACCTGAATTGTTAATCTTTTTTTCATTCCTCAAAACCAGTAGATAAGCAATTAAACATGTTACCAAAGAAAAGAGCTACCACTGCCTAGACCTTGTGTCTGTTACTGTAAATTCATTAACTTTTGCAGTGGTTCTATTTCACGGGAAAAAGAGGTGGTTGTGGCAGTGTTATAAGTTTGTACAGTACAGTAAAAAATGCATGCAAAACGCATACTCACGGTGTTAATTAATTTGCTATAGAGAAGTAGCCGCAAAAATAAAGCCACTACAAACATTTCAAAATCTGCAGTAGTCGAGGGTGCCCAAGTATTCAGACGAATTTTGAAGAATTCGTAAGACAATTACGAAATACATACAAAAATTTATGGAATTCATACGCTCAACTACTAAGAAACATACGAGTTTTAGTTTTACTGACAGCAAGGATCATATGCATTCTGTAAAACTTGCATGTATTCTGTAGAGTTCATATGAAAAACCCTAATACTGCCCTCTTAGCTACACACACGACACACAAGAGCTGTACAGTTTGCTGAAAGTGAAAAGATGTCTCCCCCATATCAATGAACATAGGTGTGGGCAGTGAGTGTTCTTGTATTACACTCCATGCTGTATTACACTTTGAAGGAGGTTTCACATTTGCACAATCATGGTACAGGGCCCCCAGGTTTTTCTTCATTAACAACTGTTTGAGTTTCATAGCAATTTCACTCACACTAATTACACAAAAAATTAACGAGATTTGAATCTTTATAAATAGACAAGGAACAATTTTGCTGTACAGTTTGTTTCTGTACATCTTTAAAAGTATTGAGTACAATTCAAACACGTATAGAAAATTGCATACAGCAGAAATCAAACGACAACTTGAAAAATAGGGAAGCCATGCAAAACAATTCACAACAAATTCCTTAATCAAAGACAACCATAGTTTTACAGCCATGCCCATGAGTGTTGGGTTCTTTTCTAATTTGTAACAATATTTGGAGCCCCCCTCCCCAACACTGGCCCCTTTATGATTATGATCTTCTGGCATTTTACAGAAACTTTCCAATAACAGTGCCGCACCTGGTAGACTAATAACTCCGAGCACTTAACCGACAAATTGCATACATAATCACACCCACAGATGTCAAAATAACATTGTTATACTTATTAGTGCCAGCATTTCAATCCTACAAAAACCTTATGTACAGTAAACTTGTGGTATAGAGAAATTTAGCATTCAAGTCATGGGTAAATCCAAAGCAACTAGAGGGTAAATTGTTAACAACGGATTATGTGGATAATATCTTAAATTCTTTGTTTTCAAGATTGCCTTATGCTAGTATTGGATTTATAATGCAATAAAACCAACATTTTGTACATTCCTGAAACAGATTTTGGTTAGCATTGAAGTTAGTATTAACATAACTTTGATTGAAATCAGTTAAGGTACTAGTTTTAAAAGTTTCCATAGAAAATTTACTGTTGTTTCTATTAAAGTTGTTTTACTAGACTAAACACATTAAGTTGATAAACAACCAAAATCATTCTAGAATCTTTCAACAAAGAAAGTTCGAAATTTCATTTCAGCATTTGGCAAAATGCACTGTCTGTATCTATCTGAATGCATTCAATGTGGTATTAACAACTCACGAATTATTCATTTCAATGTCAGTTTGTTCCAATGTGCAAGGGTTAGACATACTTGTACTTTGGATGTTGAGGTTCAAAACACAGAAAAAACAACAGAAACAAATGTAGTATTCCAACGCCTTTTATACACTCCTTTGCAGCATATGAATGGTTCAATCAAACCTCAGCATTTCTAAGAAGATCCTCGTATTACAGTCTTTATCCGACATTTTTGTCTTGAGCTCTTTATTGAGCCTAGTACAAAAGCCAGACTTGTACAGAGAGCTGAGTGGAGAGTTTCAGACAAGGTGTGGCAGGTGTTTCTGTTATCTTGTATTTTGTAAACACGCACATGTACGGGGACAAAGTCCGCTGGATTGCGCATTCTTTTGTACACGTCATCGCGATACCTGGGAAAAAGGTATTTACCTGGACTAAAGGGAGAATAGTATCGAACAATACGGACTGATTCTAGACGCTTAGTCAAGGCTGGCTGATTTTAATTTGTGGTAAAGATGGAAAATTTTAATCGTTTTCAAGTAAAGTGTATTGCAGAAACTATATTTCTTGCAACAGAAATAAAATAAACATGACAAAAAGAGAAAAATATTTTTCTGTACCATACATGTACATTCTGTAAAAAAATGAAATGGTTATCTCCAAGCAGATCTTCGGGGGAAAATCGTGCCAGTTATCGCCTGACCCTCAAGATCAAGATCGCACAAAAACTGTCACGGATTCGCCCTCAGAGATCTACTTGAAGAATGGAGATTATGAAATAAAGACATTCAAATCTTGCATCCTAAAATGTGAAGTAAACAAGCTTTTTCTATTCCCTATCCATTATTTTGTGTGTCTAAAAATGGCCCCAACTTCATATCACTACAATCTCCCAATTTTCACAACTCACTCAAACAACTAGATTCGGGATACGACAAGACTTTTAAGTACAGGATAATTTGATTAGACACGAATTCGGCATGAGATATGACTTAAGCATCAATTTCTGATGATGGCTGTTAGTTTTGTTCAATAGTGACAAAACCCTCTAATATAATCCTTTCGCTGTATTGCAAAGGTTATCATGTTCAATTTTGAAATGTTGATGATTTGGGAAATTAACAGAATCTATGCCAAAGTACTTATGAAAGCAACCCCTTAAAGATTCAGTTTCCAAAAAGCTTGACATTTCTTCAGAAAGATTGAAAAGGGAACATATTCTTCACTTTCTAGAAGCAAAAAGAGACTTTTTCAAGATCAGTATGTTTTTCTTGTAACTCATGCCAAGATAGACTTTTTCCCAAATGGTAGCTAACTACTGTAAATCACTAAATGTTAAAATGTTTGTGGTGGTTTTAAGTTCATGGTTTCTAGGGTAACCTCAACACAACAAAATCACCACCAAAATGCTTGTTTTTTGCCCACCTACCTACTTGTTTTAACCATGAACTTAAAAAACAATCTTCCATTTTCTCCCTACCACAAAATTAAGGGCATTTATAGAATCAAACTATTGTGTTATAATATAAGGTGTCTGGGGATCATTTGAACATGTGTGACTGTTGCCCGCCTTATAGGAAGGTTGAATTTAGTGATTGACAGGAAAATTTGAATGTATTACAATGTCTAAGTAATTAAAGCCATGTACTTATGCTATCATACACATGTAAATTCATTGGTCTGACTCATCCCGGTTTAACCAACCACACGACAGCTTTCATGTAACATGTAAACACTGTATTGCTTTTAGTTATTTGTTAATACACGAGATTAAATTATTTACGTAATGAAAAATAAGGATAATATAGACCTTTGAGAAAGTGAATCCAGAGGACTTGGTGTTTCGGTGTTACATAAATGGTTACAGAACTGAAACTAATACTGAACTTCTCAATTCCCATTTTCTTTTTTTACCCTTTGAAACGAAACGTAGCCCAAAAGTTTAGTGTTACCTATTAGTTTCAAATTCATGTCTTTTTTATACATTATTTAAAAGAACTGAAGACTTTTTCACCTCTTTTAAACATCATGTTCAAAAATGTTAATACAAAACTTGAGTTTGCGTTCTTGCAAATGATCCGTGGAAAAAATGTGACATTATTTTCTTCATTTCAAATGAAAATATCTTAGTACAGTACATATGCCGCATCTAATTCAACAGTGATAATTCTTTCTTGTATTAATAGTAATAATTACATAAGTAATTATTTTGCTTAAACACTCATGAAGAAAGTAATTTTCTTTTAGAATATGCCAATAACGTATCTAATTACTTTCATATTGCTGTGATACACATCTCAATATTAATTGTCTGGGAACTTATCGTAACTAATGAATTGGAAAAAGTGATGCTTATTTCGATTGTCTAACCCCCCCCCCCCCTTAAGATAACCACATCCTTTCAGTCATAGGCAGAATATGTCGTGCGACTAACTTTTAATCCTTTATGATTTTGATTTTGTAATAAAACCGGCAGATACGGTAAACTAAAATTGTTTGTAATATCATCTAAACACAAACAAAAGTGTGTTTGAGTCTGCAACAACTTGTTGACATAAAATATGGGGGAAAAATTTTGTTATGAAACTGGGATTTTCTTTCGTCATTGATGACTCAAAATTTGACATGACATCATTATCAAGGGTTGGGTCATCTTAATTTCGGAAGTTAGAAGGATGTTGTACTTATTTTGCATTTATTGTTTAATCTACAAATTCTTAAACTTTAAGAAAAGTATAGTCTTTGTAAGTACTCTAATTCTAAGGTACATAAGGTGTTTCTTTTTACAAGATTACTGCGTACTGTAAAAACGTATTAGCTGATAATTCCATGTAAAAATCAGGAAAGTTGAGGTTATTTGTAATGAATTATGGATGTGAATCCAACAGTTGTTTTTGGCGGTTGAGCCCGCATATTTCCGTACGGGCAGACATCGCTCTTGCCCCGTGACACAACCGGTACTCGTCACGCTGAATTACCGGGAAACAAACCTACCTGTCCAGTTTGGTTGTTATGCTGCAGGTACGGCTCAAATTCCTCTCCTTTACCAGAGTCCTTCGTGTTCACGGGTCCATTTTGTGCAACTGTCGTTTGTGAAGAAGATACGGAAAAAAGACAAAGTTTTTGATTAAACAAAAAAAGAAACCAACGCAACGATACAAAATTTCACCACCAGGAAGCGAAACGTCACAGAAAAATATGGCTGAAAAAAAGTGTCGCCTCACCTTTATTTCCTTGTGATTTAGGTCTCTGTGGTGACAACATGTCGTTGGAAAGGGGAAAGAAAGAGGACAACGGGTTGTTAGAAGTTGTGACGGAAACAAAATTTTGGCAACGCAGGAAAGAAAAAGGCCACGGCATATCGACGGCCGCCATGACACCTACATACCTGATCGACGCTGGCAGACATCGTACGAAAAAACCGTCGAAATCCCAGTGAACCCTCCAAGTTTCCCAACAGAAAAAGTCTTAAGTCTGTAAAGAAGTGTCCTGCGGTGAGGTAGCGGCGCTGAGACGTTGCAAAACTCCTTGGGAAGAGGAAGTTTGGAGGAAGGGAGTGGATCACAGAACAATGGCGGACCAGACATGTGCCTCGCTCCCGCTCCCACGTCACGTGACACTGGCCTGACCTCGCTGACGTCATCAACCTCAAATTTACCTCTTCCCGCCAATTTCACTAATTTTTATGAAAATGAAAATAACTGTAAGTAAAACCTGCATAAATTTCTACCTAAAATAATAATCTAGAAGGTTAAATTCCAGCTAAAACGTTCATACAAATACTGCGTCACCCCGCAACGTGACGTCACCTAATTAAGGTAGGGGTTATAGACTTAAATTCTCTAGGTAATCACAGCGAGCGTTGGTGGTGTAATGGTCAGCATTGTTGCCTTCCAAGCAGTAGATCCGGGTTCGATTCCCGGCCAACGCAGCAATGAATTTTTTGCCCCTCTTTCTTGGATTTCAACTTCTTTTTGTACCATATATTTTCAATTAATTGCAATCAATATTTTCTCTCTTTTTTTCCCCTGAAACGAGAATGTTCTATCCTTTTTCTTGAATTCAAATAAACTTTTTTTTCGCCTAGCAATAATTTTATCATTTAAAATAATATCTCAACATTACACAAGTAGTAAACACACGGGCTATGATTACTGTAATCTTATTCTCTATTTTGCAATTTTTGAAACCTCTTCATATTCCCTCTAATTTCAAAGTTTGCCTTTATGAATAAACTTTTGTATGGCATAATTTGTCATTTCATAATGCACAGGTAGGTGGTACCACATACCAGCGAAAACGTCTACCTGACCCAGCCAACTTTACAATTTGGTTGTTGGAACATACACTTTATATTTGTAATTTGAATGCAGGAATTGTGCCATGCTGACTTTCTATGACTCAGTTTCATATGCTCTTCTAGGTATTATCTAGTAACTTACACTGATACTGTCAAAGACTTTGTGGACCGAGGGAATCCAAAATGTTGGATAGCATGCATTATACATATTTTTTGTGCCTGACCCAGTGTCTCCAAACTACCAATGACAAATTTACTTTAACGAAAATACTATGATCTGGTTCTATAATTTCAGGTTGAATTGTAACAGAGCCTTGGTAGTTATATGCATGTGTCCTATGACTTACATACAATGCTAGTGTTGTTTGAAATTTTAAATGGATGCTATTAATGCGCTCAGTAATTTTCCTAATTTTGCACACACAAAAAATTCCCCCCAGAGATGGTCAATATGCAAGAAAATATTGAAATAGGAAAATTTTGTCATGTTGTAGCCTTGATTGCACTAATATTCATAAAAGTGACTAGTTGTCATGAGGTAGCAAGGAGTGTAGTTGTAGAAGTGAAACTAAGGGTGGCTTTACACTGAGTCCACTTTACCCGAACTAGTCCACTTTAACTGGACTAGTTCGCCTCCCATTCTCAGTCTAAAGAGGAGAATCCGGTTTCTCCAGGAACCGCACCAGACCACATCCCAACCCTGGTCTAGTCCACATCAGCAGGGGGTCGATGCGGTTCCTCTCTGTGTGTAAAGAGGAAACTGGCTCCGAGACCGCTTTCGGGGTCATGATAATGATATGCTAATAAGCCTGCGCTAGCAATAGAAGCATATTTTCCTCATTCTGAAACATTTGTGCAATAGTCATTGAAAGTTTTCGAATGTTTCAAGTGCAATGGCCTGCCACCCGTGGCTGCTTCTCCTATGACCCGATCAACGTGCCCGGCTTGCAGTACAGCCAGCGCGGCGAGGACGAACGCCGGCGGGTTCAAGCCTGGTCTTGCCTGTCCCTGTACATGCGTCTCATCCTCCTTTTTTTGTTGGGCCCGTACTATTTCATATGCCAGAAAACGCTTGTAGCAAACATAAGAAATATGAGAGGAGCGACTGTAATATCTTGCACCACGTGTGGCGCACTGCCCTTCCGCCTGTAGGTCTAAAGACAACCGAACCGGTTCCGATTATTAGAAGTGGACTGTGCGTAAAGCCGGCCTAATTGTAGTTGCCAACTTGGTTAGTGATACCAGTCTATCACTTTGTGTACCTCTTCAATACAAGAATAAAAGACTTGTGGGATGTGACACCAAGTTTTGTTGCTTCAATTCTTGTTGCAATTTTGTTGTCTATTTTGAGAATTTAGCCATGTAACATGTTGTTTTCCTTTTTACCCATCTTGTTTTCCTCTTTCACAATAAATTTGGAGTCTGCAAAGGATGTCATCCATAAAATTTACTTGCTGTGGCCTAGCATACGAGTCACAGATAGGCATACATAGAGACTTCTCCCAGTACTTATCAAAACAAAAGAGCCACACGCTTTATGATAGTTTGCAAAACACCAATGATTTTTTAATTGATACACATACAGGTCCTTGGGGCTCTAGTTGTATTTTATCCATATACAGCATGTACAGATCAAGCCCACATTATGTATATACTGCACGTACTAACACTACCATACAAAATGCTACATCCTAACTCCCTTGGAACCATATTCACTCGTACCTAGGGCCTAACATAATGTCAAAAAAACAAGCCAAAACAACTACCCTTAATGACATCTCGGAGGGTATACACCAAAGCAATTTCTTCAGATTGTTGTCTTTTTGAAAAGAAAAAAATATCAATGAAAACTTTACCTAAACAAAAACCTAAATTTAACTTTCATTGACATCTACGTACCACACTTAGAAATCAATCGCTAGTTTCGGTTATTACTAGACTTTTTTTTTCTTCTTAGATTTAAAACTCACTAAATTTTGGCTCTTATGGTAAAAGGCCTAGGTACCCAAGATTCAAGTTTCCAATGTACCAAATATCGTCACCATCGTTGCAGAAGGCAAGCAATACCAATAGCAGTAACACTGTCAACTTTCAAAACCCTTCTCTACACCCTATTTCATTATACATGATTTTTTTAGCACGTTTACCAAAGTACAAAACATCCAACTACAGTTAGTAGCGATAATCACAATATTAACAAGTTAAATACCGAAGTTATACCGTGCAATTATTTAAGGTGGATTGAAATTCTAATTCTTTCTTTAAACAATGGTGCAAGTATCAACATACAAGGCAGAAGCTAGTCCCTTTTTTGTATGAAATTTTGCTATCCTCCTTTAGTACAAAGACCATCTATTGATACAGGCAAAATCAATGTACACTTTTGACAAACTATGTGCATGTGTTCTGTACGTTTGTTCACTGGTTTGTACATTGGGCAAAAAAGGGGGTGGGGGGCGAATAAAACTCATTGCCTAGCTTCACATTTACAAATGTACAATGTACAATTTAAAGTTGCAATCAACTATGCCTTCATCACAAACTACCATTGATATTACAATAAAATATGTATCATAATATATGTATATCATTCCACGAAAATATAAACCTAGGCATATCTGGCGGTTGCAATCTACAAGTACAAAAATGCGACTGTATATATGTAGATATAAAAGTTACAAGAAATGAAAAAGTGTGTACATTACCATTGTTACACATGACTATACCTACATTATCATGTTAAGTATTAACAGTTTTCACACAAATACTGGGTATTAGTTCCTAAACTCCGAGTACAAACCCCAAAAAGACAACATCACAACAACACCGAGGAGGTAAAATGCACATCAAGGCATGCAAGACATCGTGGGAATCGAACTCCCGTCTTCTGGTCCTGTCCACGCACAAAAGCGGAGCGTTATTATTTTTACCAACATCCAGTTTCAGGAAAACGGCCCATAAATACATGTACAATAGTTCAGCCTGGATTGATTGGAAGCATTCGTAAAGATCGGTAGATTTTATGTATACTGCCCGCGAGGCGGGCCGCTGGCTTGTCCAGAAAAAACGTACGAACATGTACACGTGGCGAATTCAAATATACATACCTCGCTATACAACGCCAGACGTAGTGACTGTACACCGAAAGTAGCCCAAAAAACAGTGGGCGGCAGGCTTTTGTTTGTCCAGTAGTATAACGTACAAGTCCAGAAAAAATTTCGTAGTCACAATTTTGGTACAGGAGTTTCGCATTTGTTATGTACAGGGAGTTGATCGTCCTGTCTAAAAGAGGTCACAAGAAAAAGGAGAAAAAAAAAAAAAAAAAAAAAAAGAGACGAAAACACCAAAAACGTTTCAACAGTAGCACCGATGGACAAGCCACATCTTTTAACTACTGTACAGGACCGAGGAAAAAATTTCTCTACCAAAATCATCGGACTGCACTTACAAATGTGTATGTACATATGTACTGTGGGTCAATTCATGGAAGCATACAGGGACCAAGTTACAACGAATACCAGGTCGAAAAAAAAGAACAATTAATTACAACTACAGAAATGGCGACAGTTTGGACCAAACTAGTACAAAGATCGTGGTAAGTACACAAGCTTTGCCTTTCCCAAAAGGGTTCGAAACTACACAGGGTTTCTCGTTTATTAAACAAATTTTGGGGAAAACCTTGCAGCATAACACTAAGCAGTGACACAAACCAAAACAGTCCATACATACACTAGTGGTAGATTAACTCCTTTCAAGACTGCTCCCATTTTTTCACACTCATGTTTTTACTTTTTGGAAGACCAAGACACAAAAAAAAAAAGTGTCAGGAAAGAGCAAATTCCTTTTCGCTGGAGACAGTCGACTTTTGGCACAGAGGTTTGTTTCAGTTTGACGTGAGCATTTAAGAAAGAATAAGCCACAACTTAAACTCACTCAAGAGACTACTACAGAATTAAGGACTTCGTTTAAAGACCACTGCTTAGGTAAGCTGCAAACGCTATCCCAGAGTTCCCTGTGCTCCCGTGGCCCTCTGGGAAGGCATCATCTGTAGCAAAAGGAACTGTTCACATAGATAAAACTTTGCCCTGCTTTTCCTCTCCTCCAAGCTTCATGTTTTTAGTTTTTTAAGTATTCAGACTTGTGTAATTGCTTTCCCTGCCTTTTCTGCTGCACTGACTGTTCCGCCAAAATAACTAGCGTCATCCAAAACATTTTCTGCCACAATTCTAATCCTAGGCAGGAGCCTTGCTTTTGTGCACCACACACCTTAGCTTCTCTTTCGAGTTTCCCATGTAGAAACTCTAAAGGTACAACTCTCTACGTCGTTCACTCCAGCGCTAAATGTAGAAAAATCTTTCCAACCAAAGAGCCAACCCCGTTGAAATAGATTTCGGTTGGAACTAAAACCTTTTGCCATGTTTCCCACAACATACAGTCGTGTGTTCGTGTAACAAGTTTGGGCTGTCGTTGAGAAACTTTTATGTTGTTTACTGACTCCAGGGCCGTATTGTTTATAATTATTGTCAGGGCCATGTTGTTTTATTATCGCCAGGGCTGTGTTGTTTTATTATCCCCAGGGCTGGGGAGTTCACAAAGTGCCGTTTGGGGGGCAGGGGATGAGGCCAAGGTCTCCGCTGTTCTTCATGAAGTATTTCTCCAGCTTGGCAAGGATGTGCTTGCCGTAGGTGTACTTGCGCAGAGTGGCGATGTGCGGGCGGATCTTGTGCATCAGGATCTTGCGCTGCTGCGGCTCCGCAACGTCAATCATCTTCTGGACAACGTAGTTGGCGAACTGGTCCTGGAGTAAACAACAACAACAAACAAGGTCAGCAACAGTGAGGACAAAAATTCACATTGACCGTCAAGTTCACAACACCTACCCATGTACCAAATATCGCAATCCATCCAGAGGTTCTTAAGATATTCCGCCAGACATACACACAAACAACTAATAGCAAAAACTATACCTCCATTTTTCATGGAGGTAATAAACAACATGGCCAGTATGTCACTACAAAGTTTCAAAGATAAAGCAAGCCTGAAGAAACATTAAACAAAATAAAATAGTCACAGCACGAATAGAACAAAGTCCATTGGATATCCTCAAAGATTAACGAAAAAAGACTTTTGGATCTCTCAAGCCCAGGAATATTTTGCCCAAATATACTTGCAAATCACTACATTTTAACCATCTGTTTTCAGTGCACACTCCCTTCTTACTTTCTTTATGTAAAGCAGAAGTTATTTGTCTCTAAGACAAAATGACAAATGTACCAAATTTTTAGTCCATCTTTAGCAGATGGCTTAATACTTTTGGAAGATAATAATTAATCAACATACTATGATACTATGGTTGACTGATTTTTACATACATCAAATTCTTCAAATTGATTTACAACAAGAAGCAATAATAAAAATAGAACGTAAAGGAATCTCCACAAGCGTAGTACCTTCATCATGGTGTATAAGGCACTGTGTGGCCCATCGTTGTAGGAGCAGACCTCGTCGATCAGCATGGCACGCTCCGCACGCGACGAGTGGGACACGCACTTCTCCACCACGTTACTACGGCGATCACAAACACAAACATGTTGTCAAGTCAGACCCAACATATATCAACTGAATAAGTACACTTGAATCTTGTTTCACAGCAGAAATTGAAAGTGATCTCACTGAAAAGTTAATCTTCTCCTGGTACAACAGGAAAGACAGACAAAATGTACAGTATCTATAGGTTCATTGTACCAGGGAAATTCTCCTAGCTCTTTTCGTCAAGTACAATTAACAACACACCATATCCTAAAGACTACAACCCTTTCATGTTGTGAGACTCGAACACTTGGTCCAAAAGTAAGGTCACCAACCACTGAACTACAAAAAAAATTCTATTGTAGTGGGTACTATTTAAAAAATCAATTTCTTTCAGCCAATCTTTTGCAACATGTTGCTATAATGAGCTAAGAATATCCTTTTTTTTGCTTTTTTTTTATAAAGAGAAAATTCGGTATCTTTATCTTTTCCTGGCATTGTGGTCTTTCTTAAGATACTTGATGCTGCCTTATTGGTCCAGTTGGCACTTGTCAAAACAATATCTTCACAACTCTCCAATGACTGTGACTTTTCATGCTTGATGGAGAACTTACCTGGCAAACTTGTGCTGAGACAGCGCCAGCACTTTTCCCCTCAGCTCGTTCACGATCTTACTTTTGTCCTCGGGGCGACCGTGCTCCAGAACATGCTGGATCACGTAGTTCCCGTACTGATCCTGAGAAAAAACAAAAAAAAATCATTAAATATGCCCATCAATTAACTTCAAAAAAATTAAGTTTCCCTTTAGAAACTTGTCTTATAAAAAACTAGCAAGAGTACCCCTCCAAAAAATGGTCACATCCAACATGGCAGCCCCCAAAACACCCCTCCCAATAAAATGGTAACATCCAACATGGCGGCCCCCATTCCTTGCAAGCAAAAACAGAACAGAGTTGCTATCGCAAACCTGTAATGATGCTTCCAAGTACAGCATGTAAAAACAGTAGTAAGAGCTGTGTATTATCTGTTATTCTTAGCTATGTATTATCAATGCACATTACCAATGGACAAAACGGTAGGTAAATTTAGAAATGTACCTGAAAATGTCTGGGTTTATGTCAAGCTGCTCAGATGCTGTTTATCAGCAATGATGTTCAGTTCACTACTCTCATGTCAACAGCAATTAATAATCATAGCAGCTTGACTACTGTTTTAGCAAAAATCATTGACGTTTTAATTTGGAGGATATTCTATTAACTCTAGTGGGGAGAAAAAAACTTCTAAAAAGGCTATCGAAAGACAAGTTTGATGTCAATCTGAAGTATTTTTTGCTTCAAGTTAGGCCACAGCAAGTAAATTTTATGGATGACATCAGCGCACGCATTGATTTTCGCCTGATTTTGAATAAAAACATTTTTTTTTACCCTTCAGCAATGGTACAGGGCTTTAAATTGTTTTAACTGGTTGCTAAGTCAAGTCTTTTGATATCTAATTTTAAGTATTCAAATCTAAGGTAAGCGTTGCCAAAAGTGTGCAATAGGATTGTTTTTGCGACAGATGAAATATCCCAGACCAAGACATAAGATTGGTTTTGTGGCTTGAGCTCAGTAGTTCCAGTTTTGCGTTGTCTCACCTGTACGAGCCTCTCAGTGTTCTCGTGAAGCTCCTCCAGTATGGGGATAGTCTGCTCCACCGTGCAGTGTTCCAGGATTCGCTGGATCACGCGGCAGCCGTACGGATGGGTCGACAGCGCAAACACCTAGAGGAACACATGGTTGTTAGAAATACATTTGTACACTCTACATGAAGACAAATTCGTGGTAGCTTTAGGTTAACGGTTTTCACAGAGAACTCAGAACGGAACACATGCCTTGCATTGCTACAGTTGCTTCAATGTACAAACTACTTTCTTCTCGCATTGCAAAATAAAGTTAGTCCTTGCAAACTTGAAATGATTTCTAGTACAACACAGACTACTGCTTATTGTTTGTTCTTAAAATTGCATACAACTAGAGTCCATTCCATGACACCGCACGGATGTTTTTTGCCATTGTTTAGAAGTAATTCGAAACCTTTGTAACTATTTGCAATATAAATGTCATGGTTTCTTACATTTCGAAATGTGTTACACTTTCTAAATGTTCCCACATTTTCGTGGAAAGTTCAAAATATTCATGGCACCGGGAACAACATTTCTGATACTTTCTAAATATTGGCTACAGCACACTGCCTTTATTTCGAAATCTGAATCATTTTTTCGAAAGAAGAAACTCACAACCTGCTGTTAATTAGTAAATAGCACCCACAAATAGACGGTTGAAAGGAGCGGTGACACCCCGCCGTGCTCTCACCCCGAGTCGGGAGTTAAGTAAACAAACAGTTAATTTCTGCCTCCAACGTTAGCAGGACAACAATCCGAAAGAAACATTACCACTGCCTTATCTCTCGGCTTCTCTATCAATCAAACCTAGAAATCTTGCAGAAACGACCCAAATGCGACAGAAATAACAAAGTACCGAAGGAAGCTGTAAGTGGTAACAGTAGTCTGCCCCTCCCCATGATCGGCACCGCTAACACAACTGGGACGTAAAAAAACCTGCAGTAACTCCGCCAGGTCCAGTCTAATTATGAACGCCAATCAGCCAGTACAGAAAACAGTACAGGCTTTATTGTAAGCTGAACAGTCAGAAATCCTCTCTGGTGGGATTTGTTTAGGAACCAGAACGTCTCGTGGGAAGCAAGCATGGTGGGAAGTTTGTTCCGGCATGTTGTTGTTGGCAGACGGCATGGCTGTTTCTCCCGGGGAGGAGTTAAACACGTTGTCTAAAATATCTATCTTTTAACGTATGTTGATAGAATTTAAGATTTGAATGCTAAAATCTAAGCATTACAGTAGTATTGGCGTGACGTTGTTACTGTAAACTTTCGTATCTATAATTATTTGACAATAGTTTCCAAGAAAGTTCCCCCTACACACAGAATAGACTCCCCCAAGCAGGCCGCTGCGTTATAAATGTTGCAGAGATCTACGTTCTTTTTTGGTGTTTTCCTCCAGAATCTTCGTGATTTTGTCGGTAAGAATCCCTATATAAAATACAACACTGCCTTTTAGTTGACAATTTACTGATACCATGGGAATAGGAAGCCTCCATTTGACTGTACATGTCGCCGAACTTGAGTGACATATCAAAAAACCCTTTGCGGCGAGCCGGCTCTCCCTTTGCATTGTGCCGACTGTCGGGCTTATTTGACGTGGATAAACCTTTTGCTTTTGCTCAGTACGTGTGGTATTTTGACCACTGATCATTTGCAATGTTTGCTGGCCCTTTTTGTGCAGCAAAATTACAGTTGAATTGTGCTTATCCTCTGGAGGAACTCTTGCCGGTGTCCACAGACAGTGTCACGCCACAGTGACTTCCTGCCGGCATGCCCGGTCGGCGGTCCACGCTCGATCCAAAACATGCTTTGTTACAATTAGCGGCTCGTTACGGGGGGCAAATGACCCAAATCTTTATTTCGAAATCTTTCGAAACTTGACACAAACCAATTTATATTTCAAATCTATTTTAAAAATTGATCTCTTTTGACAGTCACTTTCGAAATGTTTGCAAAGTATCATAACAACTCCTAAAACATGGTACTCTCGTATTTCCTTTTTTTAGAAACATTTATGAATACTTCTAAAGATTTGTAATTATATAACAATGATTCGAAGATATTACAAATATCATTAAAAAAACCGTGTGGTGACTTGGAATGGACTCTAGCACCATGTTTTTCATAAACACCTGGTCGACAGAACACAACAACATATTACTCATTGTAATTAAAAGTACATTTCTACTATCTTTCTTGTTAGTTCTCTACAATATTCAATTTTTTTAACGCTTAATAAAGTTGTACACACGTACAAAGTGATTGAAATTGGTTAAAATCCTTTCCACACCTTTATGCATATAGGGCAGTGCACATCGCCATTATCATAGCCCTTGGGCCACACAGTTGTGCAAGCACTTTAGCTAGTCCACTGGTAGTTGTGTGTGTTCAACTACCATACTTTTTTCTATAAATTTGTTCTTACATTACAAACATCAATGGAATGTTTCAGGGCTAAACCAAGAAGAAAACAGAGAGTCTTCTATCGTACCTGTCCGCGGAAGGCGTCGATGATGAACTGCAGCTCGGAGGGGTCGACACACTCGATGCACTTCTGCACCACGTGGTTCCCGTTCTGGTCCTTCACGCACTTCAGGACGTGCCCGTCCAGTTCCTTCACCAGCTCCACCTGGTACGAGAACTGAGAAACGGTTAGAATAGCGCCGAGAACAGGTGAAAATGGTGGTTAGGGTTGTGGACTCAGAATCTAATGATCTTGGGTTCATATCGCTAGTTCTTAAGCTCCATCTGGTGCGAGAACTGAGAAACGGTTAGAATGGCGCAGAGAAATGGTGAACATGGTGGTTAGGGTTGTGGACTCAGAATCTAATGATTTTGGGTTCATATCGCTAGTTCTTAAGCTCCATCTGGTACCAGAACTGAGAAACGGTTAGACTGGCGCCGAGAACTGGTGAACATGGTGGACTGGGTTGTGGACTCAGAATCTAAAGGTTTTGGGTTCATATCGCTACCTCTTAAGCTCCATCTTGTACGAGAGCTGAGAAATGGTTAGAATAGCGCCGAGAACTGGTGAAAATGGTGGTCAGGGTTGTTGACTCAGAATCTAATGATTTTGGGTTCATATCGCTAGTCCTTAAGCTCCATCTGGTACGAGAACTGAGAAGCGGTTAGAATAGCGCCGAGAAATGGTGAAAATGGTGGACTGCTGGTCAGGGTTGTGGACACAGAATCCAAAGGTTTTGAGTTCTAATCCCTAGTTCTCAAGCCCCACCTGGTACGAGAACTGAGAAACGGTTAGAATAGCGCCGAGAAATGGTGACATGGGGTTCAGAAGTTCTGGGTTTGAATCCCGAGCAGGCCCCAATGTTGTAACCTTGGTTTGGGAGAATTTCAAATTTCTGTAGCTGCTCAGATGCTGTTTATCAGCAATGATGTTCAGTTCACTACTCTCATGTCAACAGCAATTAATAATCATAGCAGCTTGGTAAAATGTTTTCCTTTCAGAAAAAATATTTGTGTTTTGGATTTAAAGAAATTTTCATTATCTCTAAGGGAAGTCAAAATTCTGAATTCCAAAATTCTCAAGTGCAATTTTGTTACAATTCCAAGCAAAACATATTCAGGGGATGTTTTATAAATCCCTATAAAATCTACTCAACATTACTGAAAGATCTGCATATCAAGAGCACTGCTACATTTAAAGAATCATTTGTGTTCCTTAAAATTAGCATATTGCTTCAACAATTTTTAGTTACCAGGGATAAAAATTTACAACGTTTACATTTTCCTGTTTTTCAAACAGTTTGCAATAGAACTGAGATCAGCCAGGTCTAAACATGTTAACCATTAGCGCTCTGAAGTAGCCGGTTGGCACCCAATTCCTTATTGTTTACAGAGTTAGGCAGCAGGGAGAAGGTTAATACCTTCAGATCAGGTGGGATACACTCCAGAGCCTTCTGGATCACGCGGCACCCGTACATCTGAAGCGCTAGCGGCAGCACGTGTCCGCGGATCTTCTGCGCCAGGGCGTTCTTCTGCTCGGGCGTGCCAAACTCGAAGAACTTCTGGATGACATAGTTGCCGAAGACGTCCGTCATGAGCTGGTACGCAGCGCTCAGGATCTCGTTGAAGACCATCTGTTTCTCCGCGGGAGTGGCGCGCTCCAACTTCTGCTGGATGAACCTGAGACGACACAAAACAGGAGGCAAAAATTACAACATGTTTCGATTTTAGACATGGCTGTATTTGATGGAATATAGTAAATGATTTTAAATTCGCAGGAACTTCATATCGCTGTAGGTGAAAGGGCAAGGCTTTCACCGTGTTTATCGTTTGAGGTCGAAACAATTAAAGCAGATACAGTAATTAGACAGAGCACATGGTGTGAGTTCACCACAAAAAAAATACTGGTAATATTTCTTGATTTACAGTAACTGCCTTGACTGCACATATGACAGCTTTGCAGGTACCGGGTGGTGGCTAGAATGTCAGAATAGCATTTTTCGAAGCCTAATATTTGCTGTATGAGAAGAAATCTAATATAGCAAACTTCCCTCAAGGTAACATGTATAGTAACCAGGATTTTAGATACATTACACCGTGGAATCGGTTTATACTTTCAAAACAAAACGTTGTGAGATGCTTTTAGGTCCAAAATACGAGAGGTTTGTGTTTCCAACTCTTCTGCAAAGTACATGCAGTCCTGGGACTTAAGGGTTATGAATATAGCAAAGGTGAAAGGGACAATATAACAAAGGGAGCCTATCTCTTTCCCGGGTGACTCTTACCTTGATCCATGCTGGTCCTGAGAGAACTCCACCACGTGATTGGCCAGGTCCCTCAGCTGCAAACTTGATCTGTAGGGGGGGGTGGGAGGGCAACGGAACATCAACATCTTTACCTCGGGTCCTTTTCCTTCCAGAGTCACAAGGGAACTTTTTTCTTTCAAACAACTTCATAAAAAAATTTTAGCCAACTTTTTTTCTTCCAGTGCGACAATAAATACATCGTGAAAGATGAAAAGTGGCGATAAAATTTTTTCGAAATTTCGGTGAGCTGTGTTCCGTTGCCCTCTGGTTCAAAGGCCAGCAGCGGTGGGGAGACTATTATGGGCTGTAGAAGACTATCATGGGCTGTAGCAGACTATTATGGGCTGTAGTAGACTACTATGGGCTGTAGTAGACTATCATGGGATGGCATGCTCTTGCATTTTCCACCAAACAGTGCCATATTCGTGCCTGATAAAGTCTTTTTGACAAACCAGTCCATTTCTCACTGAATTTTGATCACAAAATCATGCTCACAACATTCTTTTCTAAGTTTCGAAACAACTTTGCAACAACAAGATGGATACTACCAAACTAACATCCTAGAAGGTAGTAACTGTTGTTATGCTTACCGCCATTCCACTTGCAACCATGCCTTCTTGCCATTGGTGCACATTCTGGGTTATTCAACTTTCTGACTATGTTCAAACTACATTGATGTTCAACTTGTCTATCATTATAATTTCATTTCAGAGATTATTAATGTACAAAAAACAAATTTATCACAGCCAAGGAGATATTTTTGTAATAGTTGCTGTTTAAAAAAACACATTTAAATTATAGATGGATTTTTATGAATTTTTTGTCTTGGCCGAAGGAAAATGTGAGTAAATTGTGGAAAAAAAATCAATCTGGCCAAATCCAAATTTCCTTCCAAGATTCTTTTAAAATGGAATTGATTGTAATTTCTCATTTCTAAACCTGTTTGGGAGCAACTAGTAGTATCTATTTTTACAGATCTAAAATCTTGGTTTTGACATGTTGAACATCAGAGTAGACCCAACTACAAAAACGAACAGTCCGAACCCTTGCAGCACGCAAGAACGAAACCGTGACTATGCATGGGAGCGAGGCGCGTACCTTGAGCCGTGCTGGTCCTGAGAGAACTCCACGATGTGATTGGCCAGGTCGCGCAGCTGCAGGTTGGGGAAGCGGTTGTTACGGAAGTCCTCCAGGAGACGGCTGCGGCCAGACGGCGCCTTGTCCAATGGACTCCTGCCAAATACGATACAAAACCACCATTTAAAACAGCATGCAAACCACAACAAGAAGCAAAATTAAAACACAACGTTTGACAAAATTTAAACTTGATTTGACGTTACATTTTTCTGGCATTTGAAAGAATATGCTCTCTTGGTCGCCAAAGTTTTTTTTTTTTCCACTATGTACTTAACGTATGACTGAACTTTCAAATCATGAAGATTGGAGGTGCACTTCTAAGGCTAGATGTGGTGTATACATAAATAGGTGAAATGACAAAATATATGATTAAGACCTACCTGTTCCAAGGTGGCCCCTGCTCAGAGTTTGTCCTGAAGGAAAAAGAGGAATAGGGAATACATTAATCATAGAATATGGAATATTATCAGCTGTTTGGCTTGTATGAAACATTGTGTGAGCGCAAGTGCGTGTGAATGTATTATTGTGCTTGCTTCTTTGTTTATTTGTGTGACTATTTGTGTGTATGTGTACAAGAAAAAAGAAATGTCTTGGTTTCACATAACTAGTAATGGTATGACAGGTTTTCAACAGCACAACAGGTACCATACTAACAGTGCCAGCTAGATACGTTTTCAAACAACTTCAAACACCTTAACCATGCAGATATATCTCAAAACATTGTCTAATCATCTTTCTTTTGTCTATGTCCTAACCAGTAGAAATTCAACATCAAATAAAACTTCAAGGCTAACTCACTGGAAACAAGGCTAGAATTTCTAATGAAGTCCCTACATATATTTTGTTAAACCAAACCTACCTGTATCTAGATGTCATGCTGCGCGTGGGAAAGAGCGAACTGCCCGATCCGAACAGCCCGTTGGAGGCGCTGGAGGTGTTGCGGTAGCGAGCCTCGGCTCCCGGCGCGGCGGACACCACGCGGCCACCCGTGGACAGCGCACCTGGGATGGTGTAGTCTGCGGTCAGACCGTGACGACGAGGGTTTTAGTATCGGTTAGTTTCAAACTCAGGCAAAAACAAGACCAACACCAAGCAAGGTTAGATAGAACAACAACCAGTAGATTTTAACTGACAGTTAACATTTCATACAGCCTTCCATAAGAACAAACCACTATAATTATGAAATCAAATCCAGAATGTGGAACATTTTGTCAAAACTTTTAATAAAAATTCAAAAATTAGCATCACCAGCTTATTTTGGTTACTGTTAACAGGTTGGTACAAAATCCATCACTTACTAAAAATGTACATAGCCCAAGTTAGAACACCAAAAATAACCAGAAACACACACCACATTGTTAGATGCAAAATAACAACAACTTTTGAAGAATAGTCTCAACCAACAGTTCCTTTCTTTTGAATTAAGATGTGTGCATCTCACAACACAAACATCACGTTTGTAACATTAATTCTCATGAATTACGACGTGTGTTTTAGGTACTATTTCTGTTCACGAAACACAAATTGTTTTGCATTGCAAAGCCTAAAAATATGGAAACTACTGAAAACTGTAACTTGTTCATTCCCTACAATTTTGCATTACGAAACAGCAATTTACGGCAAAGCTTTGCGCAGGAGAAAACGAAACCTACCGTTGGGTGACGTGCTGTATGGGTCGTATCCACCCAGGTTGATGCTGGTGGAAGAGCCCGACAAAGATGGCGGCGGAGTTAGCGAATGTCCGCTCTGACTGGGCAGGGGCATGCCTACAGGCCCAGGGGAGGGGGACACCCCACCCAGACCCCAGCCAAGGCTACCCATTGGTGGAACGCTCTGACGCTTGTAGTCGATGCTTCCCGTGAGCGAATCACGTCGCTGCGAGGAGCTGCTGTTGTTGCTGCCGATACCGGGGGATAGCAGGCTTCCTACTGGCAGAGAATTACAAAATTGACATTCCTTTCTGGTCTGGGACGAATCAAAAAGCTTCATATACAATACAGCTCAGTTTTATCTTTCAAAAACTTTTCATTCAAGAAACTATTCTTGAAAAGACATTCAAAATTTGAAGAACAAACATACACAGCCTCACTGAACTTTTCATAAGTAATACTGTATCTATGGATGATATATAAAAAGAAAATTAATGTCTCTCATAAGGAAAAATATCCTCACTAGCAGTCAGGTCATCAGACCCATGATTAAATCACAGAGACAATGTAAAACAAAAGGAGACAAAATTAACTCTACATATCACAGATGCAAAAAACTTGAATCTTTAGAACACTAGATATCATTTAAAGTTACGGACTTAATTTTGCAAGAAGAGGGGAAAGGAGGTATTCACTATGTTCTACATGTAATTTCGGGGTTGAAACAATTGTAGAAATGCAATGCAAGACAAAACACTTGTTCAAAGTTTGATGAGTTCACGGAGAAAAAGCTAACCACAGAAACTGCAAACAAAAATCCACTGCCAACATTTCACGATTTACCATAGTCTAAGATGTACTAGTTTCCAATTTACCTGAGAAGCTGCCTGACCCTATTGTTCCCACACTTGACCCGATGGGACCCATGCCTCCGTTGCTGAACCCCAGACCAGAGTTCATGGGATTGAAGCCAGTGTTCTGCTGGGTGGCCGGGGTGCCGTTGTAGAGATTGTTGGCTGCCTGCTGGTTCTGTTGTTGTTGTTGCTGCTGTTGTTGTTGTTGTTGCTGCTGCTGCTGCTGTTGTTGTTGTTGCTGGGTCCCAAGGAGACGAAGGCCGTTTGCAGCGCCCAGACCGTTTGCTGCACCTGAGGGGAAAAAATGTGAATCTTAGCGTGTATTCCTTAATACAGAGGGTCATTCTTTTTTAAAAATCCAATATGGATACCTTTGAATATCTGTGATATGTTATAACCATCTTTTTTCCACTTTGGGATGAATTGAAATGGATTTTGTCGCTTAATCTAGCACTTCAATGTTTCACATCATTTTTAAGTTGAAATATCTAAAACTTCTGTCCCTGTTAAAAGGTTAAGCAGTCATCCTCATTTAAGGTGAAGCATGATGCTTTTTCAAGTAGCTAGTTGTGCAAAGCAGCTTTGCTACAGCTTGTGTTTTGGGCCAAGCATGAGAAAGTGAGTGAAAATGGGTTATTTTACGTGCTGAGGTTTGATGCTTGTGACTTACACCTGAAGCTCCTTCGTACACGGGGCCACTGGCTTTATGTCACCATCCAAGATGATGAATGCAATCCCTTACAACATGTCTGAGTTGGAGTCGACCCTAGGATCACACTTGCGCCACAGAGACATGCATTGCTACAGTTTTAGCATTGCTACAAGTTAGGCATAGTTGATGCAAAACTCAAAACTTCATCTCCAAGCAGATGGTGGGGTGAAACGGTTAAGTTTTCTGACTGGTTTAGCTTTTCATGCAGCTATCCAGCCAAACATCTGCTTGAAGTTTAAACTCCTGTGACTCACCAGGCTGTGCAGTGTTCAGCAGGAGCGGCCCCGGCGGCACCAGACGGACGGGGGCTCCCACCGCCCTCGCGCTGCCCATCACCAGCTGGCCAGACTGGTCGTAGTACGCAGCCGGCGCGAGAACCTGGTACCCAGCTCCCAGCAGCCCCGGGGACACACCAGGGTGGGTAGCTAGGGAAAAATGGGACATTTAATACTCCAAGCTTAACCCTTAAGCTGCCAGTCCCGACTTAATTAGGGATACAGAAATATGCCTTGTGTGCTGGACCCGGTTATAACCGGGATAGGGTATTCCCCAGAACAAAACAGCTTTGCGTGCGTGTAGCGCGCGAAGCCGGGAAGTTAGCGCCGCCGGGTGTTTCGCCGGTTTCGTGAGGGAGGTCAGGGGTCAAACATTTTTGATTTTTACTTGGCTAAAAAACCTGGCAGCTTAAGGGTTAAATAGCTGTTAAGCATTAAAAGGTCATAGGGTTAGGTAGCAGGGAGAAGGTTAAATGGGTAATGATTTTTACTCTCAAATTTAGCCTTCAAAATATTCAAACCTACAAAGTCCTACATATTTTCTTTATGTGCTTAGATAACACACGTTTGGTATCTGCACTTTCAAAGAAAACTGCTAGGATAATGGTCTGTTTTTTTGGAAAATGATCTCTGGCTGTGTTATCTTTGTTGCCATTAAACCTGATCACTTTCTCCAACTCCAATATTAAATCAATTAACTGATCTGCCAATTAAAAAGCTCCCTCAACATCAATCACCTGATCAACCAATCAGCAAGCCTATATAATATCAGCTTACTGATCCATTAAACAGCATGCCTCTATAAACTCAACTCACTAATCAACCAAAGTCAGTAAGCCTCTATATTAAACAATTAACTGATCGACCAATCAGCATGTTTCTATAAAATAAATTAACTGATTAACCAATCAGAGAGTCTCACCAGGTAGAGCCTGCTGCAGGGCCTGCTGTTGCTGCTGTTGGGTCATGGCCTCCTGACCCTGCTGCTGCGGGGTCATAGGTCGGCCCTGGTTCCCGCGCACCATCTGCGGGTTCATGGGTTGTCCGGGCTGCTGTCCGGCGGCCTGCTGTTGCTGCTGTGCCTGCTGTTGTTGTTGGATGAGACCTGACGTCGCGGCGGTGGCCGGGTACACGCCCCACGGGTGGAGGTTGTACGCAGCGTACTGAGGGGGAACCACGGCCGGCGCTCCTGGAGTACAAAAACATGTAAAACGATTACAACTTATGATTATTATGTAATGGTGGTTTAACAATGGTCAAAGCTTGCTTTTGCTAACACTCTGTGAAACCTTTTACGTTTGAGGTACGGAAATCTAAGTTTTGAAGAATTCAAGGAAAATACTACATCTTGAAGACATAAGAAAGTTTGTGCAGTAAGCAACTAATCAGCTTATTTTTCTGGAAAGAATACACCAACAAAAAGCCCTCTACATAAACACACATAAATAAATAAGACTTTCTTGATCATATTTGGCTATGTCCTAACAATATAGAGGATGAAAACGTGTTAGCAAAAGTCTCTCATAAGGAATAATATCCTCACTAGCAGTCAGGTCATCAGACCCATGATTAAATCATTGAGACATAGCAAAGATCTCACCCTATCATCAAAACAGTTTTACAGATATTCGAAAAACATAATGACAATCCAAACACCTAGAGTGTCTTTAACAATCTAAAAGTAAAAGAGGTTGTACAGCCGTGATGTTGTAGAGCCCTGAGGTTGCACGTACCTGCGAGGGTTGCAGCAGCCAGTCCAGCTGCGTAAGGGTCCTGGACAGGTGCTGCACTGATGATGTAAGGGTTCGGAGCAAACACTGTCGGGGCCAGCCCTAAACAACACAAGGAAAACAAATAAACAAACAAGCCGCATATTTTTCTGAAAATAGCTGATACTGTTGAGGTTTGAGGTGCTATACAATGTAACATTTATGATTCTTAAAAATAATTTTCATATACCACATTCTGATCCCCCCTAAAATGTATCCCTCAACAGTTAAAATCCTTTCAACAGCAGTGCCTATCTCCATTTCTAGGGCCCTTGGGCCACACAGTTGTGCAAGCACTACAGCAGGGGGCTAGTCCACTAATTAGGCACTAATAAATGAGCCTTTCTTGCAAACACTTAGACCTATTCTTGCACTAAAAAAATATTTCATTGATGATTTGAAAGAGGGTGGCCAACATAAAAGCTATGGGTACTCCTTGCATGGTTGTATCATTATCATTTTTATTTGCTTATTGTAATAACATGTCATGTGCAAAATAACCAATAATACAAACACTGAAGCAAGACCAGGGTGTATCACTTATACAGTCATTTAACATCAATGTAAAAAACAAAGAAACAAGTTACCCAGCTTACTGTAAAAACTTGTCCTCATGTGCACAAATTTCATTAAAAAATACTCTAAACACTAAGGACATATAATAATACCTAACAGTCAGTAAACTAAATAACTACTACTTCATCAATGCAAAGAATAAACAACAAATAAACAACAACAAACAAACAACATACCCAGCTGCTGCTGCTGTGCCGCGGCCAGGGCGTACTGCTGCTGCTGGGCAGCTGTCAGCTGCTGGATGGTCAGCGGCTGCTGGCGGAACAGCTGCTGTCATTCAAGAATGTCACCTTCATTTAGTTAAGTCAAGGTCACACACAGCACAAGGCACACAGGTTAGTGGGAGAGCCCATTTCGTCAGGGGGGAGCAGGGTGAAATCAGAAGAACCAGTAACACTGGTCGTTTAAAATATCGGATAATTGTAACACAAATTTGAATTATGAGTTAATATTCATAATATTTTTGACCAAAAATTTCTGCTTTTTTCATTGAACAGTGTTACATAGTTCTATCCAGAATGCATGCAGTAAGTATAAAGAATTCTATTGCAGTATCATACAGGTTTAGGTGGTTAAAGAAAAAAAGTTTGAGTAGGGGTAAAGAAATTGCATGCAAGAGTTAATTTCCTTGCATCAAAAATGTCAAAATACAGGGTGATGAGTTTACGGTGAGAAGACAAAAGCCACTGTAAATATTTCACAATTTACGGTACCTATCATCACTTGAAATTAAAAATATAGAAAAAAACATCATTTCTTTCAGTTGCTAAGTGAGACTTTTGATTTCAAAAGCTGGTTGTCAAGATTCTGAAATTACAGTTCTGTTCTTAACACCCTGTCAGTGTTCTCGCCAGGCCTTTTCAGCATAGGGGCCCCCTATGCTGTGATTTGGACCCCCTATGCTGTGGTCTGGACCCCTATGCTGTGTTTCAACCAGCATAGGGGTGTTTCTATCTGGAAAGAACCTTGTGACCCTTCATAAATCTTAAAAAAAGTTAATATTTGACTTTAGAATGAGGCCTTAATAGAGGAAAAACTTAAATTTATCCCTCAAAATGTAGGAAATAGTGTCTTATTGGGTTATGAATTCAAAAATTTTCCGGGGAACAAGCCGGACTCCCTACTCTGTGGTAATTTCTTCGTAGCTTGCGCCGCGTTAAGTTGGCCTTGTGTACCTTACCCCTATGCTGTGAAAAAATTCTGGCGAGAACACTGCCTGTACTTTAAGACTCATTTTTAAGACGCAAGAAAAATACACAAGGCGCCAAATTTCGTTATAGATGAGTACCTGTTGCTGGTCATACGCGACGAAGTTGCCCGGACTCTCCATATTTGGGCCCATCTGGCCCGAGTAGTCAAACTGCAGTGGGTCAACGGTCACCGGCTCCAGGGGGTCAAGGGTCAGGTTGCCCGTCTGTTCGTTCAGTTCGTCCATCATAGGTCGCGTCGGCTGCATGACCTACGAGGTTAAAAATGTGTTATTTTTTCCAGGAATAAAAACACATCAAATTTGACGATTCTCAAAGTTCCCAGCCCCACATTTTCATTTTAACCTTTGTCTTCGGTTTTCTTTCGACTTGAATTAAAGAGAGGTTTTCGGTGTAACCTTGGTTGCATACTGGGCAACCTATGTAAAATGCAGGTTGTCCAGTGCAACCTATGGATCAAACTTGCAGTACAACACATTCTCAAAATGATATTAATTCATCTAGCATACTATATTTTCCATCTTTCTGCTTGAAAAATTTGGTTGTATTTTTCTAGACTGATGGATGAGAAACTTCTTGAAATATCGCAGTGATACACTGAATAACATTATATTTACAAAGATTAAAATCATCAACTAGGGCTTATATTTCAAATCAATATTGCACTGAAAAACGACACTTGCTTACAATAATGAAAACACTACATGACTTCAAAGTATTCTTGGTATTGGTTGCACACTGGACAACCTGGGTAAAAAGTTGGTTGCTTTAAGAGTCTAACCTGGTTGTGTTGGTTGGGTATGTTGGTAGGCATGCTGCGCGGGATGAACTCTGCCGCCTGAGAAATGTGCACTTTGTTCTCCTCGCTGGTGGGCGAAGCCTGCCGACTACCGGGGGTACGACTAAGGAACAAAAGACGGCGTCACGTTACGTACAAAGAGAAACGAATAGATACCTTAGCGTTGTCAGTTGCTGTTGTAGCGAATATGGGTTACAGTCAAACCTGTTGTACTAGTGACCACCTCTACATAAGGACCACTTTTTGGCGGTCCCTTAGATTATTTTGCCACTGACCGATCATCAACAATCTTGTCTATAGTAGCCACCTAAATTTACTGTGACAATTTTCTTCCAGTCACCCTTGACTGGTCAATGAAGACATGTTTCGCTGTATTCAGCTCACTATGTATATATAGAAACAATGACTATTTTGACAATGTTATGCACATTGCAAAAAGCTGTATCACAAAATGGGATATCTTTTCTATTGCATAACCTTTGAAGTCTATAGAAGAAGTTGACCCACCCCCAAGGCTATAAAAAAGTCCTTATCAAAAAACGGATAAACGCAAAAGAACGCTCTTACCTGAACCCCTTGTCATCTTTGACTGCGCCGTTGACTGTTCCAGGGTTGCCCTGAACTTGCTCGTTGCTTTCCTTGTCATGTTTGTCGCCTTTACCGTCGCCGTCCTCCACCGCCTTGTCCTTCTTTCCTGCCTTCGTTCCGTCCACGTCGTTCGCCATACTGCCGTCACCGCCCGTTTCCTGCGGAACACGACAATTTACGGTAAGTCTTGATATTTTTGCTGTCGTTTCACTAAAATGAACTAGCAAAACTAACCAGTACGTATTTGCAATAACTAGAAAAACCGGTTTTACATGGCAACTCACACGGTCATGCATAAGAGGTATTGAAATGTAAAACAAGATGGGAAGGTTCCTATGGTGAGACAACACCATAGGAACAGCTATTGTCCTTTGGTTGGGGGGAGGGCGGGGTTCCAGGTACCGGAGAGTTCTTCACGGAGTAATTTTTTTTTACAGTATTTGGAGGCCAGTTAAAATTGTTCCCCCTTAATTGTTAAGGTCTGCACTCCTAAACTCAACTTTTAAAACTTACTCCCTTCAATCATTCAAGGATACTTACAAATCCGACCTTCAGCCTGTTCATACGCGAATCGATCTCCTTCGACCCCGGCGACGACCCCAGCACGTACTCCACCATGCTCACGCCCAGCCCGCTCGCCTCCGAAGAGCGTGGCGACAAAACCGAGCCCACGTCGTTGCCGTGGAAACCACCAAGCGACGCTCTGCGCTGCTGCACCATGATTGGTTGCGACACTGAGTGGTCTAAAAAATAGAAGACACCATTCTAAATAAATTCCAGACCTTGGGGTGAAAAAAATCTTTTTTACATATTATTCTGAAATCCTTTTTAAAAATTATAATTTGCCATCTTAAATATCATTTGTGTAAAAGTGTTCTTGCAAGAACCGTAGTTTTCAAAGTTTGACAGTGGACTTTTTTCTCACCTGACATTGATGTCTGTACAGCGCCCCACGTGCTCTCTCGCCATTGGTCGCCCAGAAAGATGCTCTTCGGTTCGTCGCCCGCTCCTTTCCCGCCCGTATCACCGTCGCCGCCTACGTCCCACAACTTCTTCGCTGACGGCACAATCTACGGGAACAAAATTGTGATTTTTGAATATAATTACGTTTTAACACCAAATGACCAAAGTTTGAAATACTGTTCAGTTAATAGAAGAACAAAACAATTCCATATCATTTCAATAAATCCTTGTATTCAATTTTTAATCTATGTGTACCTACTACAGTCAAATCTTAACTAGTGACCACCTCTACATACGGACCACCTGGCCAATGTGACCACTTTTTGGTGGTCCCTCAGATAATTTTTCCATTGACACAAACATTAAGAATCCTGTCTATAGTGACCACCTGTCCACATAGACTAGATTTTTCGGTCCCCTGAGTGGTCTTCTTGGGCAGTTTTGATTGTATTCACATTCATTTCTTTGACTTCTATAATTCCTTTCAAGGAACCAACTCCTGGAAAAAGCCTTACAAAAACTGAAATGTTGACAACACAGCTAAGCCAATGCTAGACTACCCTCTACACCCAACTAACCCTTGAAATGCCATCATACCACCATGTCAAAACCATGTCCTTATTTGGGCATTTCTCAGCAGCTTTCCTACATTGGACACAAAAACTCTAAGCCGTCTCACAAGACGTTACAAACCTAACTCCTGGGCTTTGAGAAGGGATTGCTTTCCTAAGATCCCCGGCATGTGCAACAAATGATTCTGCGCATTTTCTAAGAAAAAGTGATTCATCAACAATAGTAACGAATAACTAGAACGTATCTACTTATAGAAATATTAATATTTCTTCCTAATATTTAATATGAAAGTAGTCTATTCCAAATACATAACTATAAAACAGACATTGAGTACACTAAGAGCGTTTTCTACAATTCACGTCACTGTCGTATATTGTGAAGGCTTGACGCAGAGTGAATCTTCAATCCAAAAATAGTCTAATTTCTTGATAATATTCAATATAAAACTACTCTATCCCTAATACACTACGATAAAATACAGACATTTACACTAGAGTGAACTTGAGTGTTCCTTTCAATTCAAGTCACTGTCATATATTGTGAGCGCTTGACGCAGTGAATCTTCAACCACCGAAAGCTATCATAAACTCGCACAAAATACAGACAGTACCTGCACAGAATAATAACGACTCTGGAAAACTGACTTCTGTCTGGAGAGTTTAAGTAACATGAATAGCTAATAATTACTGAAATCTTTTAGATTTTCTACCATATCATCAAAATGCTTCTTTTCCAAAGAGAATGAGCAAAAATGGCTAGTAGGAATGTGAAAATATCTTAAAATTCAAGACATTTAAACATTAAAATGTTCTGTTACGCTTAATTTTTTTACTACTTTGTACTGTAATTCAAGTAGCTTGACAGAAATTGAATCTGCTCACTGAAAAACACCTGTTTTCGTGCAGATTGTCTTACATAAAAACAGGAAGTATCCTGTCTACTTGTGTGGTTTCACTTTTCAGAGCCAGTCAGACTAGATGGACTATACCCTAACCCATACAGAAATCTTCACCATATTTGGTAACCAAAACATGAAAATATTTTGTGACGTCATATAATATGTAACACAAGTCACAGTATGGGGTAAGGACATATGTATACAAGGGCCACACTGAAATGCATTAACTGTAACTCATGAAATGTTTGCAGTGGATCTATTTTGCCCACCTTTAGTGAAATCATGACACAAAAGATTTTTGTTTCTATTGTATTTCTACTGTACAACTGCAAACTTACAACGCTACCAAAATTCCTACTTCCCCACTATCACAAAATTGAGTCACAAGAGAAATAATTAACTAACGGTACTTCATTACTTATATGCCTTAACACATTTGATTGACACCTATTTGGCACAACATATGCAACAATTTGCATAAAACATAGACCTCAACAAAACCTTTGTTATGCAACATCTTAATTTACATAACCATGAATAGATTACAATTCCAATTTAACAAGTTTTTTCGTTATTAAGTGAGTTAACTTTCATTACAACATCTGTTGTTGCAGATCATTTCCATAAGTCTCAGAAAGCACTGAATTTCCAAAAGAGAACTTGTTGGCTGTCGGATATTTTCTACCGTCAAACTTGTCCCTGAAAGCACAGAGAATACGACCTTGAAAATCTAGTAAATACTCGGTTGACCTTGGATGGAATTGACCCCGAAAAACCACAAGCAGACGTTTTTGTCAGAGTGACAAAGAACAAACCGGAGGACAAATAGACTTCTGTTTGGTTTGAGTAGAGGGGGAACAACAACAAAAAAGATTTCTGTTTGGGTTCGCGTTGGAATTTTGACTTGGAGGATTCTTTGTTTTTATTGGTCTGAGTTAGGGGGCTGTTCTTTTCTTCATTTTGTAACAAAAGCAAATAGAAAAGAAATATTTTACAGAGATGTGTAAATATTTTTTTCCATATAAATGAGAAATACAATAAAATTGAACTGATCTAAAAAATGCTAATGTCAAGACTATAAAACAATCCTTCAAAAAAATAGCTATTTTTTCTCCCATACAAAATTCACTCAATCAATAGAAGACAGGCTTTACCATCACAATACACTGCAAATAAATGACCAGGTCAGCAATTATCAGACAAAGGACCACAACAACAAAGCAGTGGCTGACTGGGCCCCTTTTAGACCCTCGGGAATTTCCAACCCAAAACCACACACACACAAGAAAGAAAAATCTCCACTAAAAAGCCTAGCAGAACTAGCAGCCTTCTTCATTATAATAGCCTCTACAAAAGACTTCTTAGGCTAAATTAACCGTAGACACTTTTCAAAATAATCAGCCACATTTTGGCCAAATTCTATTATCTATTCAGCCCTAGAAGTCTGGAAGAGGCTAGAAAGAGAATTACTTTCTTACCATGATACCACCCACCATATTGTTCAGCTATTTCCTATAAAGATGCCACGTTTTCGGTATTACACATCCAACCGGTCTACAACCCAACGTGGCTCGGTGACTCAATCCAAACGTCTGTACGCACAAAAAGCCCTGTAACGTTTATACGCTCCTCTAATTACATCAACGCCCTGAATCACTGAGTCAGGCCAGACACCCCCATCCTTTTATGCAAACGACGTCCTTATGGGAATACTATGAGGTGGTGTGGACACAGTTAGGTCATGCTGACTCACAACCCTACAAGCTGATTGGATAATCAACGTTTGAAAAAAACAAGGACATACCATTTAACACTAAGGGAGAGGAGGAAGGAAATAAGCTTATTATTCTCTTTGTTCTTCATTTTAGAAACATTCGTAACTGTAATACTAATAGAAAAGAAGCAATATCACATTGTAATTGAAAGGAATTGGTATGCTTTCTTAAAAATAAAATTTGCTTTTTAAAAAATCGTCATGGAGTTTCCTAAAAATACCTTTAAAAAGATTTATTTTACATACAAATCAAAGCATTCTGAAATTGAGAAGGAAAAATATCATAGAAAAAAACTACCTTGTGAAAAAAGGCAAAATACAAAACAAAATATAGACATATCTTGAGGGTTATACTATTCAAATGGCACAGTCATACTTTGTGAAACTGGGTGAAGAACTGTTATTGTCATAAAATATTTAGAACTGAACAAAAGCAGGTCTTCTGTACAGATAGCCAGTCAGATAACCCCAGCACATGTCAACCCATCTATAATGGGCTAAACTACCCCATAGGGGGCTTTATACAAGGGCTGGGATCCTATTTATCAAAAGAAGACCAAAAATATGAAAATAAAATCTATAAGGGAAGCCTATTTAATCAGATATTACTCTTAAAATTGTCACAAAGAAACAATTTTCCATGTTTTAGGCTACTCTTGCAAAATCACTTGTTTAACCTTTGACAAAAATCATGGATTGTGAATCCTGAATTTAGTATGTGTCAAAGTTACACACATGCACATTTAACAATTTATGGTCTCAAATTTTGTGTCAAAAAGGACATGAAACGACCAATTTTGTTGGCATGGCCTGAAGATATAATGAAACAATATTACACCGCTTTGGAGCTGTGTATATCACCTGCTTGTATACTCGAACAGACAACTAACACGTACATTCATACAAGATATCAAAATTTATGTCTCAATATATATAACCTTTTCCCTGATTCTGTGCTCAAAATAGTCAGTTAAATAAATTAACAGTTTCCACATTTACTAATTCTTCCTAGACTATTCAAATTTCTTTCTTTTGACTTTTGAGCGTTCTGACAGAAAAAAATTACCATGGCCAGTTAATAAATCTGATTTTACAAATAAAATTATCATATATATTCATGGGTGATATTTTGACAACAATTTTCCAATGACCACTAAATTTTCACACAGCAATTTTGTAATCTCGGTTTTGCATATCTAGACAACATAAATGTACTTAAGTCAATATAAAGGCCATTACAAATGTTTGTTTAATAAATTTACCTACTTTTAATCAATTTATTTCATGCCATAGAGGTACAATCCGATCTAAAACGCATCATTATTCATTTTGAGTAATCTAAATGTATTTCATTTATTGAATCATAAATCATTTATGTCACCTATTATGCAAATATCATACTTCATAACAGCACGAAACAGCAGCAACATTAATATATGTTGTTTTCATCTAGAACTATTGTTTTGGAGAATACGTATAAAATATACCTTTTTTAAATAATCAAGACAGCCAATATGTCAAGTACTTACCCCGTATTGATTATGCAAATTTCCAATCTGTCCGTAACATTCGCGAATTTCCCTGGGACCTATTATCCCGCAGTCTACGGTCTCAAGTGGTGTAATTAGGCGCTGAAACGCAATTATCATTCCTTAGCTGAGATATAATTAAATCTCTTACCTATCAAGTTGTGTGGCTGAAAATTATCTTAGGTTGACCATGAATACAATGCACAACCAGATCATCATACTATTACTAGCAAGGCCATTACACAAAGTAAACAATACATTTGCGAGCCAAGTTTCAAAATGATGAAATTTTTAAGGTCGACAAGATTTTTGCTTGGGTCGGTCGGTTAACTGGAATCACAATCCTTTTTCTCAGGCCCAAGCAAAATTGTAATTGTATTTTTTAAAACAACTGTAAATCGTGAAATATTGACATTTTCGCTGTGAACTCTCACCACACCATGAACATATGTTTTGTCTTGCATATGGTTCTTTCAACCTAAAATGCTACGAACACCTATTTTTCTGGGCCCCTACTACGAAATTAAATCTGTTGTCGTACTTGATATAACAAAAATAATGTAAACACAACATTTTTAACACTATTCCATACATTTACATTATGAAATGAGTGGTCCAGTTACATGAACTGATTTCTGTAAACTAGTTTAGGAGACACTATGTGCCCTTGTAAGCCATGGGACTTGAACCCTGCTTGAGGACAGCATACTTTTGATTGATAAAATCGTTCCAAAAATCAATAACACACGTTTGAAAACCACCCAAACCACCAACTTTGGGAACGACACATATTTCATATTAAAAATGGTACATGAAAGGAGTATAGTAGTTGAACACACACCACTACCAGTGGACTAGCCTCATACTGTAGTGCTTGTACAACTATGTGGCCAATTTAGAGCTATAGAAACAAAGATGGGAAAAGCTCTGTAGACCGAAAAGTTTAGTAATTATTTCGAAGTCAACCCTTGATTACTACACGCAACTTAAGGCGCTAGACACTGTCTTCTTAAGTACGTGAACGCCATCTTGAATGTAAATCTAAAACTTTCAGTGCAAGTTACGTACAAATATGGACAGCCTAATACCATAAACCGCCGCACTAACACTTTTCACAGCTGCGCTACACAGAAACACCACCAAATACCACATGGCGCACGTATCCACAGTACTTATACAACTCAAGCACGGCCAAAACAAGTCGTGGGCAGAGAGTTACAACATGAAGCCAATGTTTGTGCACAGAGATTAAAATCAAGGTCATTACTGTAAATTTTTCTACGTTTGCGGGAGTGCCCCCAGTAATTGATTTTGCTTGAGGCATTTGTGTTTAAAACAACGCAGTAGTAAGGCACTGGTAGAACAGGTTTTAAGGTGTGGTGAGTTCAAAGTGGACTCACAAAGCAAAAACTACAAACACAAAATTACCATAAAAATTTCACAACTTACAGTATCAGTGTTAATATTTCACGATTTGCACTGTCTATCAAGCATGAGTCATAATTACATTATTTTTATGTCATCCCAATTGGCCAAATATGGATAAAACTGGCGTTTTGATAAAATTCAGTCACCGAACGAGGAACTAACTTTCCCCAGCCCTTGGTTCAAGCCTACAGCTGCAAAATTACCTAAAAAATGTTCAAGTCTGGTTGAGTGACATTTTGGCTAAGATCCATGGATTATCATAAAAATTATCATCCCATGTGTGAAACATATTCAATAGTTTCTTTCTCTGAATACAGATTTTGTTTAAACATCTTTTTTAAATTCACGACAACATAGACGTACATGAACTAGATCCAATTTTCAAGTTTAGGACTGGGTCATTTGCTTACTGTACATCTTGACATGTTAGCAGGGTTTTTATTTAATGACACTGCGCATTCGCTTTTCCAACCTATTACTACTGTACTTACTACAAAATCATTTCAACTGAAAATTTAGATCACTACTACAAAAAACTCCTTTTCGGTTCTACTACGAAATTAAGTGCTTACAAAAATAAGTGAATTAACAGTATTTCTATAGAACAAAATGTACATATTCAACAAGATAATATAATCCAATACTATAGTATTACATTTTGCCATATCAATTCAGTAATAACTACAAATCTTACCTTAGAACTTAGGTCCTCCTATGCCTATAGGCACACTGGGCAGCAAGTTTTCATAACTACAAATATTCTTATTTCTTTTGACGTTATAATCAAAATTCAAATCTCTAACCTACACAACTAGACAACCATAACCTTGCTTTGAAGGTCTATTTCCAATTATTTCATTTGAACTTATGTGAAGAAGTGTTAAACATGGCAGTTCACATCTGGTTTGACTGTTGACTGTGGGATAAATCTAATTTGTTTCACAGAGATAGGACCTGGGAATTAGATAATCCTGACAATAGTGTGGGGGTTATGGCTTAGGCCTGTCACTACGCCAAGTTACACACTGCTCTGTGTTTGTCAAATGGTCTTTCTCAAAATAATCCACCATTTTTAAGTTAAACATTTACATACAACGACACTGAGGAACTATTAATGTAAAAGCTATCATTATCGAACCTTCATGTGTAATCTATTTTCATTAACACAAACTGTTGGAAGCAAGCTTTAATATAATCCTTAATAAAGGAATAAAAAAATGCTTGAAATCTTGATACAGAAAAATCAAAGACACCTACACCTTGCCACTCTTTGCGCCTGTACGCACAAAAAAAATTATTTTCATCTTTTTACTATTCAAATTCAGTTCATTTTACATCTTTTTGCTATTCAATAACCAGTACTACAATCTAATGTTGTTTATGTCTATTACTATTCGGCAGAGAAAAAAAGGAATTTGAAATCTAAGGCAGATCTCTTAAATCAAATATTCAACATCACCAAATAATTATCCGAATACGAAAACCACTTTATTGAGGGCGCATGTTGTTTCAAACAATGTGAGCGAAACAAAACATTACATCTAGTTTAAATGTTGCCCTTAAGAGCAGCTGTCTGTAAAAACCAAGCAAAATGAGGAAAAAGTGGCCAAGTTCAAAAAATGAAATTTTCTTAGATTTTGTGTGGTGGTAGGGTCTTAGCCCAAACCTACAAAAATGGGAAAGTTTTGAGTCGGAGGTTACCAGTTGCCATGGCAACGGCCATTTTTCAAAATGGCGGATTTTCGCCTTGTGAAGGCCTCTCTCTCGCTCAAAATGGACCATCTTTGGCCTACTGTAACGCCCACAAATGAACAGAAATGTTGCTGCCTCTAACATATTATATCATCCATATTTTAACAAGATAAATGATGTACAGTGTTGCTCAAAATGTTTTGGCAGTGAGATGCAACAAACGTTTAAAGATGACCTGTTTTTGTAAAATTTCAAAATTGACAAAACGCAATTTTTTTGACGTTTTTAGCAAGCAATACCTCCTTAAAAGGCACTTCAAATTTGTTGATTTTTGGCACAACTCTAGTTTAGACTTTTATAAATATCATATTAAAAAAGATGTTTGGGTTCTCAATGGGGCGGGCCACAGTGACCCAGAGACTAAGCCATTTTTCCATTGTAGCAGAATTTCAACCACAGAATTGAAGGTGAAATAAACATGTGCAACTTGGTGATTGAGATAAGAATGACTTTTCTTTAACTTTTTTATGCTGCAAGAAACCTGCCTGGCACTTAGAAAAGTATTTTGTAACAGTTGACGGTTGGTTGCCATGGCAACGGTCATCTTTGTTGTTAATGATGGATTTTCACATGGTTGTATTAGGAAAACATCCCTACCTGCTGATTGCACTGGAGATATGGACATAACTTTTATATTTCCATATAGAATGGTTTTCAACGTTTCATAGACCAAAAGTTCAAGATCAAGTATTAGGATTAAGAGGGTGTACTAGAGGGTTATCAGAACCAATGAAATCAGAATTTTCATCTTGCTAAATTTTAGTCATTTTTAAGAGGCTTTTTCTTCCATCATGGGCAAAGTTGATGAATGCATGGCACATAGAAAAGTATTTTGTAACAATTGACTGCTGGTTGCCATGGCAACGGCCATATTTGTTCTTGATGGTGGATGTTCACATTGTTGTAGGAGGAAAACATCCATAGCTTTGCTATATATGTAAAGAAACTGAAATCTGACGTTTTTCATGTAACAAAGAACCTACCTATCACTTAGGAAGTAGGTTTCTTCAGGACCGACAGCTGGTTACCATGGTAACAGTCTTTCAAAGGTTCAAAATTGGTTCGTCTTCAGGATTGGCAAGGTGGAACTTGAGATGATAAGATGATTTTTTTAAATCCTTTATGCTGCAAGGAACCTACCTGGCACTTCTAATTTTTTATAACAGTTGATTGCTGGTTGCCATGGCAACAGCCATACTTTTATTTTCTCTCTTAATTGGTTTTCCAAATGAATTACCAATACAACTACTAACAGAATATGGACATACATGGATCACAACCAAAGCCAAATAAAAACCGGGACAATGTGTACATGTGCAGCACACAATACATACACTTACAGATAATCATAGCCTCCCTTAATACCCTTATAAATATCAATTGTAATTTGCAAACAATATTGTTCAAGTATATGATTATATAACATTATTTCTTACATCTATATCATTATATAAATGTGAAACGGCCATACTTAATGACGGATATTCACAAGGTACATGTAAATGTCATAGTTATGCGCACAGTAAAGTATTTGACCTTCTGCAACTCCCACTGACAAAAAAGGAGAGTAGTAGGATGCTATGCATCTGATATGATACATCCAGATGCGGGGACAGTTGTTTTTAAGATTGTTTATACAATTTTAAAATTATAATGGGTAGACCATCATAAAATTGAAGACGAAGTAGTACTTTTAACCAATAGCTCATTAAAACAAAGTTAATGAACTGAGCTTAAGAGGGGCCTTGTATTTTTGTCAGGGACTATACTTTGATTTGACTATTTATGCTCATAAAGTTAAGATTTCTTTTTATACAATCATTCTATATTTACTGCATACTTTTTTTATGCATTCTGTCACAATGAATTTGAGGGAAACGGCATTGCGAAACAAAAAATTGTATATCCGATATCCGAGTACCTCAGTGATGAGTGCCTTCAGAATTTTTTACGTGTATCATATCAACAATATACAGTTTTTTTTTACTATTTTAGAAACTAAAAGCCACTGATTTAAGAAAAGCCTAAAATTCTAGTTCAGCTATAGGTTGACCTGCAGTAGCAAGTTGTAGGTCAAAATCAGCACAGATACAGAAAGGTCAATCTTAACATAGGAAGTGGTAAACAGAAGTGTTCCGCAATGCGCCTTAGTTCTTTTATCTTTATCAATGTTTTCACCTATACGGTATTATACCCCTGGTATGTGGAGTCCTGATAATCCCAGTGCATGCGGAGCCTTTGTCTTTATGTACCACATAGTGAATACACAAAATGATTGAGTAAGTAACTTAGTGATTGATGTCTTAGAGAATAATAGAATGTGTAAAACAGCTTTATTCTATTTCAAGTGTCCCTATAAACCCCATGTAGTTCCCTAATTAACATTTCTGATTATTGTAAGCATTTCATGGCATCTATCCGTGATTTTCATACAGCGACACAAAGATGGCCATAGCTCACACCGTAGTGAGACGTGATTACCTCACTTATTTCGTGTCAGTTTCAAAACACGAAAAATACACATAAAGACCCTTAAGTCACGGCTCCCGTTATGCGTGTCCCAATAAAACAATGTTAGTTGTTGACTCAATAGACGTTCCTCTCTCCAACAATGGTAAAACCATTCATCAACATTGCCAATGATGGAAGCCCCTTAAAAATGACTAAAATTTAGCAAGATGAAAATTCTGATTTCATTGGTTCTGATAACCCCCTAGTACACCCTCTTAATCTTAATGCTTGATCTTGAACTTTTGGTCTATGAAACGTTGAAAACCATTCTATATGGAAATATAAAAGTTATGTCCATATCTCCAGTGCAATCAGCAGGTAGGGATGTTTTCCTAATACAACCATGTGAAAATCCATCATTAACAACAAAGATGACCGTTGCCATGGCAACCAACCGTCAACTTACAAAATACTTTTCTAAGTGCCAGGCAGGTTTCTTGCAGCATAAAAAGGTTAAAGAAAAGTCATTCTTATCTCAATCACCAAGTTGCACATGTTTATTTCACCTTGAATTCTGTGGTTGAAATTCTGCTACAATGGAAAAAAGGCTTAGTCTCTGGGTCACTGTGGCCCGCCCCATTGAGAACCCAAACATCTTTTTTAATATGATATTTATAAAAGTCTAAACTAGAGTTGTGCCAAAAATCAACAAATTTGAAGTGCCTTTTAAGGAGGTATTGCTTGCTAAAAACGTCCAAAAAATGGCGTTTTGTCAATTTTGAAATTTTACAAAAACAGGTCATCTTTAAACGTTTGTTGCATCTCACTGCCAAAACATTTTGAGCAACACTTTACATCATTTATCTTGTTAAAATATGGATGATATAATATGTTAGAGGCAGCAACATTTCTGTTCATTTGTGGGCGTTACAGTAGGCCAAAGATGGTCCATTTTGAGCGAGAGAGAGGCCTTCACAAGGCGAAAATCCGCCATTTTGAAAAATGGCCGTTGCCATGGCAACTGGTAACCTCCGACTCAAAACTTTCCCATTTTTGTAGGTTTGGGCCAAGACCCTACCACCACATAAAATCTAAGAAAATTTCATTTTTTGAACTTGGCCACCTTATGCTTGGTTTTTACAGACAGCTGCTCTTAATGTGCTTGACATTTGAAAAATTAAATTTTCAACTTCACAGCTGCGCAATTTTCTAGAGGCAGGAAGTATTCTGACATTAAGTAGAAAGCATGGATGCTGAAATATGAAGTACTGGTGATAGACCATTCAGATCGCTATCTACGCTTTTATAGACTAGAGAATTATCCCATAAAAGACTATTGGCAAACCCGAGTAAAGAAAAGAACAGGGTAATACAGTACTGTCAAAATTTACAACTTGTAATGCCGTTGGGAATGTTAAAGAATTTGCGTATCAAAACCTTGAATGCTTTGCTATAGGAATATGCTACGGTAAATTGATGTAAGTTTCCAAGGCCTTAGTGGGATGTGCTTTTGCTGTTTTTTGTTAGTGGTTCACGCTGCAACAACATAAGTAACGTAACTGAATGTTTGTGATGAGTTCGTGGTTAGAACTCACTGCGAAAACCATGAACATAAAACCACTGAGAAATTTTCAACATTCACACTACTGTAAAATATGAATACCTTTTTTTCCCCAAATCTGTGCAAATTTTGACGATATACACTTCATTTCTTTGAGGTACATCCATGATTTTGGTAGGAGAGCCTGAGGAAAAGCTACATGTTGTTGGGTCAAAATGATTGTTAATTTCCCTAAGGGACGTATCAAACATGAAACTAGACCTACAAATGGTGTTCTAAATGTCAAACCATTGACAGAAGTGGTCAGGATATAGGGTAAGTATAAAGGGACTTTTGTTACACCCTGATACCACCGTCATTGACATGTAAGCTGTGTGAGTCTGTACAGTATTACCAGAACAAAAATTTGGCTTCAAATTGTAAGACGTACTCAAACATTAGTCTACACTCAAAAACTGACACATGTGAACAAAAGGATAGCCGATTTTTTGGACAAATTGTGAGTTAACAGCAAATTTTGCACACATTAGGTAAATCTTAAAATATTTGCTGTGGTTTTATGATTGTATTTTTATTTCCCATTGTGTGTTGCGATGGCTAAGACAAATCGAAATTTAAATTTTCACTCTGCTGTGAAATTTAAGATTTGCACAGTGGAACAAACTTATAGCATTATGCTATAGCAAACTACTGAAAACATAACCTTCTAGGTGAAGGTAAAAACTCAATTTCTACTACAACATATATAGTTAAAGGGAGTATTGTGATCTGTCCAAAGAAAAAAGCCTCCTTTCCTCATGTAATATCACAGACATGAAAAACTGATGTACACAGTGCAGAAAAGCTTTGAAATACCGTATTCAAGTCAAAAACAGTTTTATCAATATCGCATCATCGCAGATGGATAAACACTATTGTTATGACATTATGCCGACTGTATGCAAATCCGCAAGAGATCTTGGGTACAAGGACAGACGAAACATACTAAGCTTCAAAATCCTTGTACAAGCCCAGATTGATAAATCTGACTGCGAACACGTGTGACGATAGTTTGACAACGTGCAACAAGTCACAATTCAACTGACTCTTTGATTCCAGGATTACAATATGTACTATAACACAGCCTTTTCCAGCTGGTTTAGGGTTTATAATTTTATATAAAATTGTTTGATGGAGCCTAAAACTATACCATGAAACTGAAAGCTGTGATTTCAGTTTCACAACCCCTGGTTTAAAGTTATGGGAATGATAAATTTTGGGGGTTTGCATTTATCCTTTTTGACATAAAACACTAGAAGGAAAAGTGTACCAAATAATCCTCAAATAATTAGGAATATTATCAAAATAACCAAAAGCACCAGTTTAAAAACATACATATCTCAAAACAGATTATATAACAATGCTCATAAGTTTGTTATCACTTATATCCCACCATAACACTTATACTAATGTTATAACACCAGTGATATCACAACAATCTGCATATTTATACAGATTTGATAACTAATATTCTGTAAGTGTAATCACAGCACACTTACTACTACTGATGTAATCAAATATCTGCAATACAATTTTTTAGTGTTTTTTCTTACATATTTTATTCTTAAAGGCTTTTCTAACCCCAATGTTTTCTATGCTAATTAGAGCTACAATAACAAAGCTGAACACTTGTAATTATGCATGAGGCATTCAACAACAGAAAAAGGAATCACGTCACTTCATACAAACAAAAGCGTCTGGCCCAAACAATGGCTAACATTTCAAAAACAATGTCAAAATTTGTATAAAAGAAATATAAGAAAAGAAAAATCCCTTACGGCGCAGCGATATTTGAAACAGTGTAGCGGCTTGTTGTGTAGTACAAAAATGTAACAAAGAAAAATTGTGACAAAGAAAATAGAATAATTTCCTTTCTTACCTCACTCATGTCTCTTGCTCCTTCTAAACTTAGCGCCTCAAACTCGCTGTTCATGTGTGTCATTCTCATCTAAAAGGAAAAAAAAGAGTTTGTTTTAGTGTTTTATTTGTAAGGAAGGGCGTTTGTAATATTTTAGGGTGGGGTGGGCGCGCGAGTATGTACCAAACAAAAACGGCCATTTTCTTTTATTTTTTACACACAAAAAACAGGTTTAGACGTACCTGGTCTCCGATACCGTCGTCTCCGATAGCCCAGCGGGGCTTTCTGTAGCCTCCGCCGGCGCCGTCTAGCTCTCCCGGCTGCCTCTGGAAGAAGTAGCCCACCATAGCGTCGTCCTGGGACCGACTGGGGAGGTTGGTCGGCCCGCCGCCGCCAGGCCCTCCCGCACCGCCGCCCTGAGCTGACCCCGTCCCGTGCCCTCCTGGATTCATGGCGCTCACACTTCCCTGTTGGCCCTTCGACGCGTGTATGCTTTCCCAAGCGCCTTCATGCATGCCGAGGACACATGGAATACTCATTCCACGCTATCTACGGACAAAAAAGAAGACAACTTTCAGCTCCATGAACAGAAAAGGAGGCCATTCTTTGAAAAAAATAAATATGCATTACTCGACAACAACTACAACCTTCCCTCTAAACAAGCGCGTGTTACGCGATGTACGCACAGTGTTACGACACAATATATACACCAGACTGTAGCTTAGATATTCATATTTCATAATATCGAGATGGTTATTGTTATTGTTTTGTTTACGTACCGTGATGGCACAGGATGGCAGCCTCTCTTCGTTCCTTCTTTAGTTCATCGCGTCGGACATCTTGCTAGCGCAGGGCATTGTGGGTGCCATGTGCCGAGCGCCTGTGGGTATGACGTCATCCCCTGGGATTTGCGAGGCGAAGTCAAATTTAGTTTTGTAGCTTGAAAAAAGAATTATTATCACAAATTATGAATTTTACTTAAAAAATAGACAGATCTATCAAGATTAAATCAACATTGTCTATTATTATAAAGTGATTTAGCATGGATTTTACACTGTATTTCAACGGAAAAGGGTATGTCAACAATAAAGGGCCAAATGGCCTATATAATAGTATATTCACCCATTTTACGATTATGCAATTTATAACTGATTAATTTCGAGCAATATCTATTTGAAGAAGCTTGGTTAATGTGGCTGCCAACGTTGTTTTGTGCAGTAGTTTTTTAATGGATGTATATAGGAATGTTTCTAGTTGCACGTAAGCCGTTTTATGACGATGTTTGTTTGGTATAATTGATAACCAGTCGAAACTGGTTTATGTCGGAATTGGTCGGGGGAGTTTAAACCATTACAGCCTTTTTGTCCTCGAAACTTTCCCATTGCTTTGAAGTTTCGCGTCATTTGCCCAGAACAATCAAGGAGGTTGAATATTGGAACAATTCAGCAATTACTGTAACTGTAAAAGTAGAAATGTTCGCGGTGGTTTTATGTTCGCTGTTTTCGTGGTGTACTCTTTACCGCGAACTTAAAACCACCACGAAAAGCCCTTCAATTGTGTGACTTTATATGATAAGCGTTAACTTCAAAACCACCGCGAACACTCCATTTTCTCCCTACCACGAAATCGAATCCCCGCGAACATTTTTGCATGTACAATGTATCTCTTTTACCTATTGCGTCAATCAAAAGACTAAAAAAAACCTAACCTGATGTCACCGATTTACATGTTTTATATCTTGTTGGGTGAAATGTCATGAAACTAGAAAAACCTTAAGAACTCTATCTATACTTTTTAAGTGCAAATCGGTAGTTTGTTTATATCATACTAGGGACTCACATTGTTGAATCTATCAATAAAGTCAGTCTTTAGGAGGCAAAATCACAGCCAGCCAGGTTTACTGATATGATATTTTCGAGATCAATTTTATAATTCCGTTGCTTGCAACGTTTGTAATTTGTGCATGCAAATGATTTTTATTTCAACGTCCAGTTAGCGGTATAACATAAGTATCAACATATTAAGAACAACTCTACCCTGTAGAGTGGTTTATACCTAGCCTGAGTACCAGCCTTTTTAGCTTCCGTCCGCTACCCTAGCTCCGCTGCGCTACCCAAGCTTGGGTAGCGTACGGAAGCTAAACTGAAGGCTGGCACTCAGGCTAGTTTATACCCTACGCCCTTTGGTCTGCCTGGCATCGCAGGAACGCAAACCGTGGAGGTTATAATCAAAAGTTTGTGCAACAAATTTTGGGACGGAAATAGTTCAAATTCCATGCAAGAATTTCCAACTTTCACTCCCCCAAGTTCGAGGTAACGTGAGGGGGAGAAAACTATAAATAAGGGATTTTTTTTTCTCGCTTAATACAGCTGCAGTGATTTAATCAGGTATACCGGTAGAATTGGTTCCTAGCGCCAAAAAGAAGTACTGCAGTTAAAGAGTTCAATACATAATCAATTTTTGACAGTTTCGTTTTCCGTCGACCTTTGCTGTGCAAATACAATAGGCATATTGCTGCGTTACTAATTGTTTACCTAGATTAATACATGGTTTCCGCAATGAAAATGGAAAAAAAATTTAAACATCCGGCAAATTGACATGCAAGATGATTTGAAGTTCAAACAAAATATTGTTAACACAAAATTCGGCTGCAGAACGTGTTTTCTGAACGAAAATATAGCCCTCATCTTTCCTTCCACAAAATGTTGACATACATTCAGATACAGTACAGGTATGACCTCTAGTGATTATTTATATTATTGCAGGCCATCACAGAAATCACCTGCAGTAATGATCCCATCCGTTACGCGTCGCTTCTTAACCTCTCGCTTACTCCCGCGAGAGCCAGATATGCAAATGAGTTGTTTGGGCGTATCGCCATGACAGCAGCCGACGCCAAGCACAAATAAAACATACACGTTTACTTGTGTTTCCATTCATTTCCAAGGATCTCTTTCGTCGAGACCTCCCGTTTTCATAGCTAAAGAACCCAGAAATACATTTTAGAATGGCTTCGCTGCCTTTTCTGCCAGGAAATAGCTTCACAGACCCTACGGTAAGTGTTTTAAGTGATTTTTTAAACCGCTAAGCGATTCGAACCACAGAATTTTTCAGTAGTTCCTAAGGTTTCTGTCTAAAGGACCTTTAAGAGATTTTCGAGAACATTTAAGGAGTTTGCAGCTGGCTTCTAGGAGCAAGTTGATATGATGTTGCCAGGGATATATTTGTGCCTTTGAATATACAGATTGTTTTCCCGTTTTGATGGTTTTATGGCCAATTTTGTCAATTTTTCTCAAATTTTCGACAATATTTTCAACCAAATTTTATGCAACTAAAATTGAGGATGGGGGGGGGGTGTATCCCAGTGCTACAAACAGTAACCATAACAAGTTAAAAACTTTGTAATAATCTTACAGTCAGTCGTTGCAACTAATCACACACAACAACTGTTTTCTTCATTTAAAGGCTTAAGTAGTAGCCATTTCAAAGATTAGGTAAAAAGAAAAATCATTTTTCAATTTTTTTTCATTTTTCATGAGCCCCAATGGTGATGCATGTCAGTGATGTCACTTCAAAATAGGAGAGAAAAAAGAAGTTGAATTTCTATTTCTATCCAAAACATTTTCTGTAGAGAGTAAAATCATTATTCTACAATGTACATGTATATGTTAACTCACCAGACATAAAATCAAAAATGTTAGAAATATGTCTATAAGTTTAGTATAACATAATTTATGCTTTTCAAGATTTGTACTTACTATTAATGATAACTCTACAATATATATGTTTAGCTTCTTTACTAGACATAAGAATAATACATTAGAAATATGTCTACAACATATTTCATGCATTTCAAGATTTGTACTAATAATCCACATTTTCCTGTATTACAGAAAACCAAGTTCCACTTGTGCCACTCCCTGAACTACAAAAATGGCTACTCCGTCCCCGCCGCGTATCCGACCGTCGGGATTGGTGGAGAGCGCCTCAAGGTCAACCAGCTGTCCGAGGCCGAGCTGGACAAACTGGCCAATGAGAAGCCTACGCTGACATACGGACAAGCGAGGCCGCAACCGCCAGAGGATTTCATTCCCGCGCACAAGGCCTTCGACAAAAAGGTGAAACTTACATTTCATTGTGTTAGTTAGCTTAGTATTTTCAATTAATCTTATTTGTTTGTTAAGAACGATTCTCACAATTTCACCAAGAATCCTAAGACCTAAGACTTGTTAATTAGGAAACTTGTTTGCAAACTGTTCTGGATCATTATTTAGTTTTTGTCATTACATCTTCTATATTAGGTTTTTTCTTTGTATTCCTATTAGTATTACTGTAATATTCTTTAAATGTATTTTAAAAAAATCCTATGACTGCCATAGTGAAAAAAAAATTACTCTAAAGAAATCTACTATTTAAAGGCAACCAAGGCAATATTAGGGCCCAAAAATGGAAATAAAAAAAATGTTGAATTATTTATGTTGATGGCATTTACTAACACTGTTTAGCACATTTGCATAATAACTTCGTTCTTTGAGCATTTTAAAACCGTGCCGTACGGTGGTCCCCCTTAGTTTCGCGAGCCTACAAAAACCCCGGCGAAGATTTTCAGTGAGTTCTCACATCACAACAACGTCATATTTTTGCATCATGGACGTCGTTATACATTGTGATAGTGTTGTTTAAACTAATCATTTATAGAAAAAACTAAATAAATTGACTTTCAGAATCTGATTTTTGGGCCCTAATATTGCTTGGGTTCCCTTTAAATGCAATATCAGATATCCCTAAAGGTACGCACACTTCAGATATCCAGGTGTGCAAGACTTTCTTAAGAAGACTTTGATAACATCTTAGGTTACCTGGTAGAATTTTGGGAGTTGACTCTACATACAGTTGGTCTTCGTAAGATACTTAATTCTGTCTATATCTAAGCATATGATAGTTGTCTGTTTCCAGAAGTGACTTTTTTTAATTTTATTTTCTATTTTTCTCAAACTTTATTCAGATAAACAAAAGATACAATACAGTAACATGAAACAAAAGAATACAGTTGTACATACGCTGACAACTGAGTAACTTCTTTCGGAAATGAAAAATGAAAACTTGTACCAACCTCAGCTAGTATAGGATGTTTTCTACAGTGTTTACAGGTTCGATGAACCAAAGAAATGTCTAGTGGTTGCCAATGCCACTTCAGGACTGCACAGTCATGAGTTCTAGTCCTTGCCAGTCCGTCGGAGCTTGAAACTCAATGATGTGTATGTTGTTGGTAGAAGTAGGGACTGTTAAGTGTTGTGTTTGAGTTGAGACACAGGTCTATTTAACCTTCTCCCTGCTGCCTAACTCTATAACCAATAGGGAATTAGGTGCCAAACAATTTATAGTACCAACTCCAAATACAGAATTTTTTAGTACCCTTCTGAATTTTCAAACCATTTCCTAAGTGCCTAAAAACCAAGGTCTAAGGCCACACCAATTCAATTTCTTGGTTAATGGAATTTTTGAAAAAATGCTAGATTGGAAAATCAACATGAAATCAGAATCTCAGAGGAAAGTTTGTACTTTGGTGCACACAGTTTCAGGGAGTGAACAGGGTCAGGTCAAGTTTTCACCCCTGCTTTCTGTTTTAATGATGTCCTCGTGCTAAAATTTCTAAATCCGTTAACCAAGAAATTAAATTAGTGTGGCCTTAGCCCTAAGAAATAGCCACTCGCTAGATGGGCAGCCCTGGCCTTTCATGTACAACATTGAAACAAAGAGGCAAGTAGGACAGTCTTCTGGCTCCCGGGGATCAAACCCGGGCCCGCCACCACACAGTCCATGCACGCTAACCACTAGGCTAAAAGATCCGGACTAGTTAGACTGGTCATACAGTTAGTGACGCTTGATTTACTCCACTGTTAAGCCCCCGTCACAAATAAGAAGTTCAGCTCGGCTGACGTGTTGGCGAGCTTCAAATGTGCATTTTCGACCGAACCACGGCTGACGTTCTGTCAATTACGCGGGCTTCTGTCGATTTTTAGAAATAAAAGTTGATCCAAATATTGGCCTTTTAACAGGTTAGTCGATACTGACTTCGTCCATGTCCAAGAGATGGTACCATCTCATGGGGGATATTTAGTTTTTAGTGTTCGACGGACGTTGCCCGAGACTGTCATTGGAAAATACGGTCGACGCACGGGTGATTTTGAAATTCGGCGAGCTTCGGGCGATCTACAATGTCGGCCGTCGCTCGCATGAATTGTGAAGGCGGCTTTACAACATGTAAAAATTGTAAATGTCGAACCAATAAATGAAAAATAGATAAAAACTTTAAAAATGATGACTCTAACCCGTGTCTGTCCCTGTCCCAGGTGCTGATGTTCAAGGCGTACTACAAGCAGACCGTCCACGAGTCGCCAAACGAGCACTACCGTATTCGTCCCGTCAACATCTACTACTACCTGGAGGACGACAGTATCTCCGTGGTCGAACCCGTGGTGGAGAACTCTGGCATGCCGCAGGTAAGGGACTGTACATTACGTGTCAAGGGGATGGCGATATGCTGAGAAATCTAGATTGAAAGAAACTAATAATAGATACCCCTCAATACAGAGTGTTAGCCCCCAAAATGTGCTATTAGTTATTATTCACTAATTCAGGGTCTTTTTTGACTTGCGTGAGAAAAGTTGGTGAAACTTCACAGTTATGAAACCAAAAGTTGTAAACTTTCTTGTATACTCTACTGCATATACAGTATAGGCAACAAAATCTTGAGACCATTCGAAATTTTTGGTTCGTTCCCAGTGTGGAAAATATGAAACGTTTCTTGAATATACTACAGAAACTTTTTTTCTGCAACACCTTACTGTGCACTAAGGTTTTCTGTATGTATGTTTGTATGTCCTCTGGTGTATATATTAGGCCTATATTCTTTTGTTTTATGGGTTTTTCCTACCTGAAATAAAGAATACTATTAGATGACTAATAATCCTATTCAAAACTTTAAAAAAGAATGATAATGGAAGTTAAAATGTTGCTTTAGACAGTGTAGGGTACCAGAGTAATCTCTGCCCCAGAGCTCCTTGACACCCACACTCCTCTCCTTCCCAGGGTAAGCTGATCAAGCGCCAGCGTCTCCCGAAGGACGACCAGGGAAGCCACTGGCACTGGAAGGACCTGAACATGTCCATGAACGTCACCTTCTACGGGAAGGTCTTCCACATCGTGGACTGCGACCGCTTCACACAGGACTACCTCGAGAGCGAGGGTATCGAACTGAACGGTCCGTCCAGCATGCCCGCCGACCCGTACAACCACCACCGCGTGGAGTCGGCGCGCCTGCAGATGTTCAAGACGCCGTCAGACTTTGATAAACTGAAGCAGTTCCTCACCATGGACAGGAAGGTGTGTAGAAGCTTGATATTTTGAAGCTGTCAATCATTCAAAATGCTGGCATGTGATTGGACAGCTCTAATCATGATTGACATCTGTACATGGGAAACTTGACCAATCAAATATGGTAATACATGTACCTTCCAGGAAGAAATTCAGAGTAACAGGTGTTTTAACTTCATCAAAACTTTTGTAAGTAAGCAGTCACAGTACTTTTAAACAGTTTGAATAACAATCTATTTTCATACTGTCTTATTTTTTCCCTTTAAAGTTAAACAAGTTGAATAATCGTTAGAATGCATCTTTTTAAATTCTAGTCGTTTTTCTTTTTGAGACAGAGTGCATTGTGTGAAAAATAACAGAAAATAGAATAAAATATCTTTTAAAAAATGGTCATTTATTTTGAATTACTGATTGTGTATTCTTCAGAGTTTGATTCCATGTAAGTAAAAGTCAAGAGTTACATCATAATCAAATTATGATTGTGTAAATTTTCAGGTTTTGCGGTTCTACTGTGTTTGGGACGACCGTGACCAGATGTTCGGAGAGATGCGCCCGTTCGTCCTGCACTACTACCTCGTGGACGATACCGTGGAGGTCCGCGAGGTCCGCACACCTAACAGCGGACGCGACCCCTTCCCTGTTCTGATTGGTCGACACAAGCTGCCCAAGAACAGGGACAACGTTGAATGTAAGCTACCTCTCAATGTCATAGGGTCAAAGGTCAAGGTTAAAGCAAGCTGCAATGTCAGTTTTTGTGGTTAATGCTTGTACTCTGCAGTTTGAATAAAGCTGCAAGGGGGCCAAAAATTTCATCAGCTTTTCTTTTAGATAAATTTGCTCCCATTGAAAAAACTCTGTAACATTCTAAAATCAATCTTCTTAATGATAAACCAATGATGAACCAGCAATCTTTTTCAAAATTGTAATTTATTTGGGAATGACAAGATTTTCAGTTATCGTGCTTTAGAACATGGTAGATATGAAAATTACACCATTGTCTGAAATCTAACGAAAAATCGTTTTCGCTGTTTTAGCGTCCTTCCCCGCCGTTGTCATGGAGCTTTCGGAGCACGAGATCAAGGACTGGTTCAAGCCTGCCGACCTCGACATCGGGAAGACAGTGTACGTCTACGGCCGTCGCTTCCTCCTGTACGACTGCGATGACTTCACGCGTGCGTACTACGCACACCGTCTCGGCAGGGGCATGGGGTCCGTCGACGTCAACCAGCCTCACCCTGAGCTGCCCAAGATGGTGGGTGGAATATTTTTATGCAGAAAAGCCCAAGAATATTCTTACATTCTTAATTGAAAGTAGTCTTAGGTTGGACTTAAAATTTCTTTGTTATGATTGAAAATTGCCAAATTTGTCCTTACTGTTCATTACTGTACCTTACTGTTCATTACTGTACCTTACCGTTCATTACCGTAAAATCCCTATTTACGTACGCACTTTTTAAACCTTTCAAGTTGCAAGCAGGTGCTCCAGGCTGACACCAAAGTCGGGGTGAGTACGTTAGGAGGGGTTCTTCCTCGGAAAAATCGCATATCAGCATGAGAGTATGGTACATCTTCATGCAAATGAAGTGTGGAATGCTACCACACAATCAATCAGTAATAAAGAATAAATAATACATATATTTAAATTGTTTCATATTTTCTACCCAGAAACATTTTCTCAGTAACCCTTTAAGTCTGTAAACATCATCGGAAAGATGATCATGTCAACCTCTTAATTATCCATCGAAATGCTGGAGAGGGGGTGCGTACGTTAGGAGGGTTTTTCCCCTGAACGTTTCAACTCACTGAGTCAGGCCCACAATCGTCCCCAAATCGGGGGTGCGTACGTTAGGAGGGGTGCGTACGTAAATAGGAATTTTACGGTACTGTACCTTACTATTCATTACTGTACCTTACTGTTCATTACGGTACATTACTGTTCATTACTGTACCTTACTGTTCATTACTGTACCTTACTGTTCATTACTGTACCTTACTGTTCATTACTGTACCTTACTATTCATTACTGTACCTTACTGTTCATTACTGTACATTACCATTCATTGCTGTACATTAATTCTAGCCTGGAATCCCGACCTATTTATAGCTGCCGGGTCTCTTCTCTCCCTCCGCAATTGCGGAGGGAGAGAAGAGACCCGGCAGCTATAAATAGGTCGGGATTCCAGGCTACATTAATTCATGTTACCGTACGTGACTGTTCATTACTGTACCATACTGTTCAATACTGTACATAACTTTACCTTACTGTATATTACTGTAAATTCTTGTACATTGCGTTACGTTATTGTACATGACTGTTAAAGATGGGATTCGAATTTTGAAAAATCGAAATTTCTGAATTGGCGACATCCTTCCTCAAAAAATAAAAGTTCACTAAAAGTTTAAAGCAAAGAAACTTGACTTTCTCCCTCTGTTGCACTCCATACTGCTTAGAATATCAACCAAAAGAAGTAGACATTAATATAAATCATTTTTGGGCAATGTCTAAGGTTTCCTTTATAAAATCACAGACCATGGTTAAAGTGTATCTTTGTAAGGCCACACCAATTTATTTTCTTGGTTAACGGACTAAAAAATCTTTTTTTAAATGCTAGACTGGAAAAACAGCATGAAAACAGAATCTCATAGGAATGTTTTTACTTTCATTTTGGTGCACACAGTTTCAGGGAGTGAACAGGGTCAGGTGCAAGTTTTCACCCCAGCCTTCTGTTTTCATGATTTTTTTTTGCTAAAATTGAAAACAAAAATCTGTTAACCAAGAAATTAAATTGGCGTTGCCTAAGAGATAAAAGTAAAGATCAATCCATGACTCCGTGATTGTGTTGGTTTACAGGAAATCCCTCCGTATAACGGGTTCGGTTCCATGGAAGACTCCGTGCAGAACTGCCTGTCACTGATCCCACAGCCGCCCAAGAAGGACTACATCAAGATGATGGAGAACGACCACAAGATCCTCAGATTCGAGGCAACCATGGTGAGTAGATTGTTAAGAAAAGTCCTTCCAACACCAGATAGTGCATAGGGGGACGGCTAACTCCGTTTGAATAGCCCTTGGGCCACACAACTTTGTGCCATCACTGCAGCAGGGGGCTAGTCCACTGGTAGTGGTGTGTGTTTAACTGCCATCCAGACTTTCCCAAGTGCTGAGTGCTAAGCAGAGAAAGCAGTGTGTACTGTTTTTAAAGTCTTTGGTATGACTCGGCCGGGGATCAAACTCAGGACCTACTGTATGCGAAGGGAACACTCTTACTAGCCAAGGCCATTATGCACCAGTTCACTGGCTCTCTGGTTGAGAGTTCACTCAAAGCGGGAATAAAAATTTCAACTTTTGAATGGGTGTTAATCCTACAGCAAGAATTTAGCAGAGCCTTTGAAAAAAATATTTTAACACAATCATGTTCTTGTTTTTATAAAATGTCAAGCATTCAAAGCTGGCGAAAGTATTTTACAGATCATCAAAAATGCTGAGAAAAACATTTTTTTCATATATATCAAGTTGTATCTAAAAACAATACTAGCGTTGTGTTTTACTAGTTGAATTTTCTTTAAAGAAATTTAAGCCCCTACGACCATTGAGGTCACGAGTCTGAACTGAAGTGAACGGAATTTAAAGAAATTTTCCTACATGTACTGGTTTGGAATATCTTTAAAGTCCAATGTATGTATCAAAAGGCATTTATTTAGTATCTATACTGTTACAATTTTCAAATTGATTATGTGCTTGAAAAGGCAATCGACCACTTTTTATTTTTTATAATTAGAAGGATTACAAAAGTTTTATTGTGTCTATTGCACATGATTAAAGGATGTCCCTTAATTTGTCCCAGGATTCTGTTCATCCCGAGGACAACAACCGGCGCTTCATTATCTCGTACCGTCTGTCCGACGACCATGTCTCCATCTACGAGCCGCCCGTACGAAACTCCGGCATAATCGGAGGAAAGTTCCTCGAAGCCACGCGGATCACCAAGCCCGACTGCGACCCAGAAAACCCCGAGTTCTACTCGCCAGCCGACTTCGCCATCGGAAATATCATCGTAGTCTTCAAGCACAGGTGAGGGATAGTCCAAAAAGTGCTTTCTGCTTTGTTTCCAAAGTTTATTTAGCCAATTTACTAACCAAAATCTATTTAGTAAGAACATTAAGCAAAATGTATATTGAGGTACAATTTTTGCTTCACTTGTTTGTTTTGCATACTTTTTGTTTGCATATTTCTCATTTGCATATTTCTCATTTGCATATTTGTGCTCCCAGGTTCCAGATCACGGATGCAGATGAGTACGTGCTGCGGTACATGGAGGCTCACGCCGACACGTTCCCGCCGCAGAGCCAGGCGCTCCAGTCCTTCCGCGCTCGCCACGGACGGGAGACAGAGGACGTCGTGAAGAACACCCCCGTCAAAGTCCAGAGAACGTAAGCGAATATTTCTTATTAGGCCACACCAATTTTATTTGTTGATTCTCGGATTTTCTCAGACAATTCTCGGAGTTACAGGGAAAAAAAAATATGGAAAAAATTTTTTGGCAAATAGTCTGGGGTGAAGATAAGGGTTGACATAACATAAAGAATAAGAGGATTATTCAACTTTCAGCTTTGTATGCCTAATGTTTTAATGCAATTCACCCCTTTCTTTGATCTAGTACTATGATTTAACAAGAAAATTACCTTTTGCCATGTAATATATGGATTGATATTGAGAAATAGTTTTAATAAATGAAAAATTACAACTTATGATCAACGTGACCACACTTTTTAGGCATGTGCAAGCCTTTATAATCTATTTTAGTGGCTATTGAGTTCTACAACTGAACAGATAGTAAAATTGGGAGTAAAAATCTGTGAATGGGAATAGCGACCAAATTTTTTTTTTTTTTCAAAATGGGAAAAACAGGACAGGCTTTTCTGAGAAGCAACTGAAATCGTTGATTTGCGAATTTGAATTTTTGACCTGGTTTTCTAATCCCAACCGATCTCCCCTGCCATTAATGAGAGAACCTGGCCCTTAATTGTTGAAAATCATGAATCTTTGCTCCCCCAAATTCAGCGCCAGCACTCCTAAAACTTAAAAAGCTTCGCAGAGAAGGTGACAATAACTAATAAACCTCTGTTGTTGTTCCCCAGGGGTGGGGATCTGAGTGCTCTGGTCCAGGAGGTCCGCTTCCAGCTGCAGAAGGACAACTACATGAACCACAGCTCGCTGCGCGAAGCCTTCCTCTGGTACGACAAGGACCGCTCCGGGAAGATCGACAAGAGCGAGGTCCGCAACCTCTGCCGGCGCTGCAACCTTCCCGTGGACGACGATCTGCTTGACGCGGTACGCCATGTTCTATTTCCGCTGATCCTCTTATTTTTCTATTCATTTCCACGTATCTGATATAATAATGATATTTTACATCCATGAATTGGCCCATTTTTTTACAGAGCACATTATGTTTTCAGTTCTTGACATAATAAGTCATATTCTACTGATCCCTGTATTTTCTTATTCATGTTTTTTATGTCTAATATTTATTATCATACTTTTGTAGTGGTTTAGAAAATTGTAAATGCTTCTGGTTCGCATTTCTTTTTTTTCAGACAGATTCTATTTGCTTTACTTAGACTAATTAATGGTTGGCAAATACACAGACTGAATCAAAACAGCTAATAACTTCTGTTTTTTAAACTTATTCTTTCATCTAACATTCATTTGTTTATTCATCTTAATCTAAAGTCAGACTGCATCTAAATTGGATCTTGTTTTACCCATGTTTGTATATTTCTCTCACTGAATTAAAGTTTGATTACAAAAATTTAAACGTTCATCTTTCTTTTCCCTCTACAGTTGATTGCAGAGTGCGACCACAACAAAGACGGACAGATCGACTACTTCGAGTTTATCAAGTTCTTGAACTGGTCTTAAGAAATAAACGGACGTAGAAATTAAGCTTTTAAGACAGAGTAAGGAAACCACTGTACAGTTCTTCCACTTGCACAACAATTTTGTCTAAGGAAAAAAAGCATGAATTCTATGCAAATGTTAACATAACTACTAGAAAAGTTCATGTTTCTAAGTGCCTTACGATACGCAGGTAACAAGTGATGTATTCAGTATTGTTCTGCCATGTATATTTTGTATAAATGGTTATAATCGGCATATTTATACCTATACAAAAGCATAAGAGGTAGCCAAACATTAAGTGCCTTATTGTTATTCCTAATATGCCAAAATAACCATAGATGATGCACTGAATTCTACTATCTCACTGAGTTGACAAGAAATTGTATTTGTTGAAAGTTGCAGGACATGGTCTTTTTTATGTTGACCTTGGCATATCTTGTGGGTCTATGTTGAATCCTCTTGTATATTAAGAAGGGACAATTTTGTGTGTTTTATTTGTGTTTTCACATCTTTCTTAAAGCAGAAATAAAGTGTTTACAAGTTACAAACGTTGTGTTTTGTTCAAACCTGTATTTCTACATACTAACTTAGACTTATTATAGTCTCTGAAATATCTTCAAACAACTGAATATTTATACTAGAGTTAAACAACCCCAATTATCTTTGCCAAGCAATATCATTAGTAACTATGAAAATCACATAATTTGCATAATATATGACTTACAATGCTCACTTCTGCATAACGTTTAGAGCAAACTATTATTTTTGAAAACACTTTCTAGCGGAGGTTGATGACCCCCTGAAAGAAATTCCTGTTTTTCACACTCTATTAGGGCTCTGTTACACTTGTGCGTATATACAAGTCCGCAAGAGTTGGGTATTAGCAAGTTTTTGTTTTAGGTTAAGTTTGCAGCCGAAGAAGTCATTTCTTTGGTTCGATCACTAGGCTGCACAACGGTGGGTCAAAGTAGAAAACAACTTTTCCCCGCAAACCTTACATAAACCAAAAAAATGTTGAATATACACTTGAGCGTATAAACGTTGCGTGTGAGTTGCGTATGGACAACATGCAATACGCAGCCGTGCGCACAACAGTTGTGGAATTTTTCGATTATTTTGACGAATGTGTGACCGACATATCGTTATTCACATGTTAGATGTGCCTCTCACATTCATCAAAATAATAGAAAGCTATTTATAACGAATAACTTGCGTATTAGCGTATTTTCGTTAATAACCCAAACTATCATACCTACTGGGCCATATTGTGCGTATGACTGCGTACCTAAAACTTTCACAAACCGATTGAGATACGCATTAGGTGCGTATTGTGCTCACGCCGGCGTATCACAAAAGTGTCAATGCGCAACTCACACGCAACGGCTATACGCACAAGTGTGACAGGGGCTTAACAAATGTATGTTGGAAAGCTTTTTTTTTTACAATTTTCTACCCAAGTGGCCGCCGTTAACGAAGAGTTGGCATTAAATACGCCCATCGAGGCCCATGTACAACAACACTCCGAAATTCAGACAATATTAATCACTTCTCTTAGATCTTCGGAACCTTTGCGCGCGGGATCTCGAACATTTCCTGCTGAGATTAAGTTCTTTGATGTTTGACTCGTGAATTCCTTGTATACAAGACTTGCATGCTTCTCGCGAGCTTTCTGCCTCTCTGAGATTCCTCAGTTTAATGAAGCTGTAATAGTCTGGGTGGAAAGCTCTGTGCGCACGCCGTGTGTTAAAGCTAGCCCCCGTCACAAATAAGAAATTCAGCTCGGCCGACGTGTTATTTTTTGGCGAGCTTCAAATGTGCATTTTCGGCCGAAGTGCGGCCGACGTCCTGTCGATTACGCGGGCTTCGAGTGATTTTTAGAAATAAAAGTTGATCCAAATATTGGCCTTTTACCAGGTTAGTCGATACTGACTTCGTCCATGTCAAAGAGTTGGTACCATCTCATTGGGGATTTTTAGTTTGTAGTGTTCGACGGACGTCACCCGAGATTTTCATTAATTTGGAAAATACGGTCGACGACCGGGCGATTTTGAAATTCGGCGAGCTTCGGGCGAGCTTCGGGCGATCTACAAACTCACATTTGAGTGAGTGAGTGAGTGAGTGAGTGAGTGAGTGAGTGAGTGAGTGAGTGAGTGAGTGAGTGAGTGAGTGAGTGAGTGAGTGAGTGAGTGAGTGAATCGGTGGGTGAGAGAGTGAGTGACTGAGTGAGTGACTGAGTGTATAAACGTATGCGGGCACATCCGACCAGTAGCAGACTAACTGCCAACCACGTACACAGCCAAAGTTGCTCACGACAGACTTCCAACCATCGTCTGGAGAAGGTTGGGGGTGTTCGGAAGTTTATGTATGATAGGGGCTTAAAAGTGGGGGCGAGGACTACCATAACAAGACAACCATTAGTTTTCTTCTTATTCAGAAAAATTAATCCTGTACACTTTTTTGTTCTCACAATATTGTGTGGGTGTTCCTTCTCATCCATCCCTCAATTCTTCAATGCTTGTCCCTGATGAATTAACATAGTACTAAGTACAGGGAGCCGCCTGGTTAAGAACTACTCTGTAAACGTGCTGTCGGTGTGGTGAAGAATTTTCTAAATTGAATACCAAAATTTCCCACAACGTAAGCGACGTAGCACGCGGTATGATTGACGTCTTTACGGCTGTTGCCATGGCTACGGACCGAGAGTGTTGAGAAGTGCGGTTTTCACGCATGTGAACAAATTCAGAAACTGTTGAGGAGAGAGCAGAGACGACAACTTGTGATTTTCCGATCCGACCGCGAACACAAGATGCAAAAATGAGGACTAGCAATCACCGACGCCTGATCCACCGCTAAGGCTCTCTTACTTAAATAGCAAATTTAAGTAACGTTACATATTGACATGTTAACAGCCACTGCATTGTATACATAGGAAAATATATCAAAGAATATCTAGACGTTAGAAATTCTTCCAATGATTGTAAAAGCTTAATATGATCCCATACTATACACCATTGTATCAGGTAGATTAGCCTTATAGACCTAGTACAATTGTTGCGCAATAAAGATACATGTACGACATTGTGTGTATGTATGTTTTGTGTGTGTCTCTTTCTGTGTGTGTGTTTCTCTCTCTCTCTCTCTCTCTCTCTGTGTCTCTCTCTCTCTCTGTGTCTCTCTCTCTCTCTCTCTGTGAGTGTGTGCGTGTGTCTGTGTGTAGTGTGTGTGTCTCTCTGTGTATATGTGTGTCTCTCTCTGTGTGTGTGTGTGTGTGTGTGTGTGTGTATGTGTGTGTGTGTGTGTGTGTGTGTGTGTGTGTGTGCGTGCGTGCGTGTTTGTCGTATTATTTTTAGCGGTGCTGTGATAAAACCAACTGTTGACAAGGAATTTATGCTTGAACTTTTCGTACGAATAGAATGAAGATTTTTGTTTACTAGGACCCTAGCCTTGTAGGCTATTAGAATGATAGATTGAACATTGGAGTGAACTGATTTTTGTTTCTACACTATTTTCAGTGACTGCTGGCCATTTTCGGGACGATTTCTGTCTGGACGCAACACCCCTGCCGCACGAGAAACGGGCGGGCGGGAACAGCGCACCCCACCGCCGGTAAATACCTTTCTCACTCCGTTCACTTCGCCGTACTTTTCCTCGTAGGGCCTGGTCATATACGTTGTACCTGCAGTCGTCGTATACGATCGCAATTTGCGAGCATTCTTGGGATGGTCGTGCTTATGTCGTGCAAACTTCAGATGTTTTGTTAAGTAAATAAAAAAGCTTGTCTTAGATCCTTGCCGGCGGTTAATTCTGTCGCCGTGTTTAGATTATTTGAAAATTCTACGACGTCAAAATCGCACGAGGACTCACGACGAATGTGACCGCGCCGTTAAACCCCTACTCTCCAAGCAGAGGAGTGGGTCCGGCTAGTTTCAGTGACGTGTTTTTAGGCGTTGTTGTCGGGCTTTCTACTTTGTCATGTTTTTTTTTTTGGTGTCTATATAACCCACAACTCTGCCCGCAGTCGCAACGGTGGGTTATAGACACACACAAAAACATGACAAAGTATGAATTCGAAGCCCGACAAAACGCCTAAAAACACGTCAAAAACTAGCCGGACCCACTCCTCTGCTTGGAGAGTATTAAGCTATCCCACTGGACCCGCGACACGTTGGCGACCTCGCTACGACCAAGCGATTTTACAACGCACTCAACAAATTTCATCGTAGAAAACGAATCATTTTGTGTATTTGCTGTCTTTCTAGTAATATTTGTACGGTTTGCATGATATTCCCATTATAAAGTCAAGAGTAACACAAATCCAATTTAGGACGCAGCGAGGTCGCCAAAGTGTCGCGGGTCCAGTGAGATAGTGACTTTTAGTTGACGTATTTCTTGTAGAAGCTCTTTGTAAGACATAACTGTTCGTCGGGGTAACGGTAGATGTTCTTCTTTCCGACCATGTCAAATTTAAACATTTTAGAAATGATTCCAATAGTAAGAATATTTCAATGAATGAATGAAGACCTGTATAGTGCATATTATGTGCCCAACTAAGCTAGGTACAGGTCACAAAAATGAGATGCTACATGTAGGATTGTCTTCTTCTCGCTTCTTGGTAATCGTGAAAATGTACGATTGTATGGGTTTAGCTGTGTACCCGTTTACACTTGTGCGTATATTCATGTCCGTATGAGTTGCGCATTGTCATTATTTGCTTCGAGTAAAGTTTGCCGGAAAGAACTTGTTTTAACTCAGACCCACCGTTGTGTAGCCTGGTTATCGAGCCGATTTTTTCGGCCTCAAACTTTACCTAAGACAAAAAATGTAAATACGCAACTCATACGGACTTGAATATACATAATACACAAGTGTGAACGCGCCCTATAGTAGATTTATTAAAACGCATGAGGAATATATATTTTCTATACATTAACTGAATAGGAGATTTCTATCAATATCCCGCATAGTACAATCTACCATTAAGTGTACTTTAATTAAGATATAAACGCGTTACACAGTTCAATGATTAAGAACTAGTATGATGTAAGGGCTCGACCTGTATAATTATTATAATACATTCCTTTTTTCATCATTATAACGAATGATAAATTAGATTTCTCGCTAATTATACAAGCTGTATTCAGCTAAGCTGTATATTTCAATTATTTTTCAGCGGGGCGACGCCCAACCAGTTGGCCATCCGCCGGCCAAACCTCCCGACGACTACCGGGGTAACGGGCGCGGACCGGGGTTCGACGGGCCCGCTGATTACGGTGGGCGCGGACCGGGGTTTGACGGGCCCGCAGACTACGGTAAGACTGTCCTTACGTTTACAGAACATGTTATCATACATCGCGCTTGCCTTCGCAAACAGCAGAAATATCACCCAAACAGTGCGATGAATTGATTGTCGGCGTCGTAAAGAATCTATTACATCAACACACAGTCAGATAATGTTTCATTTATTCTGATTTTAGGATGCATACGTTTTCATAAATAATGATAGATCGCCAAAAATGATTTGTGAAGTTCATGTAAAACACCTAATGATATGGTACCACCGAGTAATGTTTTGTTATTATATTTCCTTCCCTATACCCTGTACAGGGTATGGGGGAAACATATTGTTTCTGCTGGCGTGTTCTTCTTTTTTTCTTTTGTAAAATAACAACTTTAGATGTAGGGTGGTAGCTCTATTACTCAGGTAATGCAGAAATGTATATTCCCCTTACGATGTCATATTGGAGGTGTAGGTACCTTTAGGATAGTTGAATACAATAGAATGTGTATTATGCTCACGAGGACCTAATTTGCATAACTTATGCAGAAACTTCATATTTCCCCTGCAATACATGTTAAATGATGTCACATTGGAGGTGTAGGTAACTTTAGGAAAGTTGAATACAACAGAATGTGCATTATGCTAATTAGGACCTAACTTGCATATCTTTAATGCAAAACCTTCATATTCCTTTTATGGCATATGCTACAGATGTCGTATAGATACGTTTAGGAAAGCTGATCGAAAACAACAGAATGTTTATCATGCTAATGAGGACCTAATTTGCATTATTTATGCAAAACCTTCATATTCTTTTTACGGCATATGCTACAGATGTCATATTGGAGGTGTAGGTACCTTTAGGAAAGTTGAATAAACACAGAATGTATAATATGCAAATGAGGACATCATTTGCAAGATTTATGCAAAACCTTCATATTCCTTTTATGGCATATGCTACAGATGTCGTATAGATACGTTTAGGAAAGCTGATCGAAAACAACAGAATGTTTATCATGCTAATGAGGACCTAATTTGCATAATTTATGCAAAACCTTCATATTCTTTTTACGGCACATGCTACAGATGTCATATTGGAGGTGTAGGTACCTTTAGGAAAGTTGAATAAACACAGAATGTATAATATGCAAATGAGGACATCATTTGCAAAATTTATGCAAAACCTTCATATTCCTTTAATGGCACATGCCACAGATGTCATATTGGACGTGTAGGTACCTTTAGGAAAGCTGAATACAACAGGATGTGTATTATGCTCACGAGGACCTAATTTACATAACTTATGCAGAAACTTCATATTTCCACTGCAGTACATGTTAAAGATGTCACATTGGAGGTGTAGGTAGCTTAAGGAAAGTTGAATACAACAGAATTTGCATTATGCAAATTAGGACCTTATTTGCATAATTTATGCAAAACCTTCCTATTCCTTTAATGGCACATGCTACAGATGTCGTATAGATACCTTTAGGAAAGTTGATATCGAAAACAACAAAATGTGCATCTAATGAGGACCTAATTTGGATAATCTATGCAAAACCTTCATATTCCTTTTACGGCGCATGCTACAGAGCTCATATTGGAGGTGTAGGTAAATGAGGAAAGCTGAATACAATAGAATGTGCATCATGCTAATGATGACCTAATTTGCATAATTCATCCAAAACCTTCATATTCCTTTTATGGCACATAACACGCATGTCATATTGGAGGTGTAGGTACCTTTGGGAAAGTTGAATGCAACAGAATGTGTATTATGCTCACGAGGACCTGATTTGCATAACTTATGCAGAAAAGTCATATTTCCACTGCAGTACATGCTGAAGATGTCATATTGGAGGTGTAGGTACCTTTAGGAAAGTTGAATACAACAGAATTTGCATTATGCTAATTATGACCTAACTTGAATATCTTTAATGCAAAACCTTCCTATTCCTTTAATGGCACATGCTACAGATGTCGTATAGATACCTTTAGGAAAGTTGATCGAAAACAACAAAATGTGCAACATGCTAATGAGGACCTAATTTGGAAAATTTATGCAAAACCTTCATATTCCTTTTACGGCGCATGCTACAGAGCCCATATTGGAGGTGTAGGTAAATAAGGAAACTTGAATACAATAGAATGTGCATCATGCTAATGATGACCTAATTTGCATAACTTATGCAAAACCTTCATATTCCTTTTACGGTACATGCTACAGATGTCATATTGGAGGTGTAGGTACCTTTAGGAAAGCTGAATACAACAGAATGTGCATCATGCTAATGAGGACCTAATTGGCATAATTTATCAAAAACCTTCATATCCCTTTTACGGCACATGCCACAGATGTCATATTGGAGGTGTAGGTACCTTTAGGAAAGTTGAATGCAACAGAATGTGCATCATGCTAATGAGGACGTCATTGGCAAAATGTATGCAAAACCTTCATATTCCTTTTACGGCACATGCTACAGATGTCATATGGGAGGTGTAGGTACCTTTACGAAACCTGAATACAACAGAATGTGCATCATGCTAATGAGGACACAATTTGCATAATTTATCAAAAACCTTCATATTCCTTTGACGGCACATGCCACAGATGTCATATTGGAGGTGTAGGTACCTTCAGGAAATTTGAATACAACAGAATGTGTGTATTATGCTCATGAGGACCTGATTTGCATAACTTATGCAGAAAAGTCATATTTCCACTGCAGTACATGCTGAAGATGTCATATTGGAGGTGTAGGTACCTTTAGGAAAGTTGAATACAACAGAATGGTTGCATTATGCTTATGAGGACCTAATTTGGATATTCTTTATGCAAAACCTTCATATTCCTTTCATGGGACATGCTGCAGATGTCATATTGGAGGCATAGACAGCTTTAGGAGAGTGGAATACAACAGAATGTGTATTATGCTAATGAGAACCTAATTTGCATAATTTATGCAAAACCTTCATATTCCTTTTACGACACATGCTATGGTGTATGTTTGTATAGATATAGTAGACCTTACGAAAGTCGCTGTACTTTTGTTGTGTCACTAATAAAGATTGTTGATTAAAAGATGAATCTCAATCATTTTACAGGTGAGGCAGCCGACAAGTTGTTCACCAGCTCCGAGACCGGGTGAAAATCAAGGCGCGAACCTAGACCACGCCAGAGAAAAGATACGAGGCCTTGAACTAGGTCTAGTCATTACTTGGATGTTTAACGTAGCAATTGTTGAAATACTATCATGTTCAAAGTAGTAGCGAGGATTGTAACTGTTCTCGCCATTGTAGTTGGATGTGTAGGTTTAGATTCGGCATGTTTTCCTGGGTGCAAGTACACAAAACAGTGGTCAGATTGCGTTCCTTCTCGTAGGTCAGATGGTTTTGATCTGCATAGACGGGGTACTTGTATCTTGTGCACGGCGCAGCTACAGCAACAGCCCGCGCGTATTGCGACTAACTCCTCCCGGCCAACTTCACTATGCCTTCCCGATGAATGGAATGTAGCGGTCAGGGGGGTTACATTTGGGGTACTCTCAATTCAGAAACTACTGCCTCCTCAGAAGTCTTCAATGAAAATCAATGGTCTTGCTTTGGTGGAATGTGGAATCACAGATTTAGAACAGGGCATTTGGGCCGCGTTTCCTGAATTGAAATTCTTGCAGCTTGATTCCAACAACTTGACTCACATCAAGCAAGCCTGGTTCGACGGTTTGAAATCCCCGCAATTGATGTGGACCCTGTCATTGTCCCACAATGATATCAGTATCATAGATCCAAGATGCTTCCAAAAGCTCACTTTCCTAAAAACGTTGCTACTTGACAATAACTCATTGCAAAGCATCAAGCCATCTTGGTTTCACAATCTGAAACGGTTAGGCCTACTGTCTCTGAGATCAAATTCAATCGAAAGCATTCATCCTCAGGCCTTCAAGTCATGGACAAGGCTCCGCAGGCTAGATCTGAGCAGAAATGCGCTGACGTGTCTGTCATGGGAGACTATGAACGGGCTACACAACCTAGAAGAGCTGGCGGTGAGTGGGAATAGATTGCTTGCTCTAGATAAGTCTGCCCCTTCGGTCATGAACTGGCGTCTTGATTATCATTACACCCGCTATGCCGGCCAGAGGGTTGCAGTCAGGGTTAACCAAGTGCTTTTCTGTATCACCAAAGGTCCCGAACAATCGCAATATCACGTCCTCATACACCATAACATCACCTCACGCCTAGATCACTTGGATGTGGAACAGAACAGTCTATGCAGATTTTTGGGGTATAGCATGGCTACAACAAACCAGATAAAGTATGACCTACCACTTGTAGCCATGTCGGTCAACACAGAGTCAGACAAACACACTCCAAACCTCCCCCACTTGTGCACACATGCTTGGAAAGATGTCGGAGGTGTGACGGTAGTACTGGGGGGAGACACTACTCTGAAGATTGTTCCCATGGGTGTAGACAAGTCCCACCAACTCCAAACTGTAGCTGTAGTTATGTCAGATATCATGGCTGATGATGATAACAACAGAAGCATGTCGTATGCTGATGGACACCGTAGAAACATTAGCACCTTTGGTCATGAAGAAATGCTGAATGTGACATGTCATGTCGACATCCGGGGGGAACATTCCGAAAAGTCTTCACCACGCCCGTGTCCAGCACTCCTCATGACGAAACTGTCTCTACAGAAAAGATGACCCAGGTTACAAGAAAGCCGCCAATCACTAAAACAACCGCGGTCCCCCTGAATCAGACGACCCCTGTAACAAATGAAACTGTGACGGTGCGGCCGGGAAAAGAGCGATCCACATATCCTAATGCATGGATCATCGCAGTAGTAGCTGTTACAGTAGTAGTGGTCGAGAATGTAGCACTGCTGGTAGCGTGTATCATCAGAAAGCGGCGCTGTTGTTCACGGCCGGGTAACCCACCTCCGCCGCCGGCTGTCGTCCCCCTGAATCGCTGGGTACTCGGTGGGGCAGGTGGCCATGCTGTCTCTGCCACAGGCGACGGTCACCAGTACAGTGAAATTCCTGACGACTACTTCGGACGCCACAACGCACAGCCGGGGGTGCAACCTCCTTACAGCGAAATCCCAGATGAGTATTACACCCAGTACTACAACACACGACCGGGGGCACAGAATCCTTACTGGGTAATCCCCGATGAGTACTACAACTACGAGAACACCCGGCCCCTATCATACCCCCTGACTCTCCGGGTGCCCGGTCAAGACGACGACACTGTACCTTTCTACGCCGCTGCAGCCGAGGTGACCCTTCCTCCATCAACCCGCCTGGGTGGCAGACACCCATCCTACAGCAGACCCCCTCTTACTAGATCAGTCTCACAGATACATGCATGTAGACAGAGGGAGACGAACATTAGATCGTACGGCATGCATGTAGCGCGCAGGTACAGGGCCAGAGATATGGCCGTCATTGGTAGATATGGCAGAACACGGGGAGCCCTAGTGTCCACGGCTGGCCTGTATAATAGCCGCTCTGCTCAGCGTACCCTGCCCTAGCAAGCAGAGGGCAAACAAGGACCATATTCACAGTTCGAGCGCATGTAGTATGCATGTAAGTGTGTAAATATGTAATAGTTTGTTAGTGTGTGTGTGTGTGTGTTTGTATCTATGTGTGTGTGTGTGTGTGTGTGCGTGTTTGTATGTATGTGTGTGTGTGTGTGTGTGTGTGTACGCGCGTGTTTTACGGTGTGTGTGTGTGTGCGTGCGTGTCTGTGTGTGTTTGTATGTATGTATGTGTGTGTGTGTGTGTGCACGCACGTGTTTGTGTGTTTGTGTCTGTGTGCGCGTTTGTGCCTGTGTGTGTGCCTGTGTGCGTGTGTTTGTATGTATGTATGTATGTATGTATGTATGTATGTGTGTGTGTGTGTGTGTGCGTGTTTGTATGTATGTGCGCGTGTGTGTGTGTGCACGCGCGTGTTTTACGGTGTGTGTGTGTGTGTGTGTACGTTTGTGTGTGTGTGTGGTGTGTGTGTGTGTGTGTGTGTGTGTCTGTGTGTGTGTGCGTGCGTGTTTGTGTGTGTGTGTGAGTGATAGTATATGGGGGTACCTAAGCCGGTAAAGAATGACGAACCCACAAACAGGACAAATTATCGCCGACAAAGTATCTAGGGAGTGTACGTTATTGACTATGGGAGGGCTGGTACCCACTGAGTGCGGTTTGTTATCTGACAACACTAAGTTAGGCCCGAGCGAAGAGTCAAGCAATCTATTTCTGCTCGAATATGAAAATAACATAATGTTATTTTTCACCCGCAAACATGAAGTTGGTTTTACAACTTTTTACGCACAGTTTTCAGTTGTTCACGCGGATTTGAACATTGGCCCAGAAATAAGTTAAGATGTCCCAAATTTCTTTGATACTCCAACCGCCTGCCTTTTCACATGCGTGTACCTATTGTGCCCTACATGTAATCTCCAAGCAGATCTATCGGTGGCAAAGACCTATCAAATTGGTAAAAGGGGTTTCCTTTGTCAGTTTAGTACGGTCTTTGTCACCGATAGATCTGCTTGGAGATGACCCTACATGTACTAATCTCCAAGCAGATCTACACGGTGCTAAAAATCGTATATGCTGGCCAGAGAAGCTCCAGTCAGCCAGTTCGGACTGGAGCTTCTCTGGCTGACTGGAGCTTCTCTGGCTAGCATATACGATTTTTGGCACCGTATAGATCTGTTTGAAGATTAACATGTACCTCCATTAAAAATAAGGCCCTCTTTCCGCCAGATGGCGGTTGCTAAGCGACAGTACAACGAACAAAATTGGATTTGTGAGACTATTGGAATATGATGCAAGAGGTAAAAGTATGATATGCAAGACAACAAAACAGAAAACACATCGTTCTAATTTATGAAACTCGTTCTCACCAAGCAAGCAAACATTGATGTTATTTTTATCATTTCTACAAGACTCATGAGGCCGCATAGAGCTCTCGATGTCACATGCAGTTGGAATATGATGCAAGATCTTAATGGATGAAAACAACTAAACGGAGAATAACTCGTTCTAATCTATGAAACTCGTTCTCACCAAGCAAGCAAACATTGATGGTATTTCTATCAGTTCTACAAGACACGTGCGGTATAGAGCTCTCGGTTTCATAGTTGGAATATGATGCAACATGTTAAAGTATGAAAGACAACAAAACGGAAAATACCTCGTTTTATATCCATGAAACTCATTCCCAAAGCAAGCAAACATTGATATTATTTCTATCGTTCTTACAAGACTCATGAGGCATAGAGTTCAGAATGCAAGCTGTGGATGTAAACATCTTTTTTTTTTCAAGCAAAAATGGCTTGTAGTGAAGGGTACTGCGTATTTCGCGCCGTGGCTGTTGCAATAGTTGTGAAATTCGATTCGTACCAATCTTGCACCCAGGAAAATCGCCGGTATAAGTAATTTTGTCTTTATTGATAGAAAGAATGTGCCGTCTTGTAACTTTAAGTATGAAAATAATTGTTGTAGAGAATAGGTTCAGACTGTTTAAACTGAGCGGTCAGTTTAATGTGAAGTACATTTTGTATTGTGAGTTGAACATCAGGAACTAACAAATTCAAGATAAACCATGTAAACTTTGATCCATTTAGTTTACCGAGCTGTCAATCAAAAATTTGTACTGCCATGCATTTGTTAAAGGCTTTAAGTTTATTCAATTGCTTAAATTGTAAAAGAAACACATCTCACGCAAAATGAGAAAAGAAAAATTTACCTTAAAAAAACGAAGCCTTTGAGAGGGAATTTCAAAAAACAGCCTTGACAGTGGCAAGAGAAACATTATAAATGAATAATAATTCAGCTATTATTATCGTTATTATTATGCATCAATTATAACCAGGTCTACAGTTATGGATGATCCCTTCCTTCCAGTATAAAAAACAACAAAAAAGTGCGGTAGTTTCAAGCGGGTATCTCACAGGATTGCTTCAAATTTCGTTCCATTTCGTTCCATTTCGTTCCATTTCGCACTATCTGGGGACCCTATTTTTATAGTGGGCGCAAACCTAAGCGCAAACGACGCACAGTCAAGTGAGATACTTGCTTATTAGTCACTTGCTTTTGGCTGTATATACAGGTCCCCAAAATGTTTTGCAAATAATGTTACCTATTAGGTGGTTTTTAGCCGAAAATGCCCAATCGGTTTCTTTACTTTCTATATCTGAATATCTGAAATGAAATAAGTCCGGATCATAAGAGAATACCAGACCCTGAATACTTGTATTACATAGTTCACAACGTATCATGAAGTGTGTCGTAATATGTGCCTCAAGCACTGAGAATGTGAATAATGATTTCCGTCACAGATGGGGAGGGACCGTCCGGAAAGTCATTTATTTTCTAATTGATATTTTCTCCTGCACAAATTTTGCTCAGAAAGGTCCAGTTTTCTGCTATTGAGCGCAGAAGAATGTATTTTTTTCAAAAGGTGACTTTTGCCAAGCTTTTCCCTGAAATTGACTCTAAAATGAGAAGGACCTACTTTCTCATTGGCTGGATCCATGGACTGATCCATTAGGACAGGAGGCAAATTTCTGGTTTAATTTCAATCTTTTGGCTATAACTCTTTAAAATGCTGGAGTTAACCCCCCAATTTTGGTACCTAAACAAACCTGAAAAATCCAGCTTTGCAGTGGGGGTAAAGACTTGATGTTTGAAAGATAGGTAAATGTGTTTTGAAGTGATAGTTTCTCATATGGTTCAAATGGAAAGTTCATAGACTGGTCCCTCCCCAGAATGACGTATCATTAAAAGAACTGAAGACAGCATCCAAACCGCCAGAGGGCGCAGTTGGCCGGTATGACGCGTTGTGTCATACAACTCAGCTGCGCCCTCTGGCGAAGGTGCAGGAAAGAGTACTTAGAAAATGAGAACAATTCAAACCTTTGTTAAACCATTCAACAGACTGACTGAAGACGATTCGCTTGTATCACGTGACGTGTGAAATGTATAACGGTGGTAGGAAGGCAATAAACATTGAACTGATATGTAATGGCCACATGTTTTAATGATGTGTTGTGTATGGTTGGTATGAATGAGAATGAATGTTACAACAAACTAGTTTAGAAGTCTTTAAACTCAGTAGGATGGTAACATTTTACGTATTTTCTTTAAAAGTGAAAATAACTGAAGAGGACATGATTAGTCCCAGAAGGGAACAATTAAATTTTTTTACCATAGAATACCAAATTAGGTCTTTTATATTTTTATGAATGTAAGGCCATTAACATCCTATGGGAACCCCAAAACTGATGCAAGCATACTGAGAAAAAAATTAAAATGTACATTGTGTAGAATCTGTATTAATTTACAGACCTGTAAGACTTATGAATACCTACTATGAAAACTACCAGTCCTCTCTCTATGGAGGGTCTGAATGGGGGTCCCGACAACGCTGTACACTGAAGTTAGAGAAACCTCCTACGTGTTAATCAAGGAAGGCAATAACGCAAAATTTGGTCACCTTGCTACCAATTCCGTGAAAAATGGCTTTCCCTACAAATTATGAGAGATAAAAATAGGCTGCCTTAGCCTTAATTACGGAAAAGAGCATGCGGACCCTCTCTATTGCCATACTATTTTGTTGTAAGAAATCAGGGGATCATTGTAACCTGGAGTTAGAAAAGCATAGATACCAGACTACAACATTTTGTTGCAGTCACTAAATAAGAACTTAATTTTCATGCTTGATCAAAAGTCCAACACGATTTATTTTTCACATGAACCCCATTTTTTAGTATTAAAGAAGCACCTTCAGCAAAATTGGAAACAATGTTTGTGGTCAAAACCAAATGCGTATGTGAATGTTATCAATAAAATGATCTTCGAGTGGGTCCGTTTTACATTCAAATAAGCTGGAAACTAACAGACTTCACAATTCTAAGCCTTCAATTCAAAGCGTCCCATTTCAAACATGAAGTAATTCTAAAATCAAATCGTCTTGACAATATATAAACTTTTGTCACATTTCAAACCAAGATATCATATCAAAATATATACAGATATCGTTCATATAAATTCATCTACAATTATAGTATTCAAAAGGCTCAAGTAATTTCTGACAGTATTGACACTGTTCTGTAAATGCATCTAAGTTTTCAGCGAATAAATTTCGCCGTAGGGAGAAAGCGGATTGTTCGCGGTGGTTTTCAGTTCAGGTTGAAACAAGCTGGTAGGCGGAAAAAAGCATAACAAACTTTTTCGTGTCCGTCTTACGTTTGCGGTGAAGCGGTCTCTGCAAAAACAGTGAACATCAAACCACTGCGAACGTAACTGCACTTACAGTATTCTCGGCACTACCATAGGGTACAAAACATTCAAAATGGCAGCACCTACTAGCTTAACCTTCTCCCTGCTGCCTAACTCTGTAACTAATAGAGAACGGGGCGCTAAACGGCTACTTCAGTGTGCTTAAGGTTAAAACTGTCTTAAAACCAAGTGAACTACTGACTAGAAGTATAAGGCCACACCAATTTAATTTCTTGGTTAACGTATTTTTATTTTTAATTCTAGCAAAAAAAAAATCATGAAAATATTTGCCTGGGGTGAAAACTTGTACCTGACCCTGTTCACTCCCTGAAACTGTGTGCACCAAAGTACAAACTTTCCTCTTAGATTCTGTTTTCATGTTGATTTTCCAATCTAGCATTTTTTTAAAGATTCCTTTAACCAAGAAATTAAAATGGTGTGGCCTTAGCTATATGTTGTCATGCATTACGATTTTGCAGCACACCAATTAATATTCAAAAACCAGCAAAATGAAATTAAGCTGAAAATAATAAAATAATAAAAAAAGCAGTCCACATCTTAAATCATTAACAAATTCACCATATACATAGAGTCACTTGTATTGCATAGTTATATGACAGTACAGTACATCACAGTACTTTCAAGTTTTATATTTTAGTGATTATTGAAAAAAGGTAACATAAACTATAAATCATAACCAAATTGTACAAATCCCTGAATATATCATTATATTTACTGCATTTTCTGCATAAAAATTATTACAACAAATTGCCCAAAATATACACCTATTTGGTAATTTATGATTATCAATGCATAGATATTTCCCCATAATCTTGCACCCCATAAGACAGAATTTTTGTAATATTCACACTCCGTTGCATTGTAAAATGTTATAATCCTTCTGCGATACAAATTACAAATAGAAGTCTAATTTACGATAAGCAAAATACACAAAATAACTCCAATACATGTTCATATTGATAACTTTTTGGATCAGGAAAAATTGCGAAAAATCACAACATCTTTGGACCATACATGATAAAAATATCAACAACACAATGTACAAACTCAAAATATAAAAATTAAAGCTGAAATTTTCTCAGAGTCTCAGATATGAATATTCTACATTCCAGACAAATCATTAGACATTTTATTATTTTTAAGAGGATAAAATTCACTACTTAAATAACTTTCCAAAAATGAGTAAATTTGATGACTTTGTCAAAAAAATAGCTGAATAAAAAATAGTGTTGTGAATCTTCTTACATTTGGTATGCAAATTCACATCGCTGACATCATCAAATAATGTGCACAATTTTTTGTACACAGATGACATCACTAGGTACTTGTTCACTGTTTCTTTTCCCAGAACACATGACATCACCAAGTCCTGTGCACTTTTTTTGCTCCAATACAGATGACATCACTAAGTCATGTGCACAATTTTTGCCTAGGTAAACTAATTTACCTAACTGTTGCACGTAGCACTAGTGATGTCCTTGGTCCTGAATTTCAGGCACAACTTATTATTTTGCATTTCTAACTCACTTCAAAAATATATTCTCACTAAAGCTTACCAAATTCACTTTTTTTTTATTTAGATCTATTCAATTTGTATGCAATGACCCCATAAATTTTGCATAATATCAGAACTTTGGAAGGTCCTGAATCAAGGTTTTGACTGACTCTTAGTTTTCTCTCTGTAATCTGACAAACCTCTACTCACTTCTTGGTGTGTTTTGATATTATCTCAATCTTTTTCATATTGGACATGTTAAATAGGTCAAAATGAGGGAATGGTCATAATTTCTGTTGTTGCCAACATGATTCCATTACAAGAAAAGTACAAAACCTGTTCCACCATGAAATATAAATATGTTATATCCTTTTTTATGTCATATCAACCCGAGAAAATGCATATTTCAATGGAAAATAAGACAGAAATATTGATATTCTCAAACAAAGTTTGTAAGAACATCACTTTCAAGGTCCAAATCAAGGAGTTGAATTTTTGGTGCACACAGCAGATACAAGTAGATGCCCGAGTGTGATACCATAAAATTCAGTTCCAAACATATACATAGAATAGAACACTGTATTCCTTATCATCCAATGTACCGAGGGTGATGCAGAATGCACCGTATTGTATTTTATCAGTGTCATATCCACCAAAAAAAAACACATTTCAATGCGAAATGTGCATAAAGTGGAGAGAATTTTGTGTCCTCAAACCAAAAATTGCAACAACATTGATTCCAATGTTTGAATCCAGTACTTGAATTTTCGGCAGTGGCACTATTAGCTCAACTGGAGCGTGTTTGAATCATTTGATGGAAGCCTGTGTGATAAAAGTAGAACCCAGTGTGATAACCCAAGTTATCACCCGGTCCAGAACACCCGTATCAAACGTTTTCGCGGCTTAGGTATGACATAACAAATATTATCACTCACTCAGTATGATATTAACATCCCCTTAGTAACCCGCCGGTTTGCCCCCTTTGCGAGGATCGCTGCATGCTTGTATTTCCTTCCCTTCCCTCCGTATAACCTGCACCGCGGCGTAACTCCCCTCGTCAAAGATCGTGGGAGAGGGGTCGTAGTCCCAGTGCGAGAGTTTGTGCACGAGTTCGTGGTTGTCCCAGAGTCTGCGCTCCATGTACAGGACGTTGGGCTCCAGTTGGTGGTGGATTCTCGCGCTGTCTACCGCCGCGGACAGGTCCAAACCAAACCACTCCATGTTGGCAAAAACCTGGAAATGAGCACAAGTTTAAATCATTTGAGTATCCAGTCAAATTAATTCTTTACACCGTAAGGCCACACCAATCTAATTTCTTGGTTAACGGAATTAAAAAAAAAATGCTAGATTGGAAAATCAACAGGAAAACAGAATCTCAGAGGAAAGTTTGTACTTTGGTGCACACAGTTTCAGGGAGTGAACAGGGTCAGGTGTAAGTTTTCCCCCCAGTCGTCTGTTTTCATGATTTTTTTTTTACTAGAATTAAAAAAAAATCTGTTAACCAAGAAATTAAATTGATGTGGCCCTAGTTGCATATTTTCATGCTTAACTGTCCTCTGCAAATACATGTATTAAGACTGCAAAGAAAATCTAACTTATAATTTCACTACAGTATTCAGAAAAATAATTAGTATGTAGTATAAAGCAGTATGGACTGGAATATCAGGGAAACTTGACTTATTCCAGACCATTATCAAATTTACAATTGTAGTATTAGCAGCAATGTTTTTCACAATATGTAAAACTTTAAAAGTCTTGTTACTAGCTGGAGTGCCAATTCCAAAATACTACTGGGGCTCCTACACTCACTACCCTGATTTTTTAGGTGTAGTGAGTGTATGAGCCCCGGTAGTAATCGCATGGCACCCAGGTTACATTGTTAGATAGTTATAACATGTAATAATAAAATGTGTGCTTCAAACAAGAAATCAAACTTATGGTCTTTTTTAATGAATTTCTTTTATTGTAAATTTCTTGTTCTATCCGTTACTGATTGGCACTTTGGAGCCATTGGACTGCAGTAACAACTTTGTACTGAGCCAAACGAGTGTTCCCATCCTGCATGTCCTCAGTTACAACATTTTCCCCTACCCAAGCCAACCATTGACCAGGGAAAAAAATTGCACAGACACACACACACACATACACACACACACACACACACATACACACACACACCAAGCCAAACAAACAAACTGAAAACAACACCTCCACAAAAACGGAGGTGATTATGCATTTTTTTAAATGCCTTCATAAGACACTCATAGGGGTGGCACCCATCTCAATTTCTATGGCCCTTGGGCCACACATTTATCAACTACTAGTACCATACTCTTTCCCAAATGCTGAGTGTTAAGCAGAGAAAGCAGTATGTACCATTTTTAAAGTCTTTGGTATGACTCTGCCAGGGATCGAACTCACGACCTACCATCTACAAGGGGAACAGTCTTTAATTTAATATAAGCCCCTGTCACAAATAAGAAATTCAGCTCGGCCGACGTGTTGCACGTTCGCGAGCTTCAAATGTGCATTTTCGGCCAAAGTACGGCCGGGGTCCTGTCGATTACGCGGGCTTCGGGCGAGTTTTAGAAATAAAAGTTGATCCAAATATTGGCCTTTTACCAGGTTAGTCGATACTGACTTCGTCCATGTCCAAGACATGGTACAATCTCACAGGGGATTTTTAGTTTTTAGTGTTCAACGGACGTCGCCCGAGATTTTCATTGGAAAATATGGTTGACGCTCAGGCGAATTTGAAATTCGGCGAGCTTCAGGTGATCTACAAAGTCGGCTGACGCTCGCATGAATTGTGACGCCGGCTTTACCAACTAAGCCATTGCGCTGGTACTGTTAACACTGGTACCGTAAAATTACTATTTACGTACGCACCCTCCTAACGTACGCACCCCTGATTTGGGGACAATTGCAGGCCAGACTCAGTGAGTTGAAACGTTCAGGGGAAAAACCCTCCTAACGTACGAACCCCCTCTCCAGCATTTTGATGGATAGTTAAGAGGTTGACATGATCATCCTTCCGATGATGTTTACCGACTTAAAGGGTTACTGAGAAAATGTTTCTGGGTAGAAAATATCAAACAATTTAAATATATGTATTATTTATTCTTTATTATCACATAGGTAGATGGCGTCGACCAATCAGAAGCCTCCATTGCCCACAATAAGTGGTCTGTTATCACGCCATAACACACCACTTATTGACGTCATGCCATAACAAAACCGTTGCATTTTGTAGATGGGGGTATCTTTTTTATGAATCTTTTTCTTAACCTTGTTTAAAATATCTTTATTGTCTTAAAATGCCCCCAAATGTCCTAAGAATACATGAAGAATTCATGAAAAAAGGAAAAAAATTCAATTCAAGTAAAATTCAAACGGAAGGATTGAAAACAATATTTTTCACACCCCCGCCGTCAAAGTGGAACCGGCCCAGATCAGGCGATCGTTCGCAGAACGCGTTCGAACGTCCGCCATAAGAGTACCACAGTTTTTCGTCGAGGAACTGTCAGACGCCGACTTAGAGTCAGTTTTCGGGTCATGGGAAGTTGGGGAAGACGCCCAGGAACATACTTCAGCAGTTGAGGGGCAAGGAAGCTGACGAGTGTGACCAACAAGAAGCAGCGGGCACACAGAGTCCCCTCCCCACTCATCACATTGTATTTCCCGAAGTAGCAAATCATGGCAGACAAAGAAATCGCCCATGAAACCTCCTACGTTTCTACCCAAGAGGACCCCAGACCGGTATGTTCACGTTTCTGAGGGGTTTTACCTGACGAAAATTAAAAATATTACTGGCAAAGTGATGTCGTCTTGTTCAAAACAAACGCCCCCCTCCCCATGACCCAAGTCACGAACACGTAACTTCCCGAAACCGATGTGTTGGCATCGAAAGAATTACGGTCAAAATCGCCCAAATTCTTACAGGTTTGTACCTACAATGATCTCGGCTCGATATGTGTACGCTTCTGTGGGATTTTTTTTCCGGCTTGAGTAATAATTATCCGGGGAAACTACAACTTGCGGCAAAGGGGAGGTAAACATGTACGATTCTTACCACACCTAGGCGTCTAACAACCTGTCAATTTATAACCGTGTGGGCTCGAAGACAAGTCACCGCTTGTTTACATTGGATTATATGAAGATCATATGTACAATGGATTGATTTTACATGTATAGTATTAAATAAAGAATCTATGTATTATACAGAAATTTGTCTCTCTTATATGGGTGACAGTTTGGATAGGCTATGTGATAATAATGTTAATGACCCGCCTGTTCCTCGGTGTATATGGTGTCATAACGCCTGGTCATGTGCTATAACCACCTCATAAAACCACCTCGTTCGCTTCGCTCACTCGGTGGTTTTATTCGGTGGTTATAGCACCGGGTCATTAACCCTTAATTACTGATTGATTGTGTGGTAGCATTCCACATATCATTTGCATGAAGATGTACCGTACTCTCATGCTGATATGCGATTTTTCCAAGGAAGAACCCCTCCTAACGTACGCACCCCGACTTTGGCGTCGGCCTGGAACACCTGCTTGCAACTTGAAAAGTTTAAAAAGTGCGTACGTAAACAGGGATTTTACGGTATATATTTTTGGATGAGTGTTCTCACCTGAGCTGCAGCTGTCGGTATCATCATGCCCCCCGATGCCCCCATCACCACCTGGACGTTCTGGTCCCTGTCTATCATGATGGTAGGACAGGTGGAGGAGAGGGGGCGCTTCCCTGGGCTGGGGGGGGGGGGGAACATTATTGGCATGCAGTTAGTTATAAATTCTTCAATGCATTGTTTCTTATATCTCTTTAATGATACAAAGTGATCAAATTTAAGGCCACACCAATTTAATTTCTTGGTTACCATATTTTTTTTAAAGTCTAGCAAAAAAATAAAAATCATAAAAACAGAAGGCTGGGGTGAAAACTTGCACCTATATGTAACCCTGTTCACTCCATGAAAATTGTGTGCATCAAAGTAAAAAAACTCTCCTCTGAGATTCTGTTTTCCTGTTGATTTTCCAATCTAGAATTTTTTTTAAAATTCCGTTTACCAAGAAATTAAAATCATTATGGTGTGGCCTTAAAGCTTAGTACAATGCTAAACTTTCTTCTAATACAAAGGTATACACAGATCAAATTTACAACAACCACTGTTGTGTTCAACGTTATATTTTCAAAGTCTTGTGGGTTGTATGCCTTGGAGAAACATGCCAATGAAAAGTCATTACCATAGCATGTTCAGAACATGAGATATCAAAACCAAAAGTTCTGCTGCAGTACCATAGAAAGCCACTAGGAGTAGGAGGCCAACAATCCGACTTGATTTCATTTTGCTGACACTTTCCTACTTGATAATATCATAAAGATCGATTAACTGTAAATGCATTTAAGTTCGCGTGGTTTTTATTTCGCGGTAGGGAGACAATTGAGTGTTTGCGGTGGTCTTAATTTCGCGTTTGAAATAATGCTAGCGCTACAGTCATAGGTGGGCAAAAAACATAAAACCACAGTGAACATTTCTGCATTTACAGTACAACTTCTTGAATTATGCTGTTCACACATAAACACACAGACCTGAAAACATAACCGTTTTGCCAAAGGTAGAGCTATAATAATATACATAAATATTATAATAATAATACTTGTAAAGGATCTAAATACTAACCTGATAAAATTTTTTGAAAACGGCGGAAAGTTCTTGTCATCTCTGGGGAAACCAGGACTGGAGAAATCCGCCATCTCGTTATTCAGGACGATTCCCGTTGACGGCGAATAAACACCCGACCCGAAGTAATGATTGATCGTGCTCGTAACCGCAACAGCATCGCCGTTCGCTGCCAGAACGGAAACATGCGTCGTGCCAGCGTCCTCGGCGTTGGAAAATTGTGCCCCATAGTAGCCCTTGGAATCATCGCTGGTGTGATGTCCGTGATCTTTTATTTTTTGCATAATCCTCTCGGCGAATGTATCCGACGTTAGCTTTTCAACCTCGTCGGCTACATTCTCAAACCGTGCGTCGCCTAAATGCGTCCTTTCCGCGGCGGCAAATTTGAAGACTTCCGCCATCTTGTGAAACGTGTATGGCAGATCCTTTTCTTCGATACTTTTTGCATTGAATTCAAATTCTTCTAACGTTTTGAGGATGAATTCAAACACTGCCCCTCCCCCTGGTGGGCCGGTAGAAATCATTCTTAATCCCGCCGACTTTAATTCCGCAAATTTCGGGCGCGTTAGGTTCACTTTGTAGTTGGCTAAGTCGTCTTTGGTTATAATCCCGCCTCGGCTTTGGATACTTGCAACGAGATTCGTCGCGATATTTCCTGAGTAGAACACGTCTCCGCCATGCCTCGCGATACTATCCAACGTTCTAGACAAATCCGACATTTTGTACTCTTTTCCCTCGGTAAGTACGTTGCCGTCTTGATCACAAAAAACGTTTTTGAGGAGGGAACTCTTTATTTTGTGTTCGGCGCTTTGGAGCGCGTGTGCGAGCGCCTTGTCGACAGTAGTTCCGGATCGTGCTAGGTCGATCGCGGGTTTTAAGAGATCGCCCCACTTAAGTGTCCCGTAGCGTTGGTGAGCCTCCATGTGACCTTTGACCGCGCCGGGAACAGCCACAGCAAGACCACCTGAAGAAAACGGACAGAGAAGTTCTGATTTGGTCAAAATTAACATTAGGTGCTGAAAAGCCATCCAATACATATGATCGCTCAAACTCCACCAATAAGTGTCAACAAAAACAAATAGCCAGTGTAATTTTCTTACTATCATGTTAAAAGATTATAGTTTAGCATATAGAGGCACATTTTCTTTTGACACTCTAGTTTCTAGCTGTCTTTACTGTGAAAAATGTTTTCTTAATACCTTAAAAAATTACTCAAACAGATAAATGAATGGATTTGAAAGAAAAAAGAATTCCTCGGCCTGTTCCAGTAGTATAAGTTTATTTTTCCGAATGCACCGTTAATTGACTGGAACATTGCTTTAAAATCTTTCGGAAAAATTTTGATTACTAGATGTTGCAAGAAAAAATATATTATATAATTCACAAGTCATAATAAACTATAATTCACTTTATCTAGCAAAATATCAGAAAATTTCAGGGAGTGAGGAAAATTGACATTTTCACCAAACTTTAACTTCATCTTGGCGGCGAGTGATTTACAGAACGGATGTGTGAAGGAATCATAAATAATCATTATGATAACATTTTTTTTCACGGTGATGATAAGTTCACGGTTCAGATGTGACCCTGAAAACAGTGAATATAAAGTTACAGTGAAAGAAACAAGAATACAGTTTATTTATTCGAGCTGAAAAAAAGTTTTAGCATACATTTGTATATTACTTGTCTTAGGCAAGTTAAACCACAAGCCGATTGAATAAATAAAACAGGTTGTTTTACTCACCAACTTCTGTCAGTGTTCTGTTAGCACCGAATATGTCCCGTGTGGCTGCTGCCGGGGCCACCTCACGAGCATCGATAACTTCTGCTGTCCCACGCGACCTGGAAAATACGCCAGAAATCTGTCAATTAACCACACGAATCTAACTTCTTGGATTTGCTAATTGGATTTTTTCTTCCGTGAATAAGTTTCATCAGGTTGGTAAGTCACTGAATAAAAAGACTCTTTTTACACCATTTTGCATTTGGGAATGCATCTCACTATACATTACTATGTGAACCAGTCAGAATCACCTTGAAGAAGGTGACAGATGGTCACCAAAACGTCGGTGGAATAAATCTCTTGGTTGTGTAAAAAGAGTCTTTTTATTCGATTTTTTCTGTTCTAAGAAAATTATCTTTTTCAGTTTTTTTTACCCCCTTGGTCCATTACTTTCCAGCAAAAGTCAAACGTGCAATTTGAGAATCAAAAACTGGTGTGGCCTAAATATCGTTGGATTACTGTAAATGGATTTGCAGTATAGAAAAAGTGTTTTTTTTCACTGCCTTCTTAGGTGCACATTTTCATGCTCAATTATCATCTCTCAACTCTAAGACATTGTAATGCAAAGAAAAACTTGTTAGCAACTGATTTTGATTGAAAAATAAGTTTTCATCGATTATTGATAATTGCCAACTGCTTTTAATAAGAAACTGACAAGGGAATGTAGTTTAATAACGAATTTGAACAATTTAAAAAAAATTTGTTTACATACATATGTATCATAAATGTTGCAGAAACTTACTGATCATTAATATGTTTGTGAATATTAGACATCCAGGTCAGACATGAGAATTGAATGTCAGTCTCCTCATTGAAAAAAAGCTGCCGGATGCTATGGGAGCTTAAAACGTTTACAAATGTATTTATGAATTCCTCCTTTACTGATCATTAGTACTAATATTTCACCTGTTATAAATGACGAAGAACGCTCCTCCCCCTATTCCCGCGCTGTGCGGATGTTTGACCCCCAGACAGTACAAGGCAGCGATAGCCGCGTCCACGGCACTCCCGCCTCGCTTCAACATGTCCGCTCCGATTTGCGAACACTCCTCCGAGTCTGTGGCCACCGCGGCATGTTGGTATACCGAATAACCCTGTTGGTGTGGGAACAAAATCTCCAATTACATCTAAGGAAAACATTTTCTAAATTATAATTAGCTCAATGTGTGTTCTATAACTTGTCTAAGTGGCATTGCAGTGGCATACGAGGGGTGATCAATAAGTCCTCGGCCTCACCCAGAAATAAGGTGCACAGCTCAAATTTTGGGAAATAATTATGTAGGATGAAGTCTTTTATGTATGTCTACCAAGTTTCAAATCGTTGTGATCATTACTTTGCAGATGGCACTCAGTAACATTAGGTGAGGTAGAAGGATACAAACATGGATAATTGAGCTGCGACCTAAGGTGTGCTGGCCAACTTGCTCTGCTGAAACTCGGATACCCACTTGTTTTTAGTTGAACTAAAAAGGGAATCTTCATCAAACATTTTAACAATGTCTTCAGAGATTTTATACCAATTCTTGGCCCAAGGAACTCGACCCACACAGCTTTGATCAGAGTTCAACATTGTTTATCTCATCACTTACCTACTAGTTTTCAAATGGACGTCGACTAAAAAATATTGACCACAATAATTTGAAGTTTGGTGGATATTGCTAAAACATGTCATACTACATAATTATGCCCCGAAATTTGACATGTGAAGCTTATTTCTGGGTGAGGCTGAGGACTTATTGATCACCCCTCGTAACAGCAGTGTGTTTGGCCCAGAACCCAGAGGTCCAGGGTCCGTTTGAACCTTGGGTGCCCAGTGACTTGTTCCGTTGACGTTCTGCCCTTGGGAAAGGCAAATTTCATCACCACAAATATTTGATTACTTTGAGACTGTATGTTTGTTCCCACTGGTAAAATTACATGCAGTGAACTGCTTCCTTCACCCCAACCACTAATTACCAAATGCAATATTAAATGGATTTACAGTATTTCATAGACAAATACTATTTTCATACACTACTAAGTACTAGGTAAGTCATTGACATTGACTATTGTTTAGATATCTTAGCCTGTTACAGAATAAAAATTACAACTCTCCAAGGGCCACAGTTATCAAAAACACACAACATAACATTTACAAGCAGACTTGCCCCTTTATGTTAGTGCTTTCAAAATTGTGCAGCCCAAGGGCTGTAGAAATGGAGATAGGCACCGCCCTATACACAAAAACCTGTGAGAAGGATTTTAACCCTTTTAAACAAAGTTACGGGGCCTAGTAAAGATTTTCCCTGAGCACTGGTAGCTTGCAAATGAATCTAGGTATTATTGAACACAAAGCTACTATGGCTTAGTCAAATTGAATTACCAGTAACACTCCTTGGCAAATAGTCCTTAGTACAAGGCTATCGGATTTCACACACAATAGTCGTTTGTTCTATGAGAGAAATGGTCAAAGTTAATGATTGTGCAAAAAGGAAAGAAGAGAAAAATATTCTTAATACTTAATACCATGAAGAAGATTATGAAAAAAAATTGATCAGAAACTTTGAAAAAAAGAAATATGACGTTGACATCCTGCATAAACTGTTGACTGAAAATCATTAATTTGAAAGAAAAAACAAACAATTTGATAAATGTACTGTATACATCAATCAACTTTATGGGAAAATTGATCTGGGACACCTGTTGCATTAAGAAGCATACCATTATGACTAAAGGGGTAAAAAAAAAACACCTGCCACACACAAATTGCTGAAAGAAAAATTAGATGGAAAAATATCCTAAAGCTATTAATAGCTTTAATAATTTGATCATGTTTCCTATTTTCAAAAATTGTTTACACTTTTAAAATATCCAAAAAAAGAGCAAAACATGATTTCGAACCCCTTAATACATAATGGTTTGTCTCAGTTTAGTGCTATAAATAAAACTACCTGCCCTAAATTAAATCCAAAATGGCCGCCACTAAATCCTCTTTCGGCGTCTGATAAAAAAGATTAAATGTTTGTTTCCTTGTTTACCTAACTGATAACGCATTCAGAGACGATTTTGCACACAAAATGCGCTGGCAAATTTGACGAAAAGCTTACGAAGTAATTCTATACATTAGCAAACAGCCCATTATAGCAATACTATTGAAGACTACTTAATGTAATTACATGTAAGCGTCATGTGTGTTCTAGTTCATTTTCCTTACACCTTAAATATGTTTTTCCAAATTCTATTCTATTCATACCTCATCTAGAATCAGAAATTTGTATGTTAATGTTTTCAAGGCATGGTGCTCAAAAAAGGAATAAAGACAAAAAATGTAACATATGGAACACATAATATTTTAAAGTAGATTCGAATTTCTGATTTGCAAGATACGATATGGTAATTGTGTTTAACGTATTGTAGTTTTAACCCTTTTATGTGTACTGTTTTGATTGGTAAACATGTATTTTTCCCCTAGCATTTTCAAATGCGAGGTTGAAAATACATTCTTTGGCAAGACAACTCAATATTCTAGGATCTAGTTAGTAAGTAAAGTTGACACACATTCATATGGCAACATGTCAATAATTACACAAACTTGTTTATTTATCGAGTTTTATATGTTTTATGTAAACTTACCGTGTAGGATTCGTGTCCGTCTTGGAACTGGCTCTGGTAAGTCTTCCAGGCCGGTAGACCAAAGGCGGCGGCGATTAAGAAGAGTATCACCGAAGCACAGAGCCGGGAACACACGCTGCATCTCGACGGTCTCCCAGGCGCTTTCCTCCGCTCACCCTTGTAGTCGTTATCGATGTAAAGAACGACTTCTTCCTCCTCGCCCTCGCTCGAGTCGGACTCCTGGTTCAGGCGGCTGTAGCGGGCAGCTGCCCGCCCGGTGATCTCCCGCATTCCGCTGGTTTTAAGGGTGATTTTTGCGGGGTTATTTGAGGGAAAGTTCAGGTAAGTTTAACACACCTGTCCTGGGAAACAAGCTACACCTATGTTGGAACATGTAGGTCAAAGGACGCCGGGCGATTCTACTTAGGATCTTACACATTATCTAAGATTTTTCAAAGTTAAAATTATCCACAGTCATATGATTATTAAAAAGAATATATTGAAAGTATTATACGTCATAAAATAATATCAAAATGTAAATATAATGAATGTATTGAGTGATAGAAAATATTTTCAAATTTGGGACACCCCTATAATTTTTCTGATCTTGATCTTGGTAGTATCCAAGATGGCGCCTGTCCCGACAAGAGTTTTGCTGCGAATGGTCCAGAATTTCGGGCGAAAATACACCACAAATGTCGTAAGTCGGCTCAGAATTATCAAATATTGAATATTAATAATTTTGCACGTGTCTGGGCAAGTTTTTGTGACAGTATGACACTTAGGATGTCTTCTTGACGACTTATCCTTTCGTAGGTTATGAATTATGATCGATTTTAATTCATAATTTGAGTAACCTATGACTTTTTATCAGACGTGATATTCTATGTTGTTGTTGTTGTTCATCAGCGACATTCCTGCCCAATGAAAAAATCGACTCTTGAATTCTGCCTCAACCAGTAAATAGTGTGATATTAAATTTCCATAAAAGTTCAACTAAGACACGCCCCCTTCTCTGAAATCAAAATTTGACGTCATTTGGACAAGCATTAATTACAGAAGTTATGCTCCTTTATCATTACTTTGGGGCATATTTGATTGGCATAAATTTGCATGAATAGCTCTTAGAACCATAATGTCCCACCTGGACCATGCTTTAAATTTGTTCATCATACCTAATGTAACCTAGAAATGACAGACAGACATTATGGTATACTGTAGAATGATGTCTCTTGGTCAGTTTTTGGTATTGGACAGGGAAACACAAACAATGGCGCCTACGTGAAATTTGCTGGCGGCAGCTCCGGGCCGTAATTCGGCTTTTTGGTTGAAAATCACACAAGATCTTGCGAAACAGGGCAAGTTCGCATAAGAACCACGCGAGATCTCGCGAGGTCACATCAGAACTTCAAATCTAATGTATTACCAGTGGACATTCATGTACTCTCGGACATGTCTCGGCTTATCTCCAAACAGAACGCCCGTGCGGTTTTCGCCATCATCGTTATGACTAATCTACCTACAATTTGATATAAATTCTTACTGGGTACCGCTTGAACTTATTCTATTTTATCTCAAAGTTAGGACATGTCATGCATGCAAAAAACAGCGACTGTAGCTTAAATTGACTTTCTTGCCTGCCAATCCTCAACCAAACTTCCCCCGACATAAAAATGAAATGGCACCTTGCTCTGACGTTTTTGCATGAAAAATAGCGCATGTCTGAAAAGCAATTGTGTCTTATTGGAGGTAAAAGTTTGGCGGGAAGTTTCAATGGGAACAAAAAACTGTAACAACATTGATTCTAACCTCCGAATCGGGTATTCAAATTTTTGATGGCGGCGCAACCGGCGCGCTCAAAATTGCATTCGAAATACTAGTATTCTATGGAAGCCCATGTGATACAACTTAGAACCCTGTGTGATTCAGAAAATTATCACACGGTCCGGAACACCCGTATCAAACGTTTTCGCGGCCCAGGTTTGACATAAATATAGAATACAACACGGGGTATTCCGTATCACCCGAGGTACCAGCCCGACCGCGGGTCGGATCGCCCGACGGCCGTAGGCCGGAGGGCGATCCGACCCGCGGGAGGGCTGGGACCGAGGGTGATGCGGAATACAACGTGTTGTATTTTATTTATGTCATACCTTGGTCATACCCACCCGCGAAAACATACATTTCAATGCGGAATGCGCCAGAAGTTGAGGGAGTTTTGTGTCCTCGAACAAGAAACTGTAGCAACATTGATTCCAATCTCCGAATCCGGTATTCGAATTTCCGACGGCCGCACAAGCGGCGCGCTCGAAATGCGTTCGAAATATTCTATGGAAGCCTGTGTGATAACACTTCCGAACCCTATGTGATCCGGATAGTTATCACACGGTCCGGAACACCCGTATCAGGCCCAGGTATGACATAAAGTGTTTTATTGGAGATCAGGCGGATTAAATTAACTGTTGTTATTTTCCACAGGGTACCAGACTTCCGGAATATGTGAAAATTGTGGAAGTTGGACCAAGGGATGGTCTACAGAATGAGAAGGTAGGTTAATTTGTGGATGAAAGTTAGACATCCAGGTGATAAGATACGCAAGATAACCGTTACTTATTACAAGCAACTGGATAAGGTTTGGAAGATCAGCATCTGCTGTCTTTCTTCAGGGACTAAATGAGGAACTGGAGTTTCCAGGTTTTTAACCAAAACTTTGAATTGATGTTAAAGTCACCCAGAACATTTTATAAGGCTTGAAAACTGTAAATATTCTCGTTGCTGTAATTTTTATGAAATTGACATTTGATACCACTATTTCAAGTGTTTACCACATTTGCGTGTGGATTTCTTATCAAAAGTGCTTAAAAGCTGAGCATAAAGATAAGCTACATATGGTGATCTTTTAGTTTCACAGGCCTAGCGTAAATAGACCGATACCATAGCCCTGCCCACCTCTGTCAAAACGTAGAAATGCAAAATCAAAACATAAAAAATGCAAATATTTGACGGACATGCAGTCACTCTCTCATTGGTCGAACCGCTAATTGTGATGGACAGTCAGGATCAGTCTATTAGGGCTTGGATTTTCTATAAGTTCTCACCACACAACGACATCATATCTTTGCTCCTTTAATGTCGATATGTAATGGTATAATATTGTTGAAACTTACTATGTGTAGGAATGACTTATAGAAATTTGAGTTTTTTTATTCAAGTTTCAAACCTCATAAAATGCTCTGGATGCCTTTAATGAAATCAAGACAGCTTCTTTCATCTACTACATTAACTTTAAATCAGATCAAATCAAAAGTCTAACACAGTTAAGAAACCAAGTTGTCATTTTTTAGTGATTGTCTTATTATATGTTATTCAATTCAAAGCCTTTAATAGCTAAGTGAAGTACATTGTAGCCATTGTATATGTTAGATGCATAGATAGCTGTGATAGAGCCATGACTACCGTAGCTGTAGTAAGTTGCAAGTTTCAGTCTTTTCAAGCTAGAATTGTAGCATAATTTGGTTTCCTGGCCATGATATTGTAAATTGTCTTTAAAAAAAACAGACTACATGACAGACTACATGAAGGTAGGGGCATCAGTAATGAGAATTTAAGAAATGATATGATTTAGGTGTGATATTCAGTCCTTCAGTGGGCATGCAGTATACCCTGTTGCCAACACATGCCTGTGGTGGGCTGTGTAGGTAATTAAATTACACTGAAGGGTTACAGACTAGCCAACCAAATTATCTATACAATGTATTTCTGGCTACATTAGGAGATTGTGCCCACATCTGTGAAAGTAGATCTGATCAACAGACTGTCCGAGACGGGACTGCCCGTCATCGAGGCCACCAGCTTCGTCTCACCTAAATGGGTCCCGCAGGTGAGTAACCATGGCAACCACTGTCTGGAACGTCCATTTTCGAATACGCGGAAAAACATTTGACACTTAAGTATTGCTTAGAATCCGGAAAGTCGTTTTGTATTCAGTTTTTAGGGCACCATGTCCTACGCTGTATACTGTAATTCTTGTTTCTTTCACTGTAACTTTATGTTCACTGTCTTCACGGTCACCTCTGCTCCGTGAACTTATCATCACCGTGAAAAAAACCTGTTGTTACTATTCACGACTCCTTCACACATCTGTTCTGTAAATCACTTGCTGCCACCGTGAAGTTAAAGTTCAGTGAAAATGTCCATTTTCCTTACACCATGATATATTGCTATCATGTAGATAAAGTGAATTACAGTAATATAGGTAAAAGAAAATTAGAGAATGTTTCTTTTCAGGAAAGTATTCCCCAAATATTTATGACTCCCCCATGAGATTTTGTAATGGAACAGTCCTGATGGAAGAGTCCATGTTGTCTGTAGATGGGGGACCACACAGATGTGATGAGAGAAATTAGGAGACACCCCGGGGTGAACTATCCCGTCCTTACTCCGAACCTCAAGGGCTTCCAGTCAGCAGTAAGTTTCTTGTCTTCTTGTCACAGTTTGTCTTTGTCACTTTCTTTTCTTAACCTTCTCCCTGCTGCCTAACTCTATAACCAACAGGGAATCGGGTGCCAAACGGCTACTTCAGTGTGCTAAAGGTTAATTGGTTCGTTGTTTTTACTTTTCTTAAAATTGCTTGCATAGAACTTTTCTATTCTTCGGTGGAAACATAATGTACAGTCAAACCTGTATTAGCGGTCACCTTTGCATAGCGGCCACCTGCCCATAGTGGTCACTTTTTGTCGGTCCCTTGGATTTTTCCCATTGACATAAGCATTAAGAATTAGGCTATAGCGGTCACCTGTCCAACGCGGTCGCGGCCACTCGATTTTCGGTCCCGCGGGTCTGGAAACACTGCCGATAACGGTCACGGCGCATGGTCGCCGCAAGATTCGGGAGCCTTCTTTCAAATCCCCGCAGAAAAAAATGTCATTATAGCTGCAGTGTTACCCATGAAAATGTTGTACATGGTTTTATTTTGCTCCTGGTGTTGGTTTTGAATTTCCAGAACCTCTAAGACGCCAAAAATTTGCAGACATAGCCTCTTGGTGCGCGGTCCTAGCGGGACACTTTGTTTACTTGGGTTACTTCACTAGTAGTACCATGGGGGAGCAGTTTGTTAAAAAAAGACAGACGCCTTTTATCCTCTAAAAAAAGGTTATAAAGTCATCCATTCTTTGTATATTCTGTTCTCTTTATTCAAAGAACTTCTTTGACGAAATAAGTTTACATTTTGTACTATTTAATGTAGAGTAAAATCATAACTCACACATTGCAGCTGCACCCACATTACAGTAGACTATCCCAATGAGCCTATGACCTCTCATCTTGCAGCTGTTGTTTTTTCTCCCGGCAAGGAATCCGACCCAAACAGGCTGATTTTACCGTGAAATTCCGCAATTATTTGCTGATAAATGATGTCGCCGCGCAATTGAAAATGACACGGTTGTCTTTGGCAACATTTTTGTCGCATGTGCTCCGGATTGGGGGCGGATCGATGGATCGACTTGGACTAAATTTGCTTGTGGAAAAATCCGGACCTACCGAAAGCAGTCATCATGAGCCGATGGTCGTCTTGTGCAAGTGGTCGGTAGACCAAGTTTGACTGTACATGTATGTGAATAAATGTTTCTCAGTGGGTACAGAAAACATGTGCCACTTATTGCTCGTAATCAATACCGTTTCTATAGAGCGGCCACCTGTCCATAGCGGTTGATTTTGGCCAGTCCCTTGAGTGACCGCTATAGGCAGGTTTGACTGTATACTATTTCATGGTCTTATTTCATCTAAGAAGACTGCAGTTTGTCAAAAAACAGTTACTCATGCAAGGAGTCTGGATATGATTTTTGGAAATGACGAAAAAAATAACTGTTTCCAGGAGTCATATCCAGTTGTTGAGTAATTTTTTTGGCATATCTTATTACCTGAATGTGTAACTTTAATCAACGTATCAAAGACTGCAGTGCTTGATTTTCTTGATAGGTGGCACTGCTGGTGGTGTCCCTGAATATTGGTATTTTTCATGCTAGTGGAGTCAAAATCAAGAAAGAATGTCAACCTAACCTCATGAAGGGAAATATTCTGCATTTACTTACAAATGTCAATTTCCAGACGTTGATTTTCATTCTTTTAAGAATGAAAATCAACGCAAAAGGAAACCCAAGCAATATTAGGGCCCGAAAATCGGATTTTGAATATCAATTTATATTTCTATACATGATTAGTTCAAAGAACACTATCACAATGTATAGCGACGTCCATCATGCAAAGATATGACGTTGTTGTGATGTGAGAACTCACTGAAAATTGTCGCCAGGATTTTTGTAGGTTCACGAAACTAAGGGAATCATCGTACGGCACGTTTTTGTACGGTTTTAAGATACTTATGAAGTTATTACGCAAAAATGTGTTAAATAGTGTTAGTTAATGTCACTACCATGAAGATTTCAGCATTCTCTTTATTTCCATATTTTGGGCCCAAATATTGCTTTGGTTGCCTTTAAGCCATACTCACAGTCTCTTTTGCCAAATTGTTCTTCAGATTGCAGTCGGTGCTAAAGAGGTGGCCATATTTGGGGCAGCCTCGGAGTCATTCTCAAAGTAAGTAGATACAATATCATCATAAAGGTGCCCTAAGCAATTTCAGGGGGTAAAACTTGAAATATTCTGGGGAAAGCAATTCTGTTTGGTGAAATTGACATTTACTTCCCTATATTAGCACATTTGCATCATTATTTCATACTTTGGGCGTTTAAAAAGAGCACAGAAACAAGCCGCAAAAGGAGTATTTTATTTATTGGTACCACCCAAAAATCAGCCCAGAATCCAGCCCTAACCGTTTTCTGTCGACAATTTTCGGTAACTTCCAGCCGTGTGACGTCACAATTCAATGTCCAAGTACATTGAGCCATTACCACGTGATTATTTCTTCTGAAGCGTTCGGGACTTATCGGTCAGAATCGCGTATGTTCGGAAGATTTGAAATGATGGCTGGCCTCCAAGTGCTCAGATTTTCAATGAGTTCCCACAACACAACGACATCGCATTTTTGCTCCAGGAAGGTCGATATGCAATGGGATAGTGTTTTTTAAACTTACTATGGATAGAAATCACTAAAAAAATTAATTTTGAAAATATGACTTTCAGCGCCCTAATATTGCTTAGGTTGCCTTTAACAATTTTCCGATGGGTGCCGCTTAATTACCTGATTCCGATGTGCAGCCTGATTTGCAATTAAGTGGAATTTATGGATTGTTTTTATTTTTGCCACCAGAAAGAATATCAACTGTACCATTGAAGAGAGTCTGAGAAGATTTGATGAAGTTATGAAAGCAGCAAAAGAAGCCAACATTCCTGTCAGAGCGTAAGTTATACTTTTCTTCATATTTCCTCGGTTTATGTCTATCAGTTTAAGTAAACACAGTTGTAACAGAGAATTACTTAATAGAGAAACAATTGGCATTGGAATATTTGATGCGTAAAATATACGTGAGAGATCTGATTGGCTCAAAGTCATAAGATTGATTTTGGGTATGAAATATTTGTTAGAAGCAGTGTACTCTCCAAGCAGAGGTTTGCTGGCTCCGGCTGTTTTTTTACATGATTTTCAGCGTTTTTGTCAGGCTTCGATTTTGTCCCGTTTTCTTTATGTTGCCATATAAGAAAACCAAAGCAGGAATCGGATGGATACTGTAAATGCAGAAATGTTCGTGGGGATTTTAATTCCGCAGTAGGGAGAAAATGGAGCGTTCGCAGTGGTTTTGAGTTTGTGTTTGAAAGAATAGCAGTGCTACGGTCACACAATGGAACGGCTTTTTGCGCTGGTAAGAATTCACCGCAAAAAAACGCGAACATAAAACCACCGCGAACATTTCTGCATTTACAGTACCTTGTCTTGCTTGCAATCCACCAAGAGATTTAGTTGTATGAAAACATTGTTGTTCAAATCCAGTTACACTTTTTAACAATCTTGAACTTACAGATATGTGTCCTGTGTATTGGGATGTCCGTATGAAGGAAAGATACCGCCAGCAGCAGTAGCTAAGGTGAGCAGTGTTTTATTATAATAACGATGATATTATTATTAAATCTCAAGGCCAGATTGATTTGTCAACTTGAATATGGTTGCATGAGCATATGTGGAGTTGTATAGAGATATTTTTAAAAAGTTGTATGTTACTGTAAACTCCGTTAAGTTTGCAGCACCAAAATTTTGTGACACGGTAAAGATGCGGAATTAGTGGTCAGTGACTTGGAGTTTACTGTTAAAACAATAACAACATGTTGGAAATTCTATGTACTGGTGTACTGGGTTTACATTATAGAAATGATCATGAAAATGACAAACTGACTGAAAATACCACTAACATTTCAACATATAGTACTGTAAAGTCTGTTAATCATTTGAGGTTTGCGTGAACATTGGGGGGACTGGAAACATTAAAACAATACAATAACTGTAAACACCCTCCACTTTAAGTTTGGAATTCCACTTTTCCCATTTTGACAAGTGCTTCTATTTTCAATATAAAAGCATTTAATTTGAAAATGTTTACATATAGTTGATGAGTATGATGTACAGTTATGATTGATAACAATAACTTTCATGAATATTCATTTTGAAAATTTTCTTCCTGCAGGAATTCCTGCAGAATCTGCAGGAATTCCTGCAGGAAGAATTTGTCCAGCAGGAATTTCTGCAGGAAGATATTCTTCCTGCAGGAATCCCTGCAGGAGTCCCTGCAGGAAGAAGTTAAATTCCTGCAGGAAAACATCTTTCCTGCAGGAATTCCTGCAGAAATTGCCTTATATCTACAGCAATGTCAGTAGAATATGAGTCATATTGTGCAGTTTTGTTTTACAACTGTTAGGCCAGAACAATGGCGGCCACAACAATGAAAATTGCAATGAAAGGTACCTTCTGATCAATCAATTATTTTCCATGATATATTTTATGATACACAATTGTCTATTTATTTAACTTTGTTTTGTGAAGCTTGCATGCATGTACTCTAACTGTTACAATTGTTTTTAAAGAAGGCATCTTTAAAAACACCTACTTTTTAACTCAAGTTTACCTGCATTGAATTACAATAGTCATTAATCATTGCATAATCATCAACTTCTGGCTACCAAAATCTATAATGGCTTACAATTGCTGATTGTGGCTTTCCTTATTACACAATTCAGTTAAATCATTAAACCTCTTATGTCATCAAGGTCTATTTAAACTGAGGGAAGAAGGTTGATTATTGATTATTGATTGTTATTGATTTTGTTGAAGATAGAGCCAGTGGTCAGAATGTGTAAGAATGGCACGTAATGGACGTAGGATGTTATACTGCGACAAGAAGGTTTATTTGTAACTCTTTTTATCACCAGGGTGTGATAATCACCTCCCCTCCCTTTTCTCACCCATCTTTAAAGAGACCATATCTCCATGTTCGTTGTATCCAGATGTTAGCCAGCAGCCACAATGCATGCACTGATATGTAATTCAGGTCATCAGAAAAGATAAAAGATAGTTTCATCAGGTGATAAGTAGTTTACAATCTCACATGTCCCTCTCAGACCACAATCCTTTAGGTTTTGAACTGACTGACCTAACCTACTTCTAGTAAATGACCTAACCTACTACTAGTAAATATTGTAGTAATATTGCAGTACCCTTGGGACATTTTTTCAGCAACCCTTTCTTATCTTTGCCTCTTTTATAGCAAAGAGTACTTTACTAAGTACTTTAAGATTTACTTCTTTCGAGGCTACCCCAGGCCTGTTTAAGTCACTAGCAGGTCACTAGACTCAGGTATTGAAATGCAAAAGCACAAAAGAGCAACAAAATAACCCTGATAGATTGAAAAATTACTTCAAAGTTACACTTAAAGTGTGTTATATTTGCCCACCACATGCTAGACACTTGTCTTCAATAGATTTGGGCCCCTCTTGTACTATATCACACCTACAACAGCCGATTTCACACATTGGTGGTAAAGTTTTATGCATGCTCCATTGTTTTTGGCTAATGTTTTGGCTTTAATATTGGCTTTCTGTTTCGTCAGCTTTTGTTTTTGTCCACCAGCCAATTTGAATATAGAGTGTGAGCATGCACGCCTGAGTATTCAACAACCAAGAACATATCAACGAGGTTAAATTAGGATTTTAACCTATTCTAACCTCCTTGAATATATCTATGATACAAATATTGCATTTTTTAAAATACACTTCTATCAAGCAGAGTTTAAAAGTACCTGACCTTGCATCAAGCACCATGCATCAAAGCAGGCATGAATGAAGTTTTGAAAATACCCAAATGTGACCAATAGCCTATATAAGGGTTGATGGTCTATATAACCTCCTTGCTCTAACAAAGTCTTTTTTTGTCATCCCTTTACAAAATTGAATCTACCTCATCACAGTGAGCCAGCAATTGTCACATGATGACATAGAGTTGAAATTTGATAGAATACCAAACACATGAAGATGTTAAGATTGACATATGAATTAAAACATCTGGCAAAAGTTTGTTCCAGAGAATATTTCCAATTACAAGGGGTATTCTCCTTTTTCAATGAGTACTCTCCTTTTTCAGTAATTATTCGTTCCTTTCATATGAGGGTCAAACTAGGTCAGCTATTATCCGGCCAATTATCAAGTCCTGGTTGGGCTGCTGACTGAGCATGCATGGTCTTGGCTTTTTGTGTGCCTTCGGCTTGGGGCTGTTTTAAAATAAAAGCCCAAGCAGAGGTTAGGGGTGGCCGCAATTTTTTACGTCTCCCTAATTTCACAAAATCGGGGCCACCACTTTATCCCACCGGCAAAACCTCTACTTGGAGACCAGTATACGTACTAGGGAGGACCATATAACCTCCTAGGGAGGACTCATGGTCCAATGAAACCCCGGCTGATCAGAATACTTAACAATTTGAAAGTTCTTCCCCACATCTGCCTGGAGATTATGATAGCCCCGACCCACTGGCCCCGACCTAAGCTATCAGCTGAAAGGAAAAGTCTAGTAAAGTCAAGTCAAGGCCTTAAGTTTACTTTAAGATACTTTTAATAGATCGGGGCTATCGTAATCTCCGATTATAGTTGTATATAGAAACTTGAGGTTAACATTTTTTAGCCTCTTTGTCTTTGGTATCAGTCAATGTGTAAGCTGAGCAGGTCTATATTAAAGTGCAGAAACCTGAAAATTCACTTCTAGGATGCCAAGGAGGTCTAGATAATCCATGGGGATACTTATCTGTATTCATATTGGGTAAACCTAAAATGGGTAAACCAAGGAAGTTGTATTCTATTTATTTGAATAAACTTGGATAAATCCAATATTTCGTGAGAATTCTGAAGTGTAGGCCCATGTTCGAAATCGCAAATCAGCGCTCAAAATGTTAACGCTTGCACTCTTAGAAGTCTGTGAAGGAAGCTAGATAAAAATAATAACAAACTTTAAGGAGGTTCCATTCCTAGGAGAGATTAGCCTCTACCAGTCTCTGCGCGATCGCTGGGAAAATAATAGAAATGGGCCAAATAGAGTGAATAGTATACCACGGGTCACAGTCCGCTATACAGTGAAGCTACGTGTAGGTCCGTAGATCGCCTATTGAGCTTCACTGCATAGCAAACTACCCCTGGCATACTATTCACTCTATTTGGCCCATTTCTACTATTTTCCCAGCAATCGTACGGAGACTGGTAGAGGCTAGGAGACATCACAGGAGTGAGGAGAGATCTCCTTTCAGTTTCAGGGATGCCTGTAGTCACTGGCTTTGAACGCCTTGATTCATGACAAGGTGTGAATTGCCCTTATTAACATTATAGGAGGCAACAACAATCAGGCATCTGGAAGATAGAATCTCCTTGGCTGTCATGGATGCAGTCGGGAGGTGTTTGTGTGTGCTGCCTGGTTTTAAAGGGGCCCGACAGATGTTAGAACATGACCCTCTTTCCTCAGCCAATCAGGAGCGTGTACTTCTTGTGATTTAATCCACATAGTAAGGTCCCTTAGGTACCAGAGGTGGACTAACCAACGAATGAGGCTGTTGTAGTTCCCTTTAACGTGCTCAAGGCACCTCCAGATCCTCCTTCACGTACCCTGGGGGCCAGACACCGTATATCGGCTAGCCACCAAGCACCGCACGCGCGCCCAAGCTTTCCCGGGCCACCCTCCCGCTGTCCCCCGAAGACCGACCCCGCCCCACTCTCCGCTGTAAACCCAAGATCTGCTAGCCATATACGTAGTCTGGGGAGACGGCTCTTGCTGTCAGTTTCTAGCACAGGATCTGTGCTAGAAAGTTCTTCGCGCTATTGGCCTGCCGGTGATCCCCGCACAGCGGGACGCCACGTGTTGATTGGGCGCATTTCTGTGGGCTTCTGTGGGCGAGGTCACTAGAGGCCACTGCATGGCTATAAGGAGTTGTATGCTCTGCTATGAGAAGATGTCACGTAACTCACGTTACGATTGAAAATAGAAGACAATGGCCGTGGCTGTTGTATATATAATAGCACAAGTAAACAAACAGTTAATTTCTGCCTCTAACGTTAGCAGGACAACAATCCGAAAGAAACATTATTAGTGCCTTATCCCCCGGCTTCTCTATCAATCAAACCTAGAAATCTTGCAGAAACGACCCAAATACAACAGAAAGTACCGAAGCGAAGGAAGCATCGCTAGAACAACATGTTCAAGTGGGACGTAAAAAAACCTGCAGTAACTCCGCAAGGCCTAGTCCAAATTATGAACGCCAATCAGCCAGCATGGAAAACATACAGGCTTTATTGTTAGCTAACAGTACTGACTACTGTATAAGATGAAGTCCTCTCTGGTGGGATTTGTTTCGGAACCAGAACGTCTCGTGGGAAGAATGTGTTCCCGTGTTGTTGTTCCCGCGCCCGGCAGACGGTATCAGGCTGTTTCTCCCGGGGAGGAGTTAAAACACGTTGTCTAAAATATCTATCTTTTTACGTATGTTGATAGAGTTTAATATTTACATACTAAAATCTAAGCATAAGAGTAATATTGGTGTTGCTTTATTACTGTAAACTTTCGTATCTATAATCATTTGACAATAGTTTCCAAGAAAGTTCCCCCTACACACAGAATAGACTCCCCCAGCAGGCCGCTGTGTTAGACCACATGTTGCAGGCATGTTGTGACATAGATCTACGTCCTACGGTGTTTTCCCCCAGAATCTTCGTAATTTTGTCGGTAAGAATCCCTCCATAGAATATAACACTGCCTTTTACTTTACAATGTACTAATACAGTACCATCATGGTAAAGGAGGCCTCCCTTTGACTGGACATGTCGGCGAACTTCAGTGACAGATCAAACCCTTTGCGGCAAGCCGGCTCTCCCTATTTGCCATGTGCCGATTGACTCCCGAATTGCGTAAGATGACGATCTGCGGTTCATGAATATTTAAACAGGCACGGGCTGATTCGCTATCGCCGCAGGGCGGACGACCAATCCTGCCACCGTGCAGTCGGCTTCCAGCCGTGCGCGCGGCAATAAATCATAAACACTTCTCCACCTCTTGGACAGCCAAAGATAGCCGTCTCCCCAGGCTCCGTATATGGCTAGCAGATCTTGGGTCTACAGCGGAGAGTGGGGCGGGGTCGGTCTTCGGGGGACAGCGGGAGGGTGGCCCGGGAAAGCTTGGGCGCGCGTGCGGTGCTTGGTGGCTAGCCGATATACGGTGTCTGGCCCCCAGGGTACGTGAACGAGACCCCAATTTCACATGCCTTCCGAATATTCTTGATGGAAGGGAGCTGATCTATAGGGTCTGGCCCATTGGTATGTCAAACAAGAATAGAAAATGAAAAACAATTCTGAAGACACAGTAAAGGCTTTAATGAATGAATGAATGAAGACCTTTAATACACCTCATAACAGTATAATGAATAGTTTAAAACCACCTCAAGGGGCAGCTTGGAACAAGCTGGCTTGACTCGTGTCATCTATTAAGATCTGGCTTGGAGTGTTCACGCTCACAAATTAATTTGACTTTGCTTAGTCACTGGGCGCTTTTGCAGAGCAAACACTACTGAAGCACCCAAAAAATCACTGGTCAGGTCAGTCTGACTTGTCAGCCTCTGATGTACGCATGGGGTCTACCAACTCTACGCTTGACTTTAAAAAGTACAAAATAGCCAGTCTCTTCAGGACTTTACTTTGTGGAGACGACAGATAAGACACGAAGGTGTGGCTGCACATGAAAAGTAAATGCCATTTTCAAATTTAAAGGAGGAAAATATTTTTCCATCAACTACACAACATTTAATACATGTACTAGTGTATAGACTACTGTGAATGCATTTAAGTTTATGTGGTTTTAATTTCACGGTGGGGAGAAAATGGAGTGTTCACGGGGATTTTAAGTTCACGTTTGAGACAATAATAGACAAGGGGGTAGAAGGGAAAAAAAATCTCGGCCACTACTACTGACCAAGGAGGTTATATGTGTTACTGACCGTGGTTTTTCCCTTTTTTGTGAAGGGAAGGCCATCCCTAGCCCCCTAACCAAACCTCTGCTTGGACCCCAGATCCAAGTCAAGGCACACAAACTACCATGCGAGTGTCATCCTGTTTCAGTTCCAGGCTCTAACTGAAACAGGATGACACTCAGGCTAGCTCAGCAGCCCCTTGACAATACGCCCTGTCCCTGTGTGATCTGTTCAACCAAGGACTTGATAATTGGACAGCATTTGTAAGACAATGGCTGACCTAGTTCAAACCCGCATATCAATGGAACGAATAATTACTAAGAATTTCCATCAGGAGAAATGGATCCTTGTTTATAAAGGTCTATATGGTAGGATTTTGAACCTGGAGAGGATATATTGTCAGGAAGAAATCTTTCTATTCATATGAGTCATAACATCTCATATTTTTGGCATTCTATCATATTTCAACTCAAATGTATTATGATACTAATTCTCTAGTCTTTTGAGATATGGATCTTGGTAGCCAGAAGCAAATGATTATGCAATGATTATTATGATTGAATACAATTATGCCAGGGTTTTCAAGGGTGTCTTCTTTGAAAACTCCTGTTACAGTACATGCATGCATGCAAGATTCACGACATAAAATTGAATATAGATGATCATATGATGTTGAGAGATGTTGTGAGTATGTACAAAGTGAATGATAAACGAAAAGGCACGGTGACCCTTGAGTGTCTGTTGATGAACCCAAGGACATTATATCTTCTAAATAATGTCCTTGATGAACCATATACAGAAACAAACAATTTTCTTTCAAATGAATGGGTCTGAGAAACCATGGATGACTAGCATAACTTAATGCAAGGACTTTCTAATAACTAGATACATGCATGTATAAGGTACTTCCTGCAGGAATGCCTGCAGGAAAGATGTTTTCCTGCAGGAATTTAACTTCTTCCTGCAGGGACTCCTGCAGGGATTCCTGCAGGAAAAATGTCTTCCTGCAGAAATTCCTGCTGGACAAATTCTTCCTGCAGGAATTCCTGCAGATTCTGCAGGAATTCCTGCAGGAAGAAAATTTTCAAAATGAATATTCATGAAAGTTATTGTTATCAATCATAACTGTACATCATACACATCAACTATATGTAAACATTTTTAAATTAAATGCTTTTATATTGAAAATATAAGCACTTGTCAAAATGGGAAAAGTGGAATTCCAAACTTAAAGTGGAGGGTGTTTGTAGTACAATGGGAAGACAGAGCATATTTTTGCATCGCAAGGAGACTAGAAAGGGTTGCAGTCCTTAGGATGGGACTTTAAGCCATGGTCCACTGTTCATTGTGCTTGTCAAAGAGGGCTAGGGGAATTTCCCCAGTAAACCTTTAAATACTGTATACCATCTGTCCTTTCTACATAAATGTAGATCTGTCACTAATCTCCAAGCAGATCTACACGGGGCGCGAAAATCGTAAATGCTAGCCAGAGAAGCTCCAGTCAGCCAGAGAAGCTCCAGCCAGCCCCGTAGGATCTGCGCTAAGACGGGCCTGAACAAGGTTATTAACACCCAATTGTTACCTAATCTCCCCGCAGTCAAACTGCGCTTAGAAAGAAGGTGCGAATTGCGCCGGCGTGCGAAGCCCCCGTCATGGGTCAGCTGCGCGCCGTCTCACAGTTACCCGGCGGCAGGTTTGAATTCCAGATAACAATGGAAGCAAGCAAGCTGTGATATATGTCTGTACATGTAACGTTATCTGTATATTTGTATCTGATTGTATTTTTAATGTTTGTGCCCAGGGTCATCTGAAAAGCAGATCAGTAGATCTGAGATGTCCCCTGGTTAAATAAATAAAATTGAATTGAAATTGAAAATTGGTGGACGGAAAGTGTCCTCCGTAATTTCCATGCTATCTGGGAGTTTGAAATTAGGGATACTCAACTAGATGTCATTCTAGCATGTCTGGAAAGTAAAGATTGGGATTGCGACGGGCAAGGGGAAATCCCTGTGCTACCAAATTGCATTCCGCTGTGGCTTGAAACAAAACTTGTTTCGGTCGTCTCACCGTTACGAGCACTAATCAGCGACCAAGTAAGGACGTTATGTAGAGACTTCTCGATCCGCCGGACGACGCCATGGCTTCTGCCATAACTCAAGACATGACAAACGACAAGACTCGGGTTTTACTGAAATGAATATAGACGCGAGAATCTGACTCTCAAAAAGATACAAAGATGGCGGTGTTTTCGGCGTGAGTTTTACACAGCATCCAAGCGTGAAATAATGGCCAAAAACAAATTCCAAGTTGTGGTTAAAAAATGGCACGCCAAGCATTCAAATAAATAAAACGACATTTAAATCAATTACTGTATTAACATTAAACTAAATACTAATGGTGCAAATTTGTCTAACGGAAAAGTCTTTATGTCGATACGTTTACGTTGATGCGTTGTGATGCGGTGTGTTCCCGCACTATTGTATCTGAGGGGAAACACTCCCGCTGTGAACTGGCGCGGCCGGCTACGTTCGTCCCAGAATCAGGTTGTAAACGATAATCCTTGCCAATTTTCACATTGGAGTTAAGCAGGCACGAGGAGGAGTAGAGGCACCTTTCTCAATAGGTTGTCCCTCCTCGTGCCGGTTGATAACCTTGTTCAGGCCCGTCTTAGCGCAGATCCTACGGGGCCGGCTGGAGCTTCTCTGGCTGACTGGAGCTTCTCTGGCTAGCATTTACGATTTTCGCGCCCCGTGTAGATCTGCTTGGAGATTAATCTGTCACGACCAGTTGAAGATTAGCTCAACTGTTTATTGAGTTCCTTTGAGTGAAACTGGTTTGAGATCACTTATCCTTATCCAGGTTGCAAAGAAAATGTACGCCATGGGGTGTTACGAGATCTCTCTCGGGGACACCATCGGAGTGGGGACGCCGGGAGGGATGCATGATATGCTGGAGGCCGTGACGAGGGAGGTTCCCGTCGGCGCGCTGGCCGTTCACTGTCACGACACGTACGGACAGGCTCTCGCCAACATCCTCACCGCGTTACAGGTTTGTTGGTTTAAATTTCCAGCTAGCCATTCTCATTACTTGAAGTTGAACACACATTGACAAAAGATATCAAAACCAGACATTCTGCTGCACTACGATGGAAAGCTGCAAGGGGGCCCAAAATCAAATTTGTCTTTCGTTTTCTTAGCACATACATGTATATACCCACAAACCAAATATCCTACAGATCCATTCACAGCTTCTCCTGTTATGCTGTCCATAAACACATTAACAGCACAGAGAGCTCAATCTTGTTGTGAAGGAATGGTGCAAAAATATGATACAACATAATAACATGAATAGTTGCTCATACAAATCATGTATTTTCATATTGCATTACTCTATTACAGTATACTGATTATGTGATACAGATAGCCTACGTTTTCATTTTTGGCGACACCCCTGGGGTGGAGGCATATTCAATCCTGCATTGTGAAGGTTTTTTCTCTAGTCCTATCAGAGTCCTATCTCGTCTAGTCTACACAGATCTGTCAATCAGACTAAACCATTTTTTGCAGATGGGGGTGAGCGTTGTGGACTCTTCTGTAGCTGGTCTCGGAGGATGCCCGTACGCGAAGGGAGCATCGGGCAACGTGGCGACCGAAGACGTGGTGTACATGCTACACGGGCTAGGGATCAGAACGGTATCACTCCTTGCATTCTTGTTTGTTTGAAAAGTTCTAGTCCCTTTTATAAGATTTTGGTAACGAAAAGTACTGGGTAGTAATAGGCTTTCCACACCGATTCATTTTCATGGTTCTTAGACATTTCTAAGCAAATGAGATATCAAAACCTGAAGTTCTGCTGCAGTACTTACAAAAGCTGCCAGGGGGCCCAAAATCTAATCATTTCTTCATTTTGCAAAAACGTCTAAACATACCAAATAGCATAAACATCCATCTATGACTGCTCGAGTTATGTTCAAGTTTCACAGACACACACACACAGCACCTAAAACATAACCTTCTTCGGATAGGTAAAAAGTTAATGTGTGAAACATTGTGAAACATTATTTGTATATAATATAATAAGTCCAAGCCTTGTGTTGTAACATGTTGTATTCTGTCTCCGACAGGGGGTAGACCTGGACAAGCTGACCAGTGTGGGCAGTTTTATCTCAGCTGCTCTGGGCAGGAGAACTAGCTCTAAAGTAGCACAAGCCATGAGCAAACTGTAGCCATGGCAACCAGCCACACCCTCACCATGGCAACAAGCCACGCCCACTCCATGGCAACCAACCATGTGCTCACCCCAAGAAAACTAGAAAAATGACTATTTATGATACAACACTTAGTATTGTTGCAGAAATGGATGGGGTTAGGAAAAAGAACCAGAAAAATATTCAATAATTTTTTGTCATGTCTTTCTTCAAATGAACTGTTTCCATTGCTTTTTGCCTGTTGTAGGTTGCTAAAGCAAAATAGACATTTTGTTACACCCTTTAAGAGTTCTTGATTTATTAGAAAGCAAAAAACAAAACAGTGAAAATGTGGTCACCATGCCATTTATAAATGTATCCAAACACAAGTTAGAGAATCATGATATTGAAATGGTTGTGAATTACACAGACAGGCATTGTACTTATACATGTACCTGAATTTGAAGTGACATCTAGCTACAATTCTGGAAACTACAGTAACATTGTTAGTCAATGACTGAAGCCCATGAAATCATGATGAAAACCACAGCAAACATTACGAGATGTACAGTATCATTCCCATGTATGTGTGTGTGTGTGTGCCTATGTATGTATGTGTGTGTTTGCATGTGTTCAAAAGATCATCTTGCATCTATTATCAATTCATAAACCACACATCTCAAATGTACAGTGCCAATGCATTTATTGCAGAAAACGTATGTGTTGCTCAAAGGGCAAAACACCAAAAAAATACCCAATGCACTTGATTTTCTCTCACTGTGCACAAATACCAGAGAACACAGGATTGAAACCACCATTCAATGTGAGAACATAAAACAAAAATCTAATTCTGTATACATTTTTCAAAAAGTAGCATTTCACTAACAAAAAACCATATGGATATGTTTGTATAGATTTGAATCTACCAGTAAAAAAACAGCAAACACTCTACTATCTTAAGAAATGAGAACAAAACACACACAAAATGTAAGACAATTTTCCATGAGTCTTCGTGACTATATGTTAATGGCTCTATATGGATTAACAATTACTTGGTCACTAAGCTTTGCATGTCGATCAATTTTCATGCTGTCCCAGTGTCTGGTATGCATATGAGGAAAAAACAACAGTTGCAGTGTACGTGTTTTGGGAACACATGTACATGTGTATGTAATAACCAGGGAAACAGGGTGTCCTCTGGGCGTTCCTTACAGAAGGAGGGCATCTAATCTCTTTGTTTTCTTAGTGTAAGGCATCCAGAAGACGCCCTGGCGCCTTGCTAGCTAATAGCGGGAAACAGGGTGTCCTCTGGGTGTCCCTTACAAAAAGAGGGCATCTCATTTCTTTGTTTTCCTGGTGTGAGGCATCCAAAAGACACCCTGACGCCCTGCTAGCTAATAGCAGGATTCAAGACTAAATGCTAACAGTCCAGTTGTGTTGCCTAGTTAGCTGGCAGCCTTTTTCTGCATGATCATCTCTCGGATGTTCTCCTGACTCTCCTTGCAGTTCCTCTCCAGGTAGGTCTTGTTGCTCTGCAGCTTCTTAATCTTCTCTTCTGAAGACTCCATCTTCGTCTTGAGGTTGTCCCTGACGGTGGGGATGGGCTGGAGAATGAACATGCGACCCACACCTGGGGGTGGGGGTGATAAAAACACATCAGAATAAGATAGAGAAAAGTAATGAATGTCCACGTCCCTTCCACACAGAATCTTTAAACATAGACCTCTAATATGTGCCTTGGGGAACAATTAAAAAAGAGAAACCACCAAGACATCAGTATGAGAGTCAATACGGAGTTTCCGCCAGAGGGCTGTCTTCCCGTCAAATGACGGCCTCGTCTAGCTTAGGACGGCCTGAACACAGAGGCCAAAATTGTCCCTTGGGAATCAACTTGTTTTTGTTTTTTTAATTTCAAAAATCCTTTATTTTTTGGGCGTGAAACCTTACATTTGTAAACCTTCAATTCCCTTTGGATTAACTAATTTGCATATTTTAACGCGCAAATGATCAAAATTACAGGCAAACTGTTCCCCTGCATGGGTGTGAAGGGTGTGGTGTGGTTTGGTGTGTGCTATTCCCAAGGGACTCAAGTCTATTCCCAAGGGAGAAAAATTTTGATGATAAAATTACTTTGATATTCTGAACCTATAAATACATTCTCCATTTCAAATATTCAACGCGAAACTATTCCACGCGAACACAAAAGCCCAACCCCATGCTAACCTCAGTTGAGGATGACTGTTAACATGTGGACAATGTAGAAAAATTGTTGAACTTGAATTCTTACCCTCATACACTCGAGTCTCCTCCGGTAGAGTGGAGATCTCCTGGTCCGTGAGTTTGGCGTGCTGTTGGACCCGGCGCTGAGCCTCGATCTGGGCGTCAGCGACCTTCAACTGTTGCTGCGTGGTGATCATCTTAGTCTGAGAGAAAAAAACGACAGTTGTTTCATTTTTTATTTATTTATTCAGATTTACCACATTTGTGGAAGGATTGAGATAATACTAGTAGGCGACTTTCTCCTTTTCAAGATGTCCATCTGGCCCAGACTGTAAGGTTTGGCCAAGGGGATGGTGCGGGCACAGGGAAACGGCCTACCGACAATAGATTTTGGCCATTTTATGCTAATTTGCGATTTTGTGACAGACCGGAAAATGGCGTCCCATTTGGCCCAGTCAAACTTTCCGCCAAACTGGAATAAGTAGAATAAGTTCTCTTTGTCGTACCCATTAAGAATTTATATCAAATTGTAGGTAGATTTGTCATAAAGATGATGGCGAAAACTGCTGGGGTAAGGTTGGGAGATAAGCTCAGACACGTCCGAGAGTGGTAATACCTTTAGAGTTGAAGTTCTGATGTGACCTCGCGAGATCTCGCGTGGTTCTCGTGCGACCTTGCCCTGTTTCGCGAGTTTCATGAGATCTCGTGTGATTTTGCGACAAAAAGCCGAATTACGGCCCAAAGCTGCAGGCGAGCTGCCGCGAGCAAATGCGACATAGGCGCCATTGTTAATGTTTCCCTGTGGCGGGGGAATATGAATATTTGAATGAATCTGTTCTAACGTTGATTGTTTGACATTTGAGAGTATGGTTCCCCCGGGTGTGCCATTGAGCTGGTTTCAGTAGACTGTCAGTATTTATATAGATGAGAAAAAACCTTGAAAAACCATGTCTTTATCAAGTTTATGGTGAAAATAATGACAAATACTACCTTCATAAGATCAAACAATGTCCAAACATCTTAGTAGATATATACAAAGCGGAGGAGCCGTAGCTGTACCGTAAATTCGCCACTTTGTGTTTCCTTTATTTTTTGTGGTGGTTTTATAGTATCAAATTAGACGTAGACATAATTTTTTTTCAAGAAGGCATGCCGCCCCCCCTCCCCACATTCCAACTTACTCTTCCCACTGCACCGAAATGTATCAGTCTAGAGCCCTTCCTGGGGTATCAAGGTGATCTTAATGCTTTACTTGACTAAAAACCAAGACTTTAAGTATCCTATATTCTAACCTGAAGCTCTTGGAAGGCCTTTTTCAGCTCCTGATCCACCGGTAAACCTGCCGGGACCGCCATCTTGGAATACTACATTATGCCATCATTTGAAGGGGAGATATTCTCTCTAAAAATTCTTGATAGTAAAGATAAATATAATAAAAAAGGACTATAGATTAAATGTATTCAATAATTTGATAACGATTGATGTTTCTTATTGACGTGTGTATTGATATTGAAAGGGTAGCGAATGGATTTTATAAAAGATTATCCTTTTTGTTCAATGGATTATCCCAACTCTAAGGCAGTGAGTGTGCTGGGTTAGAATAAATCTCAAAGCAGATGTTGGAAGGTGAAATCTCAACATTTTCTAGCTGTCCAGTGAGTCCGAAAAATGGAGAAACCCGAAGAACGTTCACAATTTTCCCTTGCGAATTCTGCTTGGAAATAAGTTTGGATGACAAAATCCCCTCCGAGTTTGAATTGTGTTCTCAATATGCATTTTGTGTGTGTGTGTGTGTGTGTGTGTGTGTGTGTGTGTGTGTGTGTGTGTGTGTGTGTGTGTGTGTGCGCGCGTGTGTGTGTGTGTGTGAGTCACGGTGTGCGTGTGCGTGTGTGTGTGTGTGTGTGCGTGTGCGTGTGCGTGTGCATGTGCGTGTGTGTGTGTGTGCGCGCGCGCGCGTGTGTGTGTGTGTGTGAACAAAGATAACTCAAGAACGGCTGATTGGATTGGCTTCATATTTGGTGTGATGGTAGGTTTGTAACAACACTGGAAATGATTGAATTTCGGGCCCCCTTCCGGCTACCCAAGGTACTGCAGTGAAACTTCCGGTTTTGATATCTACCGGGTGTTCTGAACATCGGCCATGGTCACGATTGTTTGGTGGTAGACAGCTCTTGTGCTCAGAAAGAAGTGACAATAAATTCTGGCCCCCTAGCCTGACTAGTTCTGGTTGTGAATGTGGTCTATCGAATTCTGTGCAACAGCTGCTTCTGTGAAACGGATGTCAGACAACATCACGTATTGTCTACTGCAACCACGTGACTACTGCTCCATAAACACATTACGTCCTGGTGTTGCCGCTTTTACGTAGTTCCGCATAATCCTTTTCATACACCTGAGTGTCTTAACGAAGCTTAAGACGACCGTCTTTCTTGATCTTCAAGCAATTACCGACTTTCCAGTGAGGGGCGTCATGTAGTTAACTAACTGTACGGATACCGGGTGCTGAGCTCTTCAAGGTGACATGGACTAAACTGGTAAATATTTTCTCACAATATGCTATTCTATCTAGTGAGGAGGGGGGAATTATGGCGACCTGTATTGAATCTCCAAGCAGACGTTTGACTGCCCCATCTTTGTTGTTATCGCCGTTAAAACGGAGGTATTGTTTTCAGTGTTTGTTAGATTGTGTAGGGGTGTGTCCGTAGTTTTTAGAATACACGGTGCAGCGCTTAGGATGGTGTACCGAAGACTGGCAGGATGGTAGAGTTGTCTTGTCCTCGGGGTCAAAAGTTGTACCCGCAAGCTGGGAGTTTGTATATTACCAGTAGGAAAATGCATGGACAGAATTAGCGAGAAATTCACAATAATGAACAAAAAGTTCACGAAAAATCTAGATATTTAGTATGCAATCTTCGATTTCTTGCCGTTGTTTTGTTTTCTTTTGTTTTGTTTTGTTTTTGCACGCAACCGTCCCAATAATTCATTAAAAAAGGACTATCCAGAAACCGTTGTGATTTACATTGTAGCATCTGCTTGGAGATAGATATACAGGTAATCATAATAGACCCCTTTCCAGTTACGGCGGCCATTTTGAATTCCCCGGGGTCAGCTGGGGGTCATGCACCAAAGTGAGGCTTAGGTTGGGAAACACCAGCCAGGATGGGAAACACCAGTATGATATAGCATAGGTATTCCATCCTGGGTGGTACATTTTGCGCCTCTAATGTGAAATGCTGTGGTACATGCACCTGGCATGTGTAGAAAATATTGTTGTGGACATTTGGACTTGATTTTAGCTAAATTCCAATTCATTTTTCATACTTTTTGATGAGTGAGTTCAGAACATTTAGTGTCAGTGCTTATATCCCCTATTTGTACTTTGCATAGATTGGACCGCGTGAAATCCCACAAAAATTGATTTCCTTTTGAATTGGGAAGAAATCAAAGTTTGTTGGCTGTTCTAAACGTTCAGTGTCTTCGAAAATTTATCATTTTTGCCTGTTGGGGCGGCAGTGTAGTTGTGTGGTTTCTATAATATTTTTCACTCTAGCCCGTTCTTTGTTTATAACACTTTACCCCCATAACCGTTACATACTGTTAAATTTCTATTTAGTAGACAAAGATCTTAAACCATAATTTGCTTTAAGCAAGGTTTAAGTGAAAATATATTTTAATCTCAAACCAGCATATGCATGTTATTGTTAGGCATAAACACCTGGTGTGTGGGTCGATCCAGCTTGCAAGTGCACCAGGCCTTCATACAGTGGTATACATATAGAATTAAGATTTTTTCCATGCCAATCTCAGAAACGCATATCAGTGTTTGTATTGATATTGTATATCCATTTTTACTTTGCATAGGTGACCACGGTATGCTGTAATAGCTGATCACTAGTAGGATTAGACCCTAGAAAACATGAAAATACCCAGCTGGCATCCTTGTGGGTAGTAAGTTATTTGCTGACTTTCCCGGGATCTCTATCTAGAGACACCTCAATTTACATGGAAGACCTTAGTGCGGCCACTGGTGTGGTCGGAAGTTGTGCATGGACTTGCCCCGTCCCCCTCGGGGGTCGACCGATGATGATGATGATATTTGTAGAAAGACATTTTCGGACAATGTCTGGATGTCAAGATCCATTCTGCAAACTAAGAACTCAGTGGGGAAGGCAAGGTACGTATCCGTACTGGGTGCGCCCCTTGCTTACCAGTATGTCAGTTTGCCCCGATGATATTTAGTTATAGCGACATAAAAGTACACAAAAAGTTGAGTCCAGATTATTGTTGACTGAAATTTAGCAGATTATTTTTCCTGCTAAATTGACAATTTCTGCATTTCTGAGATTGGCATGGCGAAAATCTTAATTCTACCACTGTATGAAGGCCTGGTGCACGTGCAAGCTCGATCGACCCACACACCAGGTGTTTATGCCTAACAATAACATGCATATGCTGGTCATTGTTATTGTTGGTTATTGCTGACACTGAACATTTAGAACAGCCAACAAATTTTGATTTCTTCCCAATTCAAAAGGAAAACAACCTGATTTCGGTGCATGTTTTGTGCGATTTCACACGCTATGCAAAGTACAAATGGGAGGTATAAGCACTGACACTAAATGTTCTGAACTCACTTGTCAAAAAGTATGAAAAAATAAATTAGAATTTAGCTAAAATCAAGTCCAAATGTCCACAACAATATTTTCTACACATGCCAGGTGCATGTACCACAGCATTTCACATTAGAGGCGCAAAATGTACCACCCAGGATGGAATACCTATGCTATATCATACTGGTGTTTCCCATCCTGGCTGGTGTTTCCCAACCTAAGCCTCACTTTGGTGCATGACCCCCAGCTGACCCCAGGGAATTCAAAATGGCCGCCGTAACTGGAAAGGGGTCTATTGAATATTTCAAGCCGATATTTTGGGTTCAGAAAAGTTGAAAGATTAAATGTCTGTTTTACCATGACTGGCAAGGTCACTTAGTACATCCGGTACTTCCGTGACCTTCGATTGAAGGTATACAGTAAATTCATTAAGCTTCGCGGCTTTATTGAATGAATGAAGACCTTTATTGCAATTTTTGCCAGACTGGGCTATGTACAGGTCACATAAAAATGTTAAACAGATACAGTTAACAGATACAAAATAAAACTATCATAATAGATAAATAAATTCAACTTCTCCGCTTGTCAGTTATAGTAGAGATAAAAGATAAGATTTGTTTCTCTATGGAGGGTTTGTCTAGTTGCATTAGGAAAGGGAATTTCTATACAGTACTATGCGCGTGAAATAGGGAAAAGGGTTTTGTACAAGCCTTATTTCACGATCATGAAGCTTCTACGCTATCGTAGTAATCATACATGAATGAAAACGTAGACATGAATTCGCGGCGGAAATGTCACCACGAAAACTACGGTAATAAGCCACTTCAAAAATATTTCACGATTTAACGTTACAGTATGCAGTGGTGGAGGTTTTTACCTGTTTAAAAATTTGAGAGGGTAAAAGGCATGTATACGAGATGGATTTTGTTTTGTTTTGATTTTTGTGACTTAACCGCGTCCAAATAGGCTGATTTCAGTCCATTTTATTCTTAGTCTTTTCCCTTATAATTGGTACATTTTCTCGGTCCTTGACCTATTCATATCGCACCATCAGCATCATAATTTATATTTTAAGAAGGGAGATTTACGGCTGTTTTGCGTGATGAGTACATATGACATTTCATCCGTTTCTCAAACTGACATTTTATTTGTTACTCTATTTGTTTACCAGAAGCATTAGCAGAGGTCAATAACCTCCATTTATATTTCATTTGACCTTTGAAACGCAGCAGAAGTATCTAAGCAATCAATAAGTGGGATTTTTTTCTAACCAATGAATACGTACGTGGGAATATTTTCAAACCAATCAATACGTGGTAAATTTTCCAACCAATCAATACGTGGGAACATTTTTCAACCAATCAATACGTGGTAAAATGTTCTATCCAATCAATACGTGGTAAAATGTTCTAACCAATCAATGCGTAGGAATTTTTACGTGTCCATGCCGATTTACATTTTAAAAATCATTTTTCCTGTAACTACTGTCAGGCCCTAGTCATTCTTGCCCCCCCCCCCCCCCACACACATTGTTTTTGATAAAAAAATCTACAAAAATACAAAACAAACAAATAAAAAGGTCGTAACTTATTTCTCTGAATGGTTTTATAGGTCCCAATAGGTGAGCAAACAAATCTTTGAACATCTCCATGTTTACCATTTTTCACAATGACATTGACCGACTCTGAGTTCCCCACGGATCGATGACTCTAACACGCTGTCACCAAACAAATGCTGCTACTTTTAGCTACAAAATCAATACCGATCAACATTGCAAACGTGAGAAATTAGACAGATCCGAGAAAATATGATCAGAATATGCGCACAGTTAGACAGGACTTAATCTCCAAATCTAAACAGATGAAAACAAGAGTTCGTAGACCTCACATCTCCATGAAATATCCTGTTTATGCAAATGACTTACACATTTACATAATATATGCTTGGCCATGAACACCTTTATCTAACTTACACATGTTGCAATATTGACATTCCTATTATTTTCCACTTTAATAGATGAATTATGGCGCTTTTGCATTAATTATGCAAATTAGGAATTTATTTGCCTAATCGGTATCTGTTGATGTCATCCTTGCCACTAAACTACATATGTTACGTGCATTTGAGTCTTATAATCGAAAACACTGCAAATATAGATTTTCCTCATTAGTTATGCAAATTAAGTCCCAATTAGCATATTTGCATATCATTGTGTACATCTCTGTCTAAGCTACCTGCATACTGAATATCATAGAAATCTGTCGTTCCTTTGTTCCGTTATTCCCCTTAGAAGATTTTCACAATAACGCCCCTGCAGTTCCAGAGCAAGCTGCTAGGAGGCCCAAACCTACATTACTTCTTCATTACATCACAAGCTATCAGCCATCCAAAAATCAAGACCACAGCACGTCCAGGTCAGATATACTAAAACGGAAGTTCTGCTGCAGTACCAAGGTCACATACCAGGGGGCCCAAAATTGTATATATACAATAAAGTAAACTGAACAAAAACTGAATAAAGATGTACAGCTTACTGCACATTCTCACATCAACTGTTCAAAGCCAGGCATGCCAGGATATTTTTTTGGGGGGGGGGGGGGGGTATTTGTACTATCAGAGGGGGGATCCGGGGGCATGCCCCCTCCGGGAAATTAAAAAAAAATTAACGTTCTGATTTGCATTTCTTGTCTTTTTGAGTATTTCAAAGGAAAAATCAGAGACAAAGTGAGCAGTTTTTCTAGGATTCCAGCCCTGCTGATGTTACAAATAAGTCCACCTTGAAATTGATTTTTTTTTCTTTTCGAAGTAATACAGGAAATACAGGAAGTCTGCAAGAAAATATGCAAGACTCTCTAGATTCTATTTTCTTCCCTCAGATGTCAGATCGAAAATTTTATATCCCTTACCAGCGGTTGACCAAACGAAAGGGTAGGTTGGCTTATGCTTAGGTCACATTTCCAATCCGGGGCCCGGTCGGGCAGCTTGTGGGAACGAAAAATATGAGATAGAAGACAACAAAGGACAAAAAACGTTCAAAATTACTCCTATCAACAAACTGTGTATTTTCTTGATATGCATTTTTTTTATTTTTCGTTTTCGCCAACACCCCGGCCGGGCCCCGGCTTGGGAATTATGTGACCAAAGCATTAACAGGTTTTTGCTACGGTCTGTCAGGTAACCGGAAACACAACATTTTCCCAATGCACAATTCAAATTCTTTAGTGTTGAATATTTTGATTCGATGCAAGCATTGTTGGCTTTCGGTGTATAGGGGCTGTGTTAAAGGAAACCCAACTAATATAAGGGCCGGGAATTTTTGAAAGTCTATCTATGTAGTAATTTCTCTACATGATTAGTTCAAATAACGCTAGCACAGTGTATAGCGCCGTCCATGATGCAAAAATACGCTGTCGTTGTGATGTGAGAACTCACTGGAAATCGTCGTCGGGGTTTTTGTAGGCTCGCGAAACTAAGGGGATCATCGTATGGCATGTTTTTGCACGGTTTTAAAATGTTCAAAGTATGAAGTTATTACACAAATGTGCTAGACAGTGTTAGTAAATGTCACTACAATAAAGATCTTAGCATTTTTTCCCCATTTTTGGTCCCTAATATTGTTTTGGTTGCCTTTCATCTTCGTTTCTACATAAAGCCCTTGGGCCACACACTTGTGCAATCATTACAGCATGGGGCTATAGTCCACTGCTAGTGGTGCGTGTTCAACTACCAAAGAATATTCTAAAACATTATCGCTCTAAGCATTGCGCAGAGCTGTGTTAATCTCAAAATAACATGAAAACATTTTTTATACTTCATCATTCTAGATGTGACCTATATCTCGTAGCAAAACATTCTATTGACGCTTTTCATATGCAAAATTTGAGAGCTAGCCAATCTAAACAGCGTCATTCGGACTTCCCATGTTGTTGACAATATATGGTAATCGTGCATTGACGTCACCGTTTTTGATGCGCAATCTTTAGTTACATCGATATCACCACAACAACAGTAGTGTTGTTCCAACTGGCATACTGTTTCTCAGAAGTACTGAGTTCTAAGCATAAAAGCATTTTTTTCCTCGATTTTGATATATTCTTCACATTTTCACGTTTGTTTTGAGCGACAGTCATAGAATAGAAGATATATATTGAAACTGCAACTTTCAACCATGTAGATGCCACAAATCAAATAGGGTTGTGTACCTAAACCATGTAACTGTATGTAGATTTTATTACCTGTACATCAAGTGTATCTGTACCTGAACAAACTAAAACGCTCATTACACCATTCTTTTAGACTAAAGATAGGTAGATACCATGTCAGAGATGACAATTTTGCACTTGAGAATAAGAACATTTGTTAATACTTTTTTCGAGATTAGAATATGTCAAGCCTTATACAAAGATGACATTTTACAACTAAAAAGACAGTTGGCGACATGCATATATGTATAACTCACAGATAAGCGACCACTGGCCTTCTTTAGGTCCAGATTCGGATGTGTACCTGTACCTGTACCTGTACCTGTAAAATTGTTTAGTTTATACAAATTGATATATGCTATCTTGACATAGGTTCGTGTTCTATCGCCCAGTGTTCAGGTACACCTACCGATACAGTATCGTAAAATCATTTAGGTACAGGTACAACATACTGAAACATAGTTTTGCAATATACAGCACATCATTTCCTGATTTTGCAACTGCTTTGTATGATTTGCAGTATGGCCGAAAGCTTTTTTTTTTTAAACGCACGAAAATTGACAAATCAACATGGCCTTATGATTAATATTTCGCTTAGTGTCATGCCTGTCCATTCTCTGATATCATGCTCCCATCTTTTCCGTTGCCTACCCCTCTTTTTTTCCTTCCAGAACGGTTCCTTGCATGATACTAGAAGTCTACATTAACGTTCTATTCATTCATGTTTCTGTTATCATTGGAGACTACACGTTACTTGGCATTTTTTTCAGCTTTGGGTACAGGTACAGGTACAGGTACAGGTACAGGTACAGGTCTGGACCTGTACCAACACCTCTAGCTCTGCATGTATGCGGCACCAATACAAACAAGAGTTCGGAGACCTCATATCTCCATGAACTATTCTGTTTATGCAAATGACTTAATATATTCATAATATATATAAACTTACATAATATATGCTTGGTCATATACACCTTTATCTTACTTGCACATGTTGCAATATTGACTGTCCTATGATTTTCTAGTTAGATGAATTATGGCGCTTTTGCATTGATTATGCAAATCAGATTTTTTTTTGCATGATTGGTATCTGTTGATCTGCCACCCAAAAATCAAGACTATAGCACGTCCAAGTCAAAAGATACAAAAACGGAAGTTCTGTTGCAGTACCAAGGTCATATACCAGGGGGCCCAAAATCGATCTTGAATTTCGGCTTCACAACACCTGCCCATATACCAAATATCATCCTAATCCATCAAGAGGTTCTTCAGTTATGCTGACTACAGTATTGAGGAAACACAAACAGATAGACAGACACACAGACAGACATACCCAAAACTGTATCTCCATTTTTCATGGAGATAACAATTCCTGTACTGCTATATTGTATTCAAGTTTGCTTTGAATTATGACGTGTTGTCCATCTACAATTGACGTTGTTTTAGAAATGCTGTAATGTATTCTCCATTGTGCAAATGTTTATACCAACGATATAAAGTTTATACAATGATCCGTATCAGTGGTGCTATTACGCCACCAGGATATGAATTCATTTCGATGCTATCATCAGTGTTTTCATGTTGTTTTCTTGCTTTCGTCATTTTGTTCGATTGTCGATGTTACGATTACAGCTTTGAAGATATATTTTCATCCACAAGAGTTAAAAGATTATATAAATCCTTGTTCTTGGGAATTTAGCGGATTGTCTTGTTTGTTTTGTCAGGTATTGTCCTTTTATTTTGTGAGTCTGCCGGCAGTATTTCGGGAAGTGTGTCTACTAAAAACAGACTTGCGTCAGGTGTTCATAATGAGCAAGAAATCGAAGATTTTGTATTACCTTGAAATATTTGCTGTTTTTCTTCTGTGGTATTTTGTTGTTTTATTCATTACTGTGAATTTCTTGCTAATTCTGTCTATGTGGGATCAACTTTGAACCCAGGCCGAGCCTAATCTCCAAGCAGATCTATAGGTTGCATAAAGACCGTATCAAACTGGCAGAGGGAGTACGTTTTCAAACCATTTATAGCTTGGATTGCATTACAAGCTCCTTCTTCCAGTTGGATACGGTCTTTGCAATCCATTGGGTCTGGTTGGAGACTAGGCCGAGCCAACTTTTCTATCCTGCCAATCTTAATTTGGTTAAAAACAACATCTTTAGCCTCACTTCCTGTCATTTTACAGTATTCAAATAGGTACGGACACACACCGTGACAAACAAACAAACACACACATAGAAAAATAGCTTCATTTGCACGGAGGTAATGAGAGCAACGAAGATCCTGTTCCAGTAATGGGTTCAAAAATTATTCTATGTCTCAGAAAAATGTCAGAATATGATATTTTCCTTCCTCTCAGTCTTCATACATTTTCAAAAGAATTTTGTCAAAATATGAAAATAACAATTTCAGAACGCTACGACTTTAAATTTTCTTCCTCACATCTGTTGGAGATTTACGACCACTCTATGATAGCCCGTTAACCATATCATCGGGAGCTCCCCGGTATCTCTTCGGTACTGGGGCTGATGCCCGCCCGCCCAGATAGATGAGCGCACGCGGGGATGGTTTACGGACTTAATTTCAATTAGAACGCTCCCGAAGCGGCGATAGCCCACTGAAAAGAAAGATTGACAGAAACAGGCAAATGCTCAGCAGACTGAGCCCAGAAATGCTACGGATACATTTGCACTGGTGCCCGTAAGGGGTGTAGTTCCGGCAGGGCTACGAAGACACACATTTGTCCCTTTGGACTGCCGGACACTGGTGAATTTCTTGAGATCGTTTTGTACACGTTGGGCCGTTAGCTGTGTATTCACATGTCAGGTGGCAACGCTATCTTAATGGCTGGGTAGAACAGATTATTAATCCTGTTACACTTTGGGGTGGAGAATACACATGTAAAAAAATCCCAACCACCTGCCCCCCTCCCCTCCCCCCCATTCGAAACCTCTGCTTGGAGAATAGAGAAAACGATGTTGTCACATTGGTGACGCATCGCAGAGCTTCCATTTCGTTCCATTTCGTTCCATTTTGGGAGAATAGAGAAAACAATGTTGTCACATTGGTGACGCAGCGCAGAGCTTCCATTTCGTTCCATTTCGTTTCATTTCGTTCCATTTCGTTCCAGTTCGTTCCAGTTCGTACTTTCTAGAGACCCTATTTGGGTCTTTGAACAGCTGACGTTTGTGTTATGTCTGTGTTTATACAACAACAGCTGATGCAATTATCCAACTGATGATAAGTGTGTGGAACTAATTGTAATCGTTGTTATTTGAATATGATCTGACATTTGGTGTATATATAGTATGCCTTGTTTCCCTGTCAAATTCGTTGGATTCTATATATACGATGCGGGCAGTGTCCGGGTAAATTAAAGAATCGCAATAAGATAGGACTGGTAGTTCTAATCGATAAATAGTGCATCAAAATAAAGATGACATACAATGGATGCACCATTGGAGTCTTGGGCCTTCATTAACAATATACAACAAAATTATGTACAGTACCAGGATAGTAATTCCTGGAAGTTAATCAGGGTCTGTGATTTCACACCTTACATCAAGATTCATTTCATTTATTTATCTTACTACTAGCAGTCAATAGCAAAGGAATTTAACAAACACCTTAGGCACAATGTACACACTAGGAATACTTGACGGGGAATTGTGTCCAATGAATATGCATACCAAGTGTGGTATCCGGGATTGACTGTGGCTGAATCTAAGTCAATAGAGACAGTGCAGAAGAGGGCGTGTGAGATCATTCTGAGACCTGCTACAGCTCAGCCCTGACAGAACTCTCCCTTACGCCACTGCCCAAAGACGACTAGAACTATGCAGAAGTTATGCTCGCTCCCTTGTGAGATCCCCGATCTTCAGAGACTGGCTCCCCCCGTCCCGCGAGGCGATCTCAGGCAGAAAGACTCGGTCATGCAACCGGCTACAGACTTTTACAGCAAATACTACTCGGTTCACTAAGAGCCACATTTACTACATGGCAACTCTGCTAAACAGCACTGACGAGTAAGAGATTATCTTCCTGTGGTCCTTAAACAGATACATAAACACATCGATACAACATTACGCAATACTGTCCCACAATACATTAAAGGCATCCAGAGCATTTTATGAGGCTGGAGACTTGAATTTAAAAACTCGAATTTCTAGTCGTTCCTACACATAGTAAGTTTCAATAACACTATACCATTACATATGGAAATTAAATGAGCAAAGATACGATGTTGTTGTGTGGTGAAAATCCAAGCCCTAATAGACTAATCCTGACTGTCCATCACAATTAGCGGTTCGACCAATGAGAGAGTGATTGCACGTCCGTCTAATATTTGCATCTTTATGCTTTAATTTTGCATTTCTACGTTTTGACGGAGGTGGGCGGGGCTATGGTATCGGTCTATTTACACTAGGCGCGTGAAACTAAAAGATCACCATGTAGCTTATTTTTGTGCCGCTTTTGAGCACTTTTGATAAGAAATCTGCACGCAAATGAGGTGCACAGTGACATTATATGCCAATTTCATAAAGATTACAACAACTAGAGTGTTTCCAGTTTTCAAGCCTCATAAAATGCTCTGGGTGCCTTTAACACAGGGTAACTGGATAAAAAAAGTTCGAAGACATGTAACAGAAGAATATCAAGTTCATGCAACAACTGTCCTGTTCCAGGGGTGTGAAATGCGGTACAGGAATCTTCTCTTCTCTGCGTTTGTTTTCGGTTTTGGCAGTTTGATTGAGTTTGATGTTGCTGCCCTTGTTTGATACCGACTATTTTCTGACTGAAATGTTTACCTTTTCCCTGCTCCAGTTTCCACAAAGCTTAAGTTTCGTTTACATGTGAAAATCTCAACGGTGGGAGACAACACGGTCGGCCCAGGCAGGGTGTTCCACTTAGAAATTGCGCATGGAAAAAAATACCACGTTGTCAAACTGCTAATATATTCAAAGCAACTACGCCAGATGGGTTATGTTTTATCTCTTTTTAATCATATATTCATGACAAACACAAGACCAGCGAAAAGAGGAACTTTAAAATTTTCCATTCACTTGCAGATTTTCCTGCAGGCCTGTCGCGCCACGCGATTGGTTGACTCATTTTCAAATAAGGAAGTGGACGGTGACTCAGTATTTTTAATTCACTTGCAGATTCGCATGACCGTGATACGACAGATGATTTGTGCACTCAGATTCACGACATGGAGAAGAACGAAGCTTGGCAAATGTCTTCCTCGTCGTCGTCACTTTATTTCGGTTCTTCGGACCCAAACGGCAGCCAAGATGTCGAGACTGTGGACGAAACGACCCCACTGATTCGAGAGTCACTGCAAGGAGCGTACGTCCAGGCAAGAGTTCCAAATGACAGGAAGAGAAAGAGACTTTTGTTCCGTAAACGGTTAGTGTCGTTTTCTTAGAAATAAGTCCATTCGCAGTTCCGACTACGCATGTGCAGTGTCAAAGGTAAAGGCCATTGAGACGTAAACAAAACCCGTCGGGGCGTTGTTATGCAAATCTAAACTATGTCGAGACGAGAAATGTTGAAGTCAGGGGCCTTCACCTTTGACACTGCGCATGCTTAGTCGGAACCGCGAATGGGCTTATAAGCTAGTTCGGAGTTGTTACTACGCATGTGCAGTGTCAAAGGTGAAGGCCCCGGAGACGTAAACAAAGTCGGGGCGTTGTTATGCAAATCTAGACAGCTGTTATGCAAATCTAGACAATGTCCAGGCGAGCACTGTTTACGAGCCGGGGGCCTTCACCTTTGACACTGCACCTGCGTAGTAGCAACTCCAAACTAGCTTATTGCGAAGTCAACCATTGTTTTACATTAACATTTAACATTTCAATACAAAATTATGCAGCAGATATAGAAGTCAACAATATCAAAGTTGAAGTAATAATAATATTTTTGATTGAATACTACTGTGCATTTAAGTATTGTTATGTGGGAGGGGGTGTTTGGGACTAGTACCACTGATACCGGTACTGTGATCTACATGATAAGGAGGTTCGTGGTCCTAAGTGCGTATGCGCATTATTAGTAATATGTCAAAGGTCAACGCCCCTGAGACCTAAACAAGACACGTCTGGGCATTGTTATGCACGACGGAGACATGTATCAAGCATGGACTGTTTACAAGTTAGGGGTTTTCACCTTTGACACCATTTTAACTACAATACATTTCGCTGCGCATGCGTACTTCGAACCGTGGACCTCCTTATTGTGTTTTATCCGAGTTTCTTTAGTTTTTGATTTGTGTTATGTTGCATAATTTGTACATGCTGCTTAGCACTCAGCACTTATGATAAAAAGAGTATGGTACTAGTTAAACACACTCCACCACCAGTGGACTAGCCCCATGCTGTAGTGCTTGTGCAACTGTGTGGCCCAAGGGCAATAGAACCGAAGATGGGCACCGCCCTATACACCAGAAGGTGTGGCAAAGATTTTAACGTTAACGTTCTAAGTTATAAAGTTACCCCCCGTGTCGTAGTGGTTCGGTTCCTATTTTGTGTTTACGGTGACGTAGTGACCACCTGTGTCACTTAACACATGGCACGCCCGGCGCCTCGGTTATTGATTTTTTAGTCATAACTGACAGTTTTTTGTTGCCATGTCAACAAACAAACAAAGGCGAGGATGACCATGAAACTATTATTTTGACCTTCTAATAACATCATAAGCAAGTACTGTATATGATATTATATAACGCTTGACCGTTACTTCCCATATATACCTTTATCATAAACGGGAAAAATATCTCAGAATGTATTGTTAATTCTAATGTGAATCATTCAGTCAGCTTTACACAAACTTTATAAACTTTACTCGGGTGAAAATGGGTACCTAGCTTTGGTTAGGAACGTCCCTCGGATATGACGTTAAATGGAGTTGACCCGCCGAAACTCTAGCCGAAACTCAGCGTAAACTCTAGCCGACGTAGGAGGGGCCATCACAGCCTCGGTCAGCGGAGATTGCGTTACAGAGACTACCAAACCTCGAGTACGTAAAGAACCCACCACACTTATGGAAAAGAGTAGATGTCCTTCCCAGTGTGAGTGGATTAAAAAATGGTAAAAGTTTATGTTTTTAAAAGTTTATTTTTAGAATTAAGTACGTTTCATCAACTAATTTTCTTACTCCACTCTAAACTCTCTGCGAAACGTTAAATGACCGCAATTTACCCCTCCTCCGCCATTTTTCTTGTTTGTTGATTTACAAAAGTAAACAGGATAGATCCTAGTACGGGCAGGGCGTCATAAAAACAGGACGTGGAATTTATTTATCAGACGCCATAGAATTTACGTAGGTTCGGGGGGCAGTTCGGATCACGAGCAGCCGTAGGATGGATCTAATGCGCCAACACTACGCGCAAATTACGCTCGACGAAGAGCGGTTGTGACATGGGAGGTACCAGGCAAGATTTCGGAGTGAGCATGAGCGGGAAACGGACTACAAGAACGCGCGGAAATTCGTTGATTTTGCTGGCGGGGGAGGAGGCCACGTTAACAGGGGACCCTGTGGAGTTAGCCCTCCACGTCATGTAAGTGGGTCTCACTTTAAGAATGTTCGAGACATCTTATTGATGTTTTATTTGCAAGTTCTTGCCCGAGGGCTAATCGCAACATGAAACAATGCATAGCAAGAGTATACTGTACAGATAGTGTGAGTTAACAATGTTGACAAGTGGAACAAATGGCTATTCTAAGAACTACTACGGAATACAGTCTACGCTTGTGGATTTATTATACCATGTTTCAGTAATTATGCACAACTAAATTACACCGTGGAAGTTTGCAATTATAGCAAAGCGTAGCTACGAATCTGTCGGTATAAATATACATATGCAGGGCTCGAAATTAATTTGTTTGTTAATAGGTGCACTGGTGCAGCTGAAATAAAAATTCGGGTGCACAGAAATAATTTTGGGTGCACAACTTAAAATGTAAAAAATGAAGTATAACGTCAGCGAAACGTGTATGGAAAATTGTCTCTCCTAAGAACTTCAATCTAGAATTCTATAGCTAACTTCAAAATTTGAAATACATCAAACAAGGTACAACAAAGGTTACAACAAATGTATGTTGCTTTTCTGATACTTGAATTTCAAGAATTATTCTGTATACTAGTGTGCGATACTACCTACCTATAGCCTAAAAGGTGCACCCACAGTCAAAACTTAGGTGCACAGCTCCAATTTTGGGTGCACATGCACCCAGTATTTCGAGCGCTGTATATGTATAGAATCTTCCTGCTTATATTATGGTTCAATGTTGTAACATCACTTTTGTTCAACGCACGCGATATTCTTTGTTTACATTTACAGTCTTTGTTTACCAAGCTTTGCTTGAAAATTCAAACTTTATTTTGTTTTGGTCAGCCGGGTGTTTTGCTGATCTTATGTCTGGGAAGGCATTATTGCTTGCATCATGTAAATAGATCTAAAGGTTGGGAGTTCTATTCCTCTAGCGGGACGTTAAGCCGCGGCCTATTGGTCACTGTACTTTTTTTAAACCGCAGGAGATTTTGCTGGTGCTTTAAACCTGTATATACGGACATGTAGGGAAAGATTAGCCTCTTAGTAAAGTATAATCTGGATCGAGGTATATTTTCCCTTGTCATGAATTGTAGAACAGTATTTCCGTTGTTCACAGCAGCACTACAATGCCTCCCCTACCACCCCTTGTCACGTGTAAGTTACTGTAACAGGACGTTGGGTGATATAGCCTCCATCGCAGGCTTTTTCGTTGAGGTTATCCTGGCTAATGCTTTGATCACAATTAATTGGAAAAAAGGGGCCCTGTCGGCAAATTCTCGGGCTGTTTTCTTGCATGTTTCGGGCGTTACCCCTACGTGTCCCCGTGGGGCACCCTGCGGCTACCGGGCTATTCTTAGGCACGACCGGGGCCCTGGAATTTTTTAACACGGCCCTGAGTTGAAATCAACGCGGGACCCGGTAATAAATATTCACCTTGAGCTAGTCGTGAAAACACCGAGAGGTACCTTTGCGGTGTCCGGCAGTCCATCAGGACAAATCTATGTCTTCGGGGCCCGGCCGGGACTACACCCCCTACGGGAACTAGTGCAACTGTGACACAAGCATTACTGGGTGTTTGTGCTCTTGTGTGCCCGTAATTGTTTGGACACACTGTCAGTAGAGTGTCGGGAAGTGAGAGTGACGTTGGTGTCATCGCAAAGGTCAGACCTGTGAAAGTGACAGGAAGTAGAGTTCAGAGGTGGTAGAACTAGTCGTTTATCAGATATGACAGACATGCCAGGTCATGGGGTCAATGGAAGAGGCTACTAATTCGCGGGAGGTATTGTTTTTGGCTGTCTTGGTCTGAGTTTTAGTTCTTATAGAGTAAAATTATATGATACATGAACAGACCAGTCTTTGAACCTTCGATACAAGGGAATTTAGATAGCTTGGTGCGTTTTCTGAACTAAAGCCCCCTCTCACTGGATCCGCGGCACACTGGCGGCGTCGCTGAGTCCTAAACTGGATGTGTGTTAAGACAAGACAACACACAAAGCTTAAAAAGATTCGTTTTTTTGTCGATGAAATCCGTTGAGCGCTTTGTCAATTCGATCGGCCGCAGCGACGCCGCCAGCGTGCCGCGGGTCCAGTGAGAGGGGGACTTTACCGTAACGCCTCCTAGCGCTTATTCTGTAACTGCATATACGCCTTTAGGACATTTGTGTACGAGGTATCATTGTTTATTTGTGTGACGTAATTCTTGAAGCACGTTGAGTTGACTTTTTCTGTTCTAGTCTGAGGTGTTTAGCTGATTTTGATAGTAATACAGCAGTGCAAATGCAATTTAGCTTCTACACCGTATGTCGCCGGGGGATTACATTTTCATAGTCGTCGATTGTTTGGTTGGTTGGCTTTGTCTGTTTATATTTTCACCAAAGTGACAAGAATGTTGTTACTGTAATATTGCATGTACTAATCTTGATTATTTTTTGGTAAAGTGGCGTAACTGGCTGTGGTTACGCCAAATAGCCAGTTCGCAAGAGGTCATTTCGCCACGTAGGAAGTCGCTACATTGTAAGTGTGGTCATACCTCTTGCATGGTTTGTCATAGGGTTCGACATATTTGAGAAGAACAAAAGTTTGCAATGCGCGGTTTTGCTCCTTTGTGACATGCCACTGCGCAGCAGTCAGCTAAGAGTGAAAATGGATCTATTGATTTTATTCGAGTTTTGAACTCGACGCCTCGGCTTCTCAGAAACCAGCACGTGGGTGACAGCGCGCCCGGTGTAGAGCCAAATCCTTGAGCAGTTAAAATACGTGAGAGGTCAGCTACTACACTTTAGCACGACACTTTTGGGGGGTGGGTGGGTCCAGTTTAAGGTGGGTTGGTCCAGTATACATGAGAGGAGTACTCTAAGTGCAAAACATTCGTGGGACGTGGTAATGTTCAAGCATAAGTCTAACCCTGACCATAACTCTAACTCTAGCCCCAAACCCCTTCCCTAATCCTAATTATAATCCTAGCCTTAGTCTTAACCCTAATCCTACCTGTAAATCTTGCCCTGCCCCTATCGACCCCAGCCCTAACTCCACACAGGTGCTCCTCTTACGTATACTGCCCCCCCCCCCCACAAAAGCGTCGTACTCAGGTGCAGTAGCTGTCCTCTCACGTATTTGGCAGCTCAAGGATTTGACTTGACACCGGTTCAGATGGACACCGTGTGGTTTCAGTGGAGAATATCCCCAGTTGACCCATATCCCCAATTGACCCATATCCCTAATTTACCCTGATTATGATCTGATGACCTGAACTGACCTGACTCAGTAGAGTTGAGGATTAGTCAGCGGAGAGGAATTGGCTATTCTGGCAACAGAAGACGGACTTGCCGCTGGCTGTCGTGACGTCCTAAACTGGATTTGTGTTACAGTTGCCTTTGTAACGGGAATATCATTCAAAACGTATAACCAAAATGACAACAAACCGTGACACAAAGCGTAAAAAGATTGTTTTTCTATCAGTAAAATTCGTTTAGTAGGATTGTTTTTTTTTATCAGTAAAATTTGTTGAGTACTTTGTCAAATCGCCCGATCGCAGCGATAGGGGGGAGGGTTATTGCTCGATTAGGACCCTCAAAGCGTTACGGAGCGTTAGCGTGAGTCAGTGGGCCATCGCCAACACAACACAATCATGTTTAAACTGTTTTCCACAAACAAATTGTCCCCGCCCTCTCCGCATGACTATATGGTATGGCGTATACTGTAAAATCCTAGAACTGATCATGATACTAGCTTGGCCTCGGTGCTGGAGTTCGCTGTTACAGGATCCCAAGCAGATACGGGGCCTCAAGCAGATACGGTTCCAAGCAGATACGCCCCCCCCCCAAAGAACCTGGCCCCAAAAAGTTGCAAAATCGCCGTGGGGAAGCATACAACGGAGGCTAGAGTATCGCACCCTGCAAGCAAACTATCAGCCCCTCTGCAAAAATGAAGGCGTCCATGCTAGCAACACGCGTGTCGTGTGCAACAGCTGTTTTTTATGGTCTATTAAAGGAATTATCACCCCTTCACAAACTCAAGTGTGTGTAAGTGTAGTTGTAAACTATTCATACACAAGAATGCACAGTTAGTAAAAACAGCTAGGAACCAAACACAGTTACAAATTGTGTGAGGTTATTTTTCTTTTAGATTCTTTAAGATCTTTTATTTTTCTTGAGCTGAAAAGTTGTGGCGAGCACACAACCTGTTGCACACTGCACTCTAACGATTTTTGCACGCGGTTTCGTTGATATGGAAGAGCTTCGCCCTCTGGGCACGGCACACACGGTAGAGCTCTACGGAAAAACAGGCGGCAAGCTCGGCTAACACGAATGTCTCGTAACGGGAAACCAGAAGGAGAGCGGCGGCGGTCGTCTCTTGCCGTCGCCGCTGGCGAGTTACGCAGAATCGCACTCCTAGCATCCGGACAAAGCCAACAGAGTTCCAACTCCGATGGAAAAAACGGTGCCCCAGGAAACCCCGTGGAATTCGCTTTACAGCTTATGTGAGTTGGCTTGGTGAAAAGTATCTTTTTATCACCTTTTTGTTTATTAAATCTAAATCTCACATGATTCGACAAATTATTGTCAAAGCTAGCGTCACATTGTCAGCGAGCTTAAGCGGAATTTGTTGTTTACAAGAATGTCAGCGAATTTCAATATCGCCAGAGATTCGAGCGTAATTTTTTTCAAAGAAAGATGTCAACTAAAAAATGAGATGTTCCTCTAAACTGACAGGCTTGTTGGGCGAGCTATTTTTTAGCTACACGCGTTTGAAAATGTATGTGTATTTCTAGTCTAGCATTTCACCGTGTTTTGTACCTGGTCCTTTCCATAGAACCCACTTTTTTTCAAACGTGGGTATGTCACCAAAAAAATGAAACGTTCTCCTGGACAGACATACTTGTTGGGCGAGCTGCTTTTATACTACACGCTTTTGAAAAGTTATGTGTATTTCCAGTCTAGCATTTCTCGGTGTTTGGCTACCTGGTCCTTTCCATAGAACCCACTTTTTTCAAACGTGGGTACCGGATAGGGCTAGCACAAGGATACCAGACTGCATTTTACACTTCATACTTAAAGTTGTTTTTGCTTTCGCAATGTAGATTTATTTACACATGATTTATTGTTCTTTGCGTGTTTTGACAACATGTGGTCTTAAAACAAGGTAAACATGGATCCAAACTTGTCCGCACTAATACGAGAAGTGCTAAACACACATAGAAGCGGTCTTCAAACGTATCCCTTGATAAAGCGGATCTTTTCGTCCAACATAAACAACACAAAAGAGCAGCTTATCGTCGTAGAATCGTCTGACATGTGCCACGTATGTAGTTATGTCTGTATTTAAGTCTGTTCAGCTACCATATGTTACCGTTATATTGATTTCTGAAGCGGTGACACAAAAACTGCCGTAACTGAAGCCTACCGTAGTGTAAAGTTTTATAGGTCACAGTGTTTCTCATAATTTTGACAAGTTATGGTTAGATATGAAATGCGGATAGCATCATTCAACATAGATGTGAAACCTGTAAGTTATTAGGTATGTGTGTCAAGAGAGTGGAGGTTCGAACCCCGCTTAGGCACGATCTGAAGGACTGCGTTCGTCATTTCGGATGGTGACGTAAAGCCGGCGGCCACGTGAATGAGGGAGCTTCATGCTTAAGCCTCATGCTTGAAACCTGCATGTAAAAGAACCCAACACACTTATTGAGAAGAACTATACAAAGTAGTACATACTGTAGTTCTCGTTTCTTTCACTGTAGCTTTGAAAATTCACTGTATTCACGGTCCCCTCTGTACCGTGAACTTATCATCACCGGAAAAAACACATCCATTTGTAAATCACTTGCCACCACCGTGAAGTTATTGTTCAGTGAAAATGTCCATTTTCCTTACACCATGGCATTTTGCGACCGGAAAGATGAAGTGAATTACAGTATTCTCATTCCATGGTTTATAGAATTCGAAGTTGCGATAAAAGTTATCGTCATTATCATTGGCAACGCGTCATATATATCACTCCCGACTGGTTTGTTTTCTCGGAAACAGTGTAAACGGTATGAGTACGCGTAAATGTGGACGTCCCTAATCCTAAAACTCACACAAAGCGGACATATACACACCTTTGAACAAATGCCATAACAAAACGTTTGTTCGGCGAAAGGTTGTTTTTATCCAAACAATTCTGTCACTAGAACCGTCTGGTCAAATCCGCCACTCAATTTCTGCAAAAATAACAAAAAGTTAAAAACTTTACCAAGTTTTAGGGTCAAATATTTCCATTATTGGTATACATTTTGATCGAGATCTCTGTTTAGTTTTACACTATGGAAGTTTACTGTACAAAATATGAGTTCTTTGGAAATTGAAATTTCTAAGGTTAAAATAAATAGTATTACGTCGATGAAGGTTAGACGTCCAGGTAATAAGATACGCCAAAAATTGTTACTCAAGCAACTGGAAACAATTTTGAAACAGTCAGACGTTTTAGACAGCTCCGCTATCTTTCGTCAGTGACAACTATTTTGGCGTACGTTTAGTGTTAGTTTCAACTTTTTGAGCGCTAAACTTTTTCTCCTTTTGAAATTGGAGGTATTCGTCTCTTGTTTTGTACAACAGAATCTATGAACAACCTTTGAGATCCCGTTTTAGCCCTTGTAAACCAAGCAACACGACGTTTTGTATTCTGTTGCCCACCATTTTGCTTTGCTCCCTTTTTATCCGTCATGCTCATTGTACGTTATTGCATACCAGAAAGATACCGCCTATTGTAACAATAGCAGTAAGATACGGCGAAACTTTCTGAAAACGTCGGTATTTCTTTTCGCTTGTTTTTTTTTGTGTCAGTTTTCTATACTCATTGCGTTAGTTTTAAACCAAGTCAACGATTTTTTCCAGTCTCCTATTTTAGCTTTGTGACATCGCTCTATGGCTGTCGTGAAATTCTTTTGGGGCAATACTTGATTCACTGGGTTCACACGCAACATTAAATGGAACGTAAAATCGGTTCTGCCGATCGCAAAGTGTTCAAACAATTTGTCAGCGCGAAGTCTTTGTGCAATCGAGCCATTTCTTAGCGTTTACATGCTTGAGATAATAACAAAACTTGAGAAATATGCCCACGTTTCTAAGGAGTGGCCTTTAAAAGGTGAAAGAGGCATACTGGAACGTTACAAAACAACTTGGAATTGCTAGACCAAGGTTTAACTTGGTTAAAGTTAATTCTTTCGTTTAAGACATCATTAGATACTTTCTATTTAAGAAGTACAAACTGGCATCTTAGAGTAGCACAATATTTAACGTTACAAATTAGAAGAAACAAAACAAAACTCTAGATCTCGAAGGACAATATGCCTCACCTTCAAAGAAATATGAAGTTAAGCTGTACACATTTGAGCTCTTTCTACGTCGTTTACCGGTGACGCCCTGCTAGAAAATCATGCCGCTAGGCTGCACCCCCCCCCCAAAAAAAAACCCCACCCATCTCGTTGGATACTACTGTAGTACCACATTGTTCACTTGTAGCCTCACCAGGCCTTTCTATGGTCGTAGAATTCGGCAAAAATGGAATACTTTACCAGTAAAGTCAGTACACGGTAAATTCAATATCAATGCGCCTGCGAATGAAACCCCCCGGTTGCCAAACTCCCTGGGCAAATTTTGTCCCGGTAGCCGGCGTGATTAGTCTGGGTGCAATGAACCAGGGTGCAAAAAGAACCACGAGTTAAATACGCCCCTCCCTTAAATCTGGTCCGCACGACCACACGCCTTAAGGAGTGCATGGTAATCCTTAAGACGATTCTGCTGTCACTTATTTACCAGACCAAGTCGCTTTGCGACCCAGTTTTCTAGAGTAACCCTTCAATAGAGCAAGGCGACTTGTGCCGTTAAAAAGACCGCAGTCAAACGTAACGACCCTTCGAACAACAGGTTAACAGTGCGTTCGCTTGTGGTGGCCTCTGTAGTCTCTTTACCAGACCCCGTAGGCTACAGAAATGAATCCAGTCCATGCCTGATTTCTGTAGCCTTTACCAGACTCCTTCAGCTGCAGAAATGGTTCTAGCCCATGCCTGACCTCTGTAGTCTCTACCAGACTACTCAGGCGGCAGAAATGGCTCCAGTCTATGCCTGACCTCTGTAGTCTCTACCAGACTACTTAGGTTGCAGAAATGTTCCAGTACACGCGTACGTCTGACCTCCATCTGTAGTCTCTATCAGACTTCTTAGGTTGCAGGAAATGTTCCCAGTCCATGCCTGACCTCTGTAGCCTCCACCAGACTCCATAGGCGGTAGAAATGGTTCCAGTCCATGCCTGACCTCTGTAGCCTCCAACAGACTCCATAGGCTGTAGAAATGGTTCCAGTCCATGCCTGACCTCTGTAGCCTCCAACAGACTCCATAGGCTGTAGAAATGGTTCCAGTCCATGCCTGACCTCTGTAGCCTCCACCAGACTCCATAGGCGGTAGAAATGGTTCCAGTCCATGCCTGACCTCTGTAGCCTCCACCAGACTCCATAGGCGGTAGAAATGGTTCCAGTCCATGCCTGATCTCTGTGCATAGTCTCTAATAGACTTCTTAGGTTCCGTGAATGATTCCAGTCCACGCCTGACCTCTGTAGTCCCTACCAGACTTCTTAGGTTGCTGGAACGATTTCAGGTGGCACCTGACCTCCGTAGTCTCTACTAGGCTTCTTAGGCTGCAGAAATGGTTCTAGTCCATGCCTAACCTCCGTAGTCTCTATCAGACTACTTAGGCTTCAGTCTCCCCCAGGCCTCTGTAGTCTCTTTCAAACTTCTTGGGTTGCTGGAGAATAGATGAAACATATCATTTCAACTATTTTCTGAGAGTACATTTTATAACTCTTTACGCACAGTGGCAATTGTTCATGTCACATTTTAGACACGAGGCAGCAATACAGTGCTCTTTGTTGTCTTTTCCTTGGCATTTCTTTGTTTGGGAGAGTTCGAGAGAACAATATTGTCTTTGAGATTAGCCGATTCGGCATTCCAGAAAAGACAGCTAGGCTTAAGCTTGTTGAAATTTTTGAACAACATTGTTGTGACGCGAAATTGCCACGGTTTTGCCTTTCTTGGCGTCAACACTTTAAAAGCTAAAGCGACCCAACACAGGTCATTTGCATGGCCAGTTCAGTTTGTGAAAGGATTTCAGGGAACTGTGGCGTCGACTCGAAGTATTATGTTTAACTGTCGTGTGCAAAACTCAAAACAAAGTAACACTAGAAGGCCTTTCAAATATAGACCGATATCTATTGGATTTTGGAGCTCAATCTAGCTTATAAGTCACCTATTTCTGCCACAGAAATCACTACAGATACTACTATAATACTATAGTAGAGGTAAACAATTCATACTGTAGAGGGAAACGTGATTTTACTTCAGTTTTAAAACTATTAGATATCGTTGCCGAAAATAATTTCATCAGGTTGGTAGAACACAGGATATTGGAGATTAAATTTCAACTTATAATGATATCTAACATAGGATGTTGGGGATTATTTTAACAAAACCAGTAATTATCACCTGTTTTTTTTTTTAATGTCTGTCAGACACCTTCCTCAGAGCTTCTGACTGGAGTACTGCTTCTCGCCACTATAAGTAGCCGATGTAGGTGGCGCTTTTGCGGTGAGAACACAATCCCAAACGTGGCTAAGTTTGTATCCCCCCTCGTGTTCTCACCGCAAAAGCGCCACCTACATCGGCTACTTATAGTGGCGAGAAGCAGTACTCCAGTCAGAAGCTCTGAAGAAGGTGTCTGACAAACACCGAAACGTCAGCAGATGAGATTAACTGGTTGTGTAAAAATAATCTCAACCATCCTATGTTAGATATCGTTATAAGCTGAAATATAAAGCTGTCAGTTATTCAATTTTCAAGCGTGATGATTTAAATATTATGCACATTTCAGACATATATTCTACCAGTCCTAGTACCAGATCTATATCGTAAGCGGAAAATTTTCGGTTCACGTTTGAAGTATGTTTTGAAAGCTAGCCAGCTCAAAATGATGTGATTCAGATTTCACATATTGTTGACAATATATTTCTTAATCGCCAATTGACGTCAGACGTTGTTTTTGAAACGCAATCTAGTTTGGCCGAGGAAAAGCAATATTATGTTTCCGGTTACCCGACCGACTCTAGCAAAAACCTGCTGACCCTTTTTGAGTCATTTTCCTGCGGGGAAAAGGACTGCAACGGAGGCTACTGACCCTAGCCTTTTTTTTTTGGATGAACGTTAGCTAGGGACATAAAATTTTCTGAGTGATGTAATTTAAAAACAGACTTCACACTCAGTTAACAGGTTAAGGCTTTGAATAGTTGCTATAAGAATGTGTAGTAAAAATAATACTTCTCTGTTCCGTTCAGAAATATGCTTGTGCTTGTACTATGTACGTCTGTATAATTACAATATGATGTTGAAAACACCAGTACCTGATGCATTTCAATTTTACATATTCTTAAAGGAAACCCAAGCAATATTAGGACCCGAAATTTTTGAATTTTTGAAAGTCTATTTATTTAGTCATTTCTATTCACGATTAGTTCAAACAACAGTAGCACAATGTAAAGCAACGTCCATGATGGAAAATATGACTTCGTTGTGAGGTGAGAACTCACTGAAAATCGTCGCCGGTTTTTTTGTAGGCTCGCGAAACTAAGGGGATCATCATACGGTACGTTTTTGCGCGGCTTTAAATTGCTCGAACTATGAAGTAATTACACAAATGTGGTAAACAGTGTTAGTAAATGTCACTACCATAAAGATTTCACCGTTATTTTATTTCCATTTTTTTGGGGCACTAATATTACTTTGGTTGCCTTTGAACTGTACTTGTTTGATCAATTCGCTCGAAATTTAAACAAGAAAATAAAAATAAGAGAATCATACCTACCGACCCTATTTTTCAGGACTGACACTGGAAACACGAGTTGTTTTTTTTCCTACGCCTTAAGGTCTCATTCCTGTATTACTCCTAAAAGAATCCGTACCCCAAAAAAATTAACGGCTGCATGAACGTGTGTTTATATCGGTGGGAAATTTCCTTTTAGCCAGCCCAACTGATCTCAAGCGTCAAACTGATGAAAGCCTGTTTGTAACTGACGAAATTAGCAGGTAAAGTTCGGCAGCCGCGCGCGAGGTCGGACGTGCACAGCCCGGCATTGTAGGTGATGCGGTCATGCGCTTTCAGCTGGAAAAGTACCTTTTGGGGGTGTAGCTTGGTGCAGTTTGTAATTGCTATAAAATTAGATTGTATGTAGTGAAACTGTTGGCGATTTTTTCACATGATCTTGGGTAAATGTTCTCAACATAAAATGAATAAAATTGGTGCATTTTCTATAACTTCATTACGAACGCGCCCATGTAAAACACGTGTTATAACATGTAAGCCTATGGGGCTTCACTTGCCTTTTTTGGGGGTGTAGCTAAGTGCAGTTTGTAATTGCTATAAAATTAGATTGTATGTAGTGAAACTGTTGGCGATTTTTTTTACATGATCTAGGGTAAATGTTAATGAATAACATTGGTGCATTTTCTACAGCTTCATTACGAATGCGCCCATGTAAAACACGTGTTATAACATGTAAGCCTATGGGGCTTCACTTGCCTTTTTGGGGGTGTAGCTTAGTGCAGTTTGTAATTGCTATAAAATTAGATTGTATGTAGTGAAACTGTTGGCGATTTTTTTACATGATCTAGGGTAAATGTTAATGAATAACATTGGTGCATTTTCTACAGCTACATTACGAACGCGCCCATGTAAAACACGTGTTGTAACATGTAAGCCTATGGGGCGAAAAAACTCAGGAATGAGACCTTACTTCTGCACCTGACTCTAATATCGCTGTATCGTTCTACATACACCGATGTGTTGACGGAATTGAGTTAACTCGCACACAAGTTATTGTTTATCAATCCCTGCAAAAGTTCATACAAAACAGTTATTGTAAAGGATAATGTTTTCTGTTTCTTTGTGTCATTCTTTGCGTTTGTGCGTGTGTGAGCGAATGCACACAAACGCGCTGGTCGATCGATTTGATGTGAAAACAAGTTGAAGAAATTGATTTTTCACAATATGGATGAAGAAAAAGGTTCGATGACGTTGTTTTGTTGTAAATATTTTATATGGCGTCATGTTGGTCGTAGTAATATCTAATCCCCGTTGGAAAGATACGTCAATAATACATCATAAAAATGAACACAAAAACCGGCCTGCCCGGGTATTTTCTGTTAATTTCATGGATGACATCCTCTGCAGAATACAAATTTAATGCGAGAGGGCGAAAAGAATCAAGATGGGTAAAAGAAAAACATTGCTAAATTTTCAAAATAGACACCATAAATGTTGTAACAAGAATTGAAGCGACAAAACATGGTAGCACAGTCAACAAGTCTCTTATTCCTGTATTCAAGAGGTGCACAAAAGACTGGTAGCACTTACCAAGTTGGTAACTACACTCATTCATGGCTACCACATTCGTGCCACTTTTACAACTACATGTATAGAACTAGTTTCACTTCCATAGCTACAGATATGGCTACCTCACCAGTGTCACTTCTACAAGAATAATGTAGGCTACAACAAGACATGTTGTCCCATTTATTCGTCACGTTTTTTATTTCAAAATTTTGCAAAAATTAATGAGCGCGCTGATGTCATCCATAAAATTTACTTGCTTTGGCCTTAATTACGTTTACACAAAGATAGCGATCAATGAAGACAAAAACATGGTGTCAGTCGCAAAGAATGCTGTATTGTTGTATTCTGCATTGAGTATTGTTGATAATATGTGATGCGCATGTCCGGAATGCCTTCGACGCGCCCTAACGGATGCGTGTGTAAGCGGTCTTCTGTTGTCTGAGTAGTTGCGTGTGTATGCCATCCTCTGTTGTCCGTTTCATGTGAAAACTATAGAAATGTGTCCATTTTCGACAGGCCATTGAAAAAAGAGCATGCTCTTTCCTTTTTTTATCATATTGGTTCTCAACAGATCTTTGACATGATTCTAATGTTTGCATAAATCAAAGCATTGGCCAAATGAAATGAAATGCATGTGGACTAAACCTGGTCTCAGATTCGTACCCAGATTCTTTACAAAACATTCAAATCGCTAAGTAGTGTTACGAGAGGTTTCTACGTTTTCTTGAAAAATAACAAGATATTTTTTTCTTAATTTTTACAGGAACAAGCAAATCCTGTGTATACTAGGGATGCTAACCATTAAATGTTGGACAGCAATGTTGTTTCTGGGATCAGTGGATTCGGTAGGCCAGAAAAAACAGCTACTTATTGAGCTATGTCAACAAAATTGTTGTTACGCAATTGCGGTTTTGCCTTTTTGACGTCAATACTTGGCCACCCCACCCCATGAATTTGCATGGTCAGTTCAGTCCATGAATAGATCTAGAGGCAACTATGGCGCGCGCTCGTGAAACGCACGAGGCAAGTAGTACCGTGAGAGGCTCCTGGGAATCGAACCCGCGGGCCGCCAGCTCACGAACCGAACACACTTACCACTAGGCTACTAGGTCAGGACCAGTTAGATTCGTCAGTAAGTGGTGCTTAAATCACGCTGTTACACTCGGACTAATTTGTTATACTATCGTGTGCACAACTCAACAGTAGCGAGTTTATGTGTGTGTGTGTGTCTGTGTGTGTGTGTGTGTGTGTGTGTGTGTGTGTGTGTTCTTGTTTGTGTGTGTGTTCTTGTTTGTGTACCACCTCACGACGTAACGCACTGACTGCTGTACTGAGCAGTACAAGCTGCATATCCGAAAAGATTTATTTGATCCACTCACACCGGGATGGACAACTACTCTTTTTGTAAGTGTTGTGTGTTCTTAAACGCGCTTGGGGGTGTAGCTCTCCTAAGTTAGTCTCTACCAGACTAACCGCGCCGGCTATAGGGAAAACATTTGCCGGGGGACTTTCGTAGCCGACTCCCTTCATACAATTGACTCTATTTGGCCAATTTCTACTATTTTCCCAGCGACCCGCGGAGGCTGGTAGAGCCGAAGCCGCGTGCCTGCGAAGCTGGTGCGTTACGCTGAATGGTGGTTATACCGGCTATATAGATACAGGTATAGATATACAATCAGAAAACATCGCCGGATAAGTCAAAATTGTTCACACAGATGCCAACAATGAAATATGGCCTTACGCTATGTACTTTCTGGCCAACGTCCTGTTGGGCCCTCTTGTGATAAGATATCTGTTGTAAAACCACTTGTACCTAAAACTAGTGGCATTTATTGGCCCCCAAAGTACCGCCCAAATGTTACATTCTCATGGCTTCCGTGGGTAGGTGTCGATCAAACAAAGGCCAGGTAAGAATATGCGCTTCTTGGCGGCTTTCTATGGTACTGCAATGGAATGTCATGATTTTTGACTGGCAGGTAGCTTTCAGAGTCGGGAAGAAACATCAAGATGTTAGGATGAAATATTATAACGTTATATGACTACTTAGATTTTCTTACAAGCACCCATGGGTGTGAAACCGCGCGGCAGCCATAATCATAATAATTTCAAACCAAGCCCCAACTATAAAACAGGCTCCGCCCCTGGGGTGTCGCCAAGAAGTTATGATTTTCCATCCCCGTGACTTCTGCTTGGAGATACTGAAATACCAAGCGAGCCCAGGGATCATGAGTAGTATAGAAGGTGCACTGAGACTGTATTTCTTGTGTTACAGGGGCGGTGACGTGAGGCCGGGCGGATGCACACCTTTCATCACGGACACGTCCACTAATGATGATGACGAGGTACGTATCAGGGACGGACCGCTAATCATTCAGGGAGGGTGTGTCAGATCATTGGTTCAACTTTGATCGGCTCATCATCCAAGTCAGCCCTGATTCGCTACTGACGCTGATGGATGCCCCACGTGTGACTAAGCATTGTAGCTCTAATACTCATATACGTAACTCATAGTGTACAAGATGTTTGCCCAACAACACATGCAAGACCCAGACTACTCAGCCATTTGAAAAGGCGACAATTTTATCATTCGAAAAAAGACCAAAAACACAAAAAGACACTGACAGCAAAAAGGCGTGTTAATACACAACACATTGCCACATATAGAGCTGTGCTTTGCCAATGGCAATAGCCAAAAGTACAAAAGTCTGAATGTTCTAACAGCAATTGAGACGATACTTGACACCAAGAACCAATATGTGCTTCTCCTAACCGTGAGAGGATCTAAGTAAAAACCAAAAAGTTGCCATTTCGATACCACCAATTTTGATTTGCGTAAAGGAAGAAAACAATTTTACCTTCCTCACGAAAATGACATGTAAAGTATATGCGTAAGATGTATATGTAGTAAGTTTTTTTGTAAACACTTAGTTTTATTACTTGTAACTTTATAGTTCCATGTGTAGAACCGATTATTATGTACAAAAACATGCAATTGAGCCTACTGGCTGCAAAATGTTTTTACAAAGCTTTTGTGCAAAATAAACCATTCATTCATTCATTCATTCATTCATTCATTCATTCATTCATTCATTCATTCATTCATTCTCATGACTATGTCCCCAGGAACAGTACCTGCTGGGTAGGAACGACCGGTCCCACTGCCATGACACCGGGGAGAGCCGGCCCGTGGACCCCACGGCCAGGAAGAAACTCATCATGGCCAGCATCCTCTGTCTCATCTTCATGGTGGCCGAGGTGATCGGTAAGTCACGTGATAGCCACGTGATATCACGATAGGTCACGTGATATATGTGCATTTTCTGTCTCATCTTCATGGTGACTGAGGTGATCTGTAAGTCACGTGATAGTCACGTGATGTCACAATAGGTCAGGTGATATATGTGCGTCCTTTTTTCTATCTTCATGATGGACGAGGTGATCGGTAAGCCACGTGACAGTCACGTGATATCACTTATTTGCATGTGTGATTGTCAGATTTATCTTAAAACCAGTCTAGCCATCATGACAAAGATCGCCCATATTGTGACGTCACTAATTTGCATGTGTGATTGACAGGTGGCTACCTAGCCGGCAGCCTGGCCATCATGACAGACGCCGCCCACATGATGACGGATTTCGCCAGCTTCATGATCAGCCTGTTCGCTATCTGGGTCGCGACTCGGCCGGCCACCAAGAGCATGAACTTCGGCTACTATCGGGCAGGTAAGTCCATACTTCACATCTGCTTGGAGATTGTAATATCATCGCTGGTTGTATATCGAATTCTGATTTAAACTGTCTAATGGCTTGCCTTTTTTCCGTTATCTTTTGCCTAATTAACAGGTGATGAGAGCGATAATGTCTGTAATGATAACGTTTATCATGTGTTCATGTTTACATGTTTATGTTTACTTGTTTAGGTGATGGGGACGCTGGTGTCGACGCCGGTGCTTCTATTGTTTAAGTTTATGCTAATACTTATGTTTGTATTTACGTTTACCTGTTCAATACGGGATGTAGGCGCATCTGTTGACGTCGGAACTTATTTTGGCATTTGTTTATATTTTTGTTTATGTTCATGTTTACGTGTACCGTGTTCCAGAGGTCATGGGTGCCCTGGTGTCCGTGCTGTTGATCTGGGTGGTGACCGGGATCCTGGTGTATAACGCCGTGCTGAGAGTCATCCACAAAGACATGGACATCGACGCCAAGATCATGCTCATCACGGCTGCCTGCGGGGTGGCTGTCAATTTGGTGTAAGAGCCGGCAAAATTCATGCTCTTGAATTGTACGGAAGGGTCATGCAGACGTAACATGAAAGATTATTACATCTGTTGAATGAAAGCCGAATCTTTTTTTTTTTAAATGGTCGCTACGTAAGAAATCAAAGACTAATTATAAGGAAGACTGTATCACCCCTCGTCCCGGTTTAGACTTCTATACACCTTTTGACCAATCACTGATGCCGTATAGTTGATCCTATAGCTGATTTTTTTGCCCTGTGATTTGTTAATGAACCGTCTCTATTTGATAATGATTTAGGAAAGTTTGAATATTTTCTACATTTTTAATGTTATTTATTGCAGTTTATTGTAGCTTTCTTTTAAGACAGTGCTTGATTCTGACTTACTTAGGCCTACCGCCCATCCTTGGGCATTCTGAGGGTATTGATGCTAAATGACAATCTATTTTCCCACTACAGAATGGGCTTCATCCTCCATCAGTGGGGTCACGGACACAGTCACGGGTTCAGCGGACATGGGCACAGCCACGGGGGCAAAGGTCACGGTCACAGCCACGGGGACAAAGGTCACGGTCACAGCAACGGAGGTCAAACATCAACAGGTCACGGACACAGCCACGGGGGTCAAACGTCAACAGGTCACGGGCACAGTCGTGGGGGTCAAATGTCAACAGGTCACGGTCACAGCCACGGGGGTCAAACATCAACAGATCACGGAAACAGCCACGGGGGTCAGATGTCAACAGGTCACGAGGGTCAAGAGCAATCTGAGAAAGGTCATACACAGGACGGTCCATGTAGTCACGAGGAATGCGACGAGAGTCAGAAGTTGGCAAAAAGTTACCAAAGTAACGGCATTCCGAGTAGTTATGGCGGCATTAGGTCGTGTGAAGAAGGGAATGCCATCGGCAATGGAAAAGCTAGGACCGGTACAGAGAGTCAGGGTTACCAGCAGGGAGACCCACACGCGGAGTTACTGGGGAAGGAAGAGGGTGGCGAGCACAGCCGGAAAGAAAACGTGAACGTCCGGGCAGCGTTCATCCACGTGGTCGGGGATTTCGTGCAGAGTCTGGGCGTGCTGATCGCCGCAATCATCATTTACTTCAGGGTAAGCACTTAAAGATTTCTGGACAATACAAGCGAAATACGAAGGCTCACAACGACAATTGTCGCGTCACAGCGGTTGGTTGCGTATTTATCGATGTGGGCCTTCGTAGTCTATGGACCAAGAAGCCAAATTACAATCACAATCAAAAATACACCTTGAACAAAAAATACGGAAGGCGGTGTCTATGACACAAACTTGCATGTAACCGTTATTTGTATCTTATTCCATGGCAGCATGAAGAGCTGCGTACGCGTATTTTTGTTACATAGTCGTGTTAAACATTCAGCATGAAGATCGTCTGTACGTCTGAGTGAAAGACGGGTCCATTATATAACTTCTACTAGGGGAGTTTTGTTAGCAAAATACCAACCTCTCATTGTCCCCAAAATCATCGCTACGGTGTGGTGGTCCCATAAAGAAGTACTTCCGCGCAGTTTACAGGCCATCGTACATCTATGTCGCACCTTTGTAACTACATGTAATCTCCAAGTATCAAAAGGACCAACCTGAACCAAAAACTCCCTGATTTGAGTGATGACAGGTCTCCGGTGGCTTTGGATACTGGTTGGCCCTTTTGATACTGCCTTGCCACCGATACATCTGCTTGGAGATTAGCTACATCACTAATGAACATGTTTGTGTTCCCCAGCCTGATTGGGCCATCGCGGACCCCATCTGCACCTTCATGTTCTCCGTCCTGGTGCTGATCACAACCCTCAGCATCCTGCGGGACACCATCAACGTGCTGATGGAAGGTACGGCAAATAGACATTCATTAGTGTCCGCCGCCATGTTGGTGTCCTTATTTGCATAGTGTGCAGGTTAAGTGTTTTCAGACATCTAAAGACCTTTTGTCTGCCGCCATGTTGGTGTCCTTATTTGCATAGTGTGCAGGTTAAATGTTTTCAGACATTTAAAGACCTTTTGTCCTCCGCCATGTTGGTGTCCTCATTTGCATAGTGTGCAAGTTAAATGTTATCAGACATCTAAAGATCTTCTGACCCTATCAAACAGTCACTAGATCTAGAGCTCGAAGAAGATAACAACTGAAGAATACTTGCCGATGAAACACAAACTGATGTACGCGCTTCCGCTTGGATACTTTGAAATGTAGATAGGGATATCAAAATGGCGGTAAGCACCTGTCTGTTTGATTCGTATAAAAGTTAGCGACAAATGGCATTTTCCGTGACCTTTATAAGCCCCACACTTGAGAAAAGTCGGATCGTTTGAAGAAATGGGCCTCCCCTTTTATTCCAGTAAAACGAAGCATTTGACGAATTTTTCTCAATTTTTTTTTTTCTAACGAGACAGATTCTGGCGTCATGCTAATTCTTTACAACCGTTTCCAGACGCCCCTGACATCTTTTTGCCCTTGTTCTGTTTCCAGGTACCCCCCGCGGACTGGATTTCAACTCCGTGAAGGAGAGTCTAAAGGAGATCCCCGGGGTCCACGCCGTCCACGGGCTGCACATCTGGTCCCTGACGGTCGGGAAGAACGCGCTGGCCGTCCACATCGCCGTGGGTAAGTACGATAGATTTTGGCAACGCCTAAGGGCAGAGTCTTTCTTGTAGGGTAGCCATGAGGTCCGCTAATATGAGGGTTTGACTTACTTTTGATACGGACACTTTTAATAATTTCAGATTGCCGTAGGTTAATACGGCAACTCATTTGACAACCCTAATATAATTAAATGCAAACATTAAAGATCTTCTTTTGGAATTATACTTTCTATTTTGTCTCTTTTTATTTTCTTAATGTTGGAGAAAGTAGATTTTGAAGAGAATCATCAGCAGTTATTTTAGAGGAGTGTTTCTAAGATTTCCTATACTGAGAGGAAACACAGCAGGAAATGGTCTCGGAAAAGTTAAGTTTTCTTCCTATAATATCTGCTTGAAAATCACCACCTTCTTGTAGTTCATTATAGTCATATGTCTCCTCCAGACGTTGACGCGGACCCCCAGGAGGTGCTGGACATAGCCTCCCGTTTGGTGCGCAGCAGATTCGACGTGCATTCCTCGACGATTCAGATCGAGCTGTTCCTGGAGGAAATGCGCGACTGTTCTCACTGTCGGGACCCCTCCGACTGAGAGCGCATGCGCACGTTCAATCTCCAAGCAGATGTGTGGCTTCAATTCTTTATTCCTTAAAAACTTAACATAGTTAGGCGTTTTGTTCTAAACATTGTTCAAATGATGCAGTCTTTTTCCAGTAGACGTATCACTTGAAAAGATGAATAAAATAAGCTGAATCCATACATCTGGTTGGAGAGTATCATACTCAGTAACTTTTATGGTAATATCACTCTTGGAGTGAAAAAGATGCAAACTCTTAAAGTAAGAAAACTGGAGTGCCTTGAAAGTTGATTTGAAAAATGTGTTTGTGTGTGTGGGTGTGTCTTTTGTAGTATAGATAGATGGATCAAGAGTGAGCTAAATCTTGGTCAATACAATTCACTTGAATGGACTATTGTTTGCTTTTAGCCCCCGGTGTACCTTAGAAAAAATTGAATTGATGGAAGAATGGAACAATGATTGAAAGTAATGTCTTTGAATTTAAAACATGTAAATAAAATGATTGATCAAGCATAACAAATATTGATTGAAATGATGACGAAATCAAGCAATAAGGACGCAGGTTAGAACAATAACGGACAATGAAAATATTCACATGTTAAGTGCTTCTTTACATGTTTTATGCTATGTGGATCATAATTTGTCCTCAGATTAAAAAAGTTGCGATGTCCTGCTTGTATCATTTTAAGCTTAAAAACTGACCTGATTTTTAAGGTGGATTGTTTTGAGCTCTTGGTTTTGTGAGATTTTTATTTGTACTTGTTCTGTCCAGTGCTTCTCAGAAAATAATCTGCTGTGCTAGCCTCCATCGCAGGCTTCCCGGGTGGCGCCGACGTTTATCTTTTTTTTGGGGGGGGGGGGGGCGCTGATTCGCGATTTTTAACTTATAGGGGCCAGGTTCTTTTTTTTTGGGGGGGGGGGGGGTATCTCCCAGAGCGGCACATACGGCCCCCCGAGCAAATCAGCGCTAATCAGCGCCCCCCTCCCAAAAAAAAATAAACCCCGGCGCCACCGGGGAGCTTGCAAACGAGGCTACTGCTGTGCGACCTGGCTCTTGCGCCGTATATATGGGCACTGACATAGTTACAGAGTATATTTTAGATATTCTTAATTACAATGTCATACATACATTGATGAAGAGCAGACATCCACTGATGAAGTCAACTCTTCAAACTGGACAAAATGCAGAAATTACTTTCCGATGTTTCGGGTGACAAAATAGATGTCGCTTTCGCATAGTTTGACGCTGACAATAGCAAAAGATTTCGCTCCAAACATTCCAGACCGGCAGACCAAATCACCAATTTTTGTCCAGTTTCAAGAGTTAGATATTCATCTTTAAATGTCAGATATACATATACATATACAACTAGTAAATTAGTTCGATCTACAGTGATATTGAAGGCATTAACGTCGATGCAAGTGCGTTCTCGTACCATACGATAAGCAGTTACTTAATGTACGCTTTTAAACATGGACACCTTTAATGGCATCCATGGCTAGTATTTCTTCCCAAATCATGCAAAAGGGTTTGAACCATGTGTGCTGTTTTCAAGTAAAAAATGTGTCTATGAGATTCCTATGATTTTGTGTTAAGGGCCGGATGTGCTGCAAAAATGAGAAATTATTAGTGCCAAATAAAATTCATAAACGGAAACCCTTCCTTTCATCGTTCACCGATGATGTAAAAATGATTGTTTTTGTTTTAGCTTTAGTTTTAATAATCTTGGTGTTTATTTGTTTTTTGTTGTGAATCGCAATATTTCTCGCTGTAGGTATGCTATTGACAAAGCTTTGTAATGTTGTTTAAAGACGCAATAAAGTCTATTTCTGGACCTTTGTCTGGTGGATAGTGATTTTTTAATTTATTTTCAAAACGTACAACGAACGAGTTATCTTGGCGACATACAAACACAGAAACATACACAGCCCGCTACACACCTAGAATAAATGAAGATCCATCAACGTTTCCGTCACTTTTTTGCCTACATGCAAACACACAAACATGAAAAGTCCGCTGCAGTACTGTTGAAAAACGCCAGGTAAATGATTTTTTAAATTAACATTCCTTTGCACAACCACTACACACCTACCAAAAATCATGAAGATTCATCAAAGGTTTCTCGAGTTATACTCTAGCTTGACATACATATAGACCCACCCTACAGTTGGCGTAACCGAAAACATAATCTTTTCGGCGAAGATAAAAATGCACACACGTTTCCAATGGGGGTCTTCCTTGCTGTTTATCCATAATTATCAATATTGATAATAAAAGGCGAAGTAGTAAGATGTATTACAATTTTTGGTCAAAGTAAATGGTCAAAGTCGAGGGGCCTTAAGCTGTACCACGTGCGCTTGAAATTCTTAACGAACCCAAAAGCTATCTACGTTCAAAAATCATGACCATAGCATCTCCAAAACATGAGATATCAAAACGGAAACTTTTTTTGCAGTACCATAGAAAGTCGTTAGGATGCCTATGATCGTACCTTGTTTTGCCGACACTTTCCTACATACAAAATGCCATATGGATCTATCAGATTCTATCCACAACTTCAGTCTCTAATAATCATGCTGTCCACACAAAAATCTATAAAAAAATGCATAGAAGGATATTTAAAAAAACTTGCAAACTGAATCTGCTACGTCTTTCAGAAAGTTTCAACCGACGTTTTAGATCTGGAATGTATAAAATCGTCGAAAACATGGTTCAAAACAGCGCGGTGAGAATAGAGACCCCTAGTGGTTCAAAGTTTTATTGCAGAAAGAACCAGCCCAGTTACACTAATCTTCTTGCAGTACTTCCAACGGTAGATAGAAGTCGCTTTTAATCCGCGTACATGTGAACCAGTATATCAAGGAGGTTAAATATTTTATATTTTAACCTCCTTGAGTATATTGATTATTTTGCTGGGAAGTATCTTAGTTACTATGTGAAGATTGTATTGCCTCTTGAACAGAGGAACTTCAGAAAATGATATGCATGCTGCTGATTGTTTTGTAGTCTCTGCAAGACTACATTGGCTGTTATGAAAAAGGAAAAGTTGCTAGGAAAAAAGTAGAAATTGGCCAAATTTGTTGAATAATTTACCAGCTCCTCTGGCTGAAACTAGGCTACCAGAGTTGTACATTTTGAACCCATGGAGTCTGGCAGAGGCTGATTGTGGTTATCCTTGAAAGCAAACCGGCGTTTTGTCTTGTGTGGGTATGTTGGAGATTCAAGCAAGGACTTGATTAAAGTAACAATTAGCATGGCCTTACCTTAAATTCATGTCAAGTATATACAAGTGTCACATTTACTAACATATCATTTTGTTATAGATCTATACAGCTGCCTTTAAAATGAGCATTCCACTCCAGAAGGGGGTATTGTTTTCAGATATTTTGGGGATACAAATGCGCCAGACTTTTGGCTAAATCACCTCATCTGTCTTTTCAACAATAATCTTTTTCTAAATCCATGTACCCCCATACAGACCCGCTTCTAGTGTACTTGCACGGCAAACTTCGGGCACAATTTCTCACTAACGGTAGAAGCTTAATGAAAGCAGTCGAGTGACTATCACACATTTAGGAAGGTACACTAAAACGCTTGAAGACTATCCCATATTGGGATACAGAGATTTTGGTACTTTGGTAAGAAACATTGAATTCATTGTTGGAAGGGTCCCCCTGGTAATTCAAGAACTTGATCGCTATAGTATAATGTTCGGCCTGCGTTTAGGCTTCAACTTATGGTAAATTTGACAAAACAAAGTGGATTCAAGCATAACGATTTAGTCTCTGATGAATTATAATACCTGCTTCTTGAGTGAAATGCTTTTTTAAATTACTGTAATTCTTGATTTGTTAACTGTAACTTAATTTGAGCTGATTTAACGGTCACTAGTCAACAGCTAAAATTTCATAATCGCAAATATTTCACAACTGATATTTGAGACAGTAACATTTGCTCCCCACCGTTAAAATTAAGTGCCGTGCCGCGATCTACTCCATTTTCCCGCAACCGTCCCAACCGCTATATATTTTCTACCGCGATATCAAAGTGATTTACAGTAAATTTTGTATGACAAAATCATGATCAACACAAAGTTCAGGTTCCAATTGTCAAATAGACAATTTATTTCCTGGACAGCTTTCTTGGAAGAAAATTTCCAAGTGCTTAAGTCGAACAATTACTTTCTCCCACTAAGAACTTCTCTCCACAATCTCAAATGACTTTCCAATAACCATCAATAGATAACCAACCTACATGATTCAGTCAAATGTGTATCAAAACTTTTCAATGCATTTCTGAACAAGTGCATTGGAGTACAGCTACAAAAATACTTTGGAGGTACGTTTGTACCTCAAATGTATTTCAATCTCTTGAATAGAAAACCGTCATAGTGTAACGTGTGAGTTGTACAATTGCAACATGAAAAATGCAATTGCATCTCTATCTGTGCGCATACATTCATGTAACATATACAACTTAACCTTGAGCACACTGAACTAGCCGTTTGGCACCCCATTCTCTATTGGTTAGAGTTAGGCAGCAGGGAGAAGGTTAACCTTGTACTGTGTTACCAAAGGTTAAAGACACCGTGCTTGACAATTGGTTAATGGATAATTGAATTGACATTTTGGTAAGTACAAACTTGCTTGTGGTAAAGATTTTCCCTCCCTTCGCATTTGGCAAATCCTTATCCTAACATAACATCTTACAAGTAACATTCATACAAACTTAACTTTTCCCACTCCCAATCTGTTCATAAGAAGCGTTCGCACCAAAAAATCATTACAACAATTTTTTTCTTTTCTCAATTTGCCGTTGAGTGGTTTTCTGCGGACAATTGGTCCAAGGTGTCTGTTACCGTGTCTTAAATTGAAAGTATCATTTCCTAACAACCGTACAAAATATCATCTTTCAGTGTATTTACATACTGCTAACTGTGCAAGAATGTACTGGCCAATTTAGTTAAACACTAGTATTATTGGACTTAAGATTTTAACAAAATTAACATGCATTGGAAAGTAACCAAAAACAATTCGCACCCAATATTGCAACAGAAGTTATGAAATTAAAGCATCCGAAAACTACAAGTATGATTTTTAATAACCCTTGGCCCACTAATTTGTGCTGTGACCAATACGAATTTGGTAAATACTTAAAAGTAAGGTTAATTTTTTTGTCAAGTTAACAGGAATGATATCTATGCTCTAGATTAGTGCCCCCCTCCCCAAAACATAACTACATACAAAAATTAAGCGCAACAATAAATAAATAAATAAACTAAACAAGCTCCGAAACATTTTTCCCGGATCGAAATGTAAACACAAAATGTAATATTCTCGAATTTGGTTTAAGTCAGTCTGCCCAATTTACTCAATACTTAAAAAAAGTACCAGAAATCAATTGAGATTAAAGGAAATTTATATAAACGCTGTTTCAAAATTTCTGCACAGCAAGTTATCCCCAATATATACATCTATGCAAAAATAGAGCTGACATAAAGTGGTAGTTTTTCTGTCAATGTCTCTGATTGGCTACCTTACAGTAGCCTCCAACCCCCACAACTAATGAGATAAATTCTGACAACCGAAAGAAGGAATTGTTGAAAATTTTTGTCCCTTCCCAAAACAATACAATTATACACTATGGTCTAAAATAGTAAAATTAGGTAGGGTTGTCAAGTTTAAGTTTGGGCCTGGCAAGTCACTGAACAATATCAGAATCTTCAGTACAAAACGTTGGTGAATTTTTTTTAGGTTTCAGTTTTTCGACAATGTAGTTTCGAAGCAGCTCTACTATGCATTTTGGTATGTGCAAATATCCAATAAACAAAATTCAGTTTAACTTCTTTTACGATATCTTTAAATGTTTTTCTTTGGTCTCAGATCAAATGAATAATTGGTAATGAATATAGCACGTTCACTTGTTTTCGCTGGTTCGTTTTCAGCAAAGAAAAAACAATAAGATTTTGACACTTTTCTGAGTTCAATCTTTCGCTTATGAGAACGCTGGGTTATTCAATTGCCATTCCACAAGTTTTCCAAACAAAAAACAGTGGTACCCTACTTAACACCCACCTCTAACCACTTTTCCTTCTTTCCGCTCAAACATATCAAAACGTCAACTTCTTAAATCCTTATTACACTTATTACACACCATACGCTTCACCCAATCCTTCTCAATAAATGTGTGGACCGGTGAGAAGTCCTCTTTACTTTAAATTCACGATACACAAAAACTGAACAAAAAAACAGGGATGTCTTTTTTAGAGATTGTCCACCGATTGTTTGGGTAGGAACGTCCAATTTTTGGCCAAGTCATAGATTCAAATTCAGTTGCAAGCAAAGCTGAGAATAGATGGATTTAGATGATTGGACATCCCTGTCAGTATGTCTATATGTGTCAGACGTCGAGAAAGAAAAAAATTGTAAATAAAAGATACCATTTCTTCAGTTTCCTTCAAAGCTTTCTGCAATGTATAGCCGTACATTATCTGATATTGAACTTATTTTCAATACAAACTTTACGCATATCTGCTAGAACATAGCGTTATACATATACATATAAACATCTTTTTTAAACTATTAATTTTGTAAGACAAAACTCTACAAAAACAGGCTGTCCAAGTGTGTTCACGTCACATTTCGCAACTCTTGGAATGTACGGTTACTGCTGCTGTGCAAGAGCACCACCTTGCAAGTTTCACCGGTACTGCAGAACCTTGGAATAGTGTTAACTCTCTAGCGAGCTGTAACATACTAGAACACACAGTGCGACAAACTCTAGAATGAACTTTTCAACTATTCATAGAACAGAGAATATGATCATCCTTTTATCGTGTAACAAAAAAGCGTTTTCGTTCCTTATTTCGACTTCTTGGCGATGGCGTCTGCTCGAAGACACGCCCCTTCCACGGCGTCGATGAGTAAGTTTCGGAAGCCGCCGGACTCGAGCTTGTGGATGGCGTATATCGTGGTTCCACCGGGGGAGCACACGTCGTCCTTTAACTGCATGGGGTGTTTCCCTGTTTCTAGCACCATCTTGGATGCACCCTGTCAAGAAGAACAAAGTTTTTATCAACAACATGTCTAAATTGACACCTACTTATCCTGCATTAACATTAATCTACCAGGTTGCATAGATCCACCACTGTGGGTTTGAGAGATCTCTATTGCACAAGGTATGTACAGTTTAGATATACAGAAGCCCATTATACTCCTGAATGTTGGGTTGGAGATATGTTTGGACGGATCTTTTTCAGGGTGGCGGAATTATGTACCCTAGTGGCATTATGTGTTAGTGATAATAATAATAACTTTATTGCAAGTTCATGCCCGAAGGCTAATTGCAGACAACAAGTACATGGGAATACATGGGAATCGATATATAGTTATCTAGTCTACAATGAAAGTTCTATGTTAACTAAGGTTGACTTTGGCTGGGTTTGACTACGTTAGTAGATGTCACAGTTTGGAAAGACAAATAAAATTGTAGACGTTACAACAGAAATAAAGTTACTGCCTGTTGGCCCATTTGGTATACTATTACTATAGCATTTTTTTTTCAACCAACAAGTACTGTAAGACTACAACACTACAACAACAACTACCCCATGAAAAATGGTGACTGACATTCCACATTCTAAGTGAGAAGTGTTGGTAGAGTCTTGCAACATACCAGTAATGTTTGGGCAGCCAGTTTGATTGACAGTTCCCGTGGCAACCCCATCTTCACCCCTCCGTCCGCTAAGGCATCGATGGCTGTGAAGGCCTGGGATTGGACAAAAACATTGGTCATTTATTGGTCCATATGACAATGTCATTTGTAGTAGCTTGCCTTAAATACATTACAATGCATGTATTTTACTATTTCTCCTGTAATTTGATTGTAGCTATGATTCACATATGAAGTCTCAAGCTGAAATTGTTTATTTGAATTCTAATGATTTGTAAACTGATGATTCAGAAAGCTATGACAGGTTTTTTCATATTTTCACATTTTGTGGGTCTCGAGTTTGAAAGATGCATACAGCAACCAAAACCAGTGCAGCCAGAAAGCATTCTTAGCAAGTATTCTAGCTTTGTTGTTAGTTTCCTGCTTTAGGGAGGCCTATTCATACTAGTATAAGCAGCATAAAAATAACAGTACAGGTTGGATATGTTGTTGATTGGGAAAAATTACAAAGTCTCTGTTTTCTTTTTGAGGGGGAGGGGGGCAGACCAGTCCAAATCAGTTAGCACTACTACTACTAATCCCTGTTCTTCAGATCAGGACACCCCTCCATTCTATGATTTGTGGTAACATCTGTTTAGAGGGGAGATCCACCCATAACTCTACCAGGGTGTGTGGTCTGTCCTTATGTAACATGTTTAGTTATTTCATCATGTCAACGAAGTGACTAGGGGTAAAAAATGCTTAGTCACTACCAGACTAACTACGCCAGGGTTTCACTGGTAGGCTCCGGGCAAAATGTGATCTTCACTGTGGACTGACTCTACTGGCTAATTATTCCCTTTTCTGCCAAATTCTACGATTCATACGCCCGTTAGAGGGCCTGGTGGCGGCTAAAAAATGCTACTTTGTAACCTACAAGTAAGAATTTAAAGTCAGTGGTGTTTCAAAAATGAAAAATCACAAATTACTGTAGATTGTTTGGAAAAATGCTTCATTTTAACACCTTTAGAACAGTGTAAACAGCTTAATTACACATTTTTAACCATGTAAACAGCTTATCTACTTTAGTCTATGCAAATTTGCTGAAAATTTTCATTTTGATTCTAATGAAGCCGACAGAAAAGAATGCCAAAACATTGTTTTCCTTTATTCCGCTTCAAATAACATTTATTATTTTATAGCAAAACATATGTGGCCTCTGTCGGAAAATATTATTCTATTGACGGGTAAAACCCTCATTTACATAGGCCTTACAGCATTGGCTGTGGCTAAACAGTCCTATAAGAGAATGCCAGTCTCTACAACATAGGCACTGTAACCGGACATAGTTCTGTTGCAAAGTAGAACAATAAATCTACCAAACAACATAGCCCCCCCCCCCCCGTGTTACATGATTTTTCCTTAACCTAGTAGACAGTGCTACACCAATGTTTCATTTTTCAGCCAAGAAAAAGTCTAGCTAGTTTGTGTTATTGAGTTTTTACACCAGTAATCGAGTAAAGGGGGTTAAACTTTTGAACTGTGCCCTATGTGTGACCTGGTTACATTCCCACCATTTTGAGCATGACTGTCTGTGAGGCTGATGCTGATTGGTCAATATAGGGGGCAGGGTAGTGGGCGGTTCAAACTGGTTTGGGCAGTTATGTATACTAGAAGATGTCCTGGTGAGGGAAGACCAAACTGGGAAAACTTAATCTTTCCTTTTCCTTCTTACAGAAAAAAGTCTCAACATTGGACCAAAATTTTCAAGGAAAGAAAGATTTCAAGGATAATGAAATTGTAGTAGGCACTAGAGTTGTATTACCATTTTGAGTTCACCACTGTGGTGGGTTCTTTAACGTGCTTGAGGTGTGGCTCTCCTAAAACACAGGACCTCAGGCTTTGCGTCCAATCCGAGAGGATGTCGCTCTAAACGGTTAGGCACTCATTTTCACCTGAGGCGAGTCCCAGGGGCAAAACATCGGGGCCTGCCTGGGATTCGAACTCAGAACCTTCATGATCAGATTCTAACTTAATCTAAGGTAACAACTCTATCCACCTTTGTTTTCTTTCTATGCAGTCAACAATTTCTTGAATTGTACCGAATCTCCCACCTTCTTGAACTATCATTCTTTCTTTACACATGGCAGTGTCTAGAACAAACAACTAATGTCACCCATCCCTCTATCCCATTGTTTAAGACGTTACACAAAGGTTATGTACAGTGGTGTGTAGGACAAGACAAGTTTCAAGACATTGAATGGTTAATCTGAAAGCGATCTAGGTGATCTGCCTTTTTTCTAAAACACCATATCCACCAACAAGCTTGTGATTTTAGTCCCGGACCACCTGACCACCCCGTGACATCACAGCGCGGTACTTACATATGCCTGCCCCATACCCCCCAAACCTATGGCCATGTGTATAGGTTCTCTGTAGGCGTCCCAGCAAAACCCACGTTTCTGTATCATCTGCAAACACGGAGATAAACAAATACCGCAGCTTCAAGCTCGCTGTTTCAAGGTCACAATGGTGCCCCAAGGTCAATCTTGTTTGACAAAATTGTGGTCAAGTTCTTTCGAATCCAATCCTTACAACTTGAACTTTGCCATACAGAGAATCAAATTAAACGTGAACAAAGACAACATATCATTATTTTTTTCTTCTGTTTTTGAGACGAAATAGAAAAGACAGCAATTCTTCTCAGTTCGTTGATTCTTCTCAGTTTGTTATCTGGTTTTTAAAAATTATCTTTCTACACCACCACAACTACCATCAACTGTTGGGACTAGTAGTGTCTAACATAAAACCTGTACCTGTAACATTGTTCAGGTACAGGTCTAGATCGGAACATGATCAAATGTACCTCAAAAGGGGGATGCCCTAACATAAGATGTGCCCTTACTTTAGACAGATTTTTTACTGATCTTATTATGCATAAGTATTCGTGTTTGTTGCCACCGAATATGCTGATTCAGGGCTCGAAATACTGGGTGCATGTGCACCCAGTGCACCCAATTTTGGAGCTGTGCACCTAATTTTTTTTTGTGGGTGCACTGGTGCACCCAAATATTTTCGTACGGTTTAATGTGTAAAGGTATCACTGCACACTAGTAGACAGCATATTCTTGACATCTAAGTGTAAGAAAATAATAAAATCTTTGTTGTAGTACCTGTTTAATATTTTGATGTTAGAATTTGAGTTAATTTCGATTTTGAAAGCTTCAAAATTGCGTGCCGAGATCGGGTGCCAAAAGTGCATGAAGAGGAACAGTAAGGTTTGTCATTAGGTTTTGCTTACAATAGTTACATTCTACTTTATTTTATGTGGTGCACCCAAAAATTTTTTGGTGCACCCAATTTTTTAGGTTGGGTGCACCAGTGCACCTATTCCCGAAACTGAATTTCGAGCCCTGTGATTAGAATAGTAAATAAACCAAGTCCTAAACAAAGGTAAACACAGGTGCACACAGCTGTCAGTTGCATTCAAAATACACTTTTACATTTTCATTTCTTCTTTTCTTTTCAATTTTACAATAATGATGGTAGCGCTGAATAGAGGGTCACTGTATAGTAGCAGCTTGTGTAGAAATCTATATAAGTATAAAAAGATGAAGAATTGCAAATCCTTCAAGTTGTCTAAGGGGGATTTTTAGGGGACATAACATGATAATAAGTATGCTAGCCTGTTGTTATAGCATGGAACAGAGGTTCAAAGATAGACAGATCTATCGGATATACTCACATACGCAGGCCCGCTTCCGGCCAATCCGGTCACGGCGGATATCATTCCTTCATTACTCTCGCTACAGTAGCCCAGACTGGACAGGAGCGACTTGATAATCTCGGAGTCTTCCTTCTCCACGTGACTGCCGGGGACGTAGACCGACGCGCCCTGTCTGACAACGCACGGGGTGTTGGGCATTACTCTCATCACGCGACTCTTAGGGGGAAGTTTCTGAAAAACGTAAAAAGAACAGTTTAACACAAAAACTAAACTAAACACATAAGTAGATGAGTTAAGACTTAAAGTTTTATAGCCTTTCAGGGCACTTTGCATATTGGTTTTACTAAAGGGAAAAGAGGCATTAGCAGATGGAACAATACAGTAGTACAGAGAACGCTTGCAGTGAGAGCTCATGGCATAAACTGCAGGCATTAAAACCACAGCAAATATTACACAATTTACAGTATCAAGATTTGTTTCTTACAGGTATAACTACTGTAGTTTATTTTCTTTACCTGTCTTTCTCTAAATTTTGATGTCATTTTTCTCCACTGTCTTTCTAGTGCACAAATTGTTTTCCTAATTTTCACAATCCAATGCAATATTTTGTGAAAAAAACCTTCGCTGCAACAGTACATTCTGTAAGTGTTAGTCATATAAGGTCAGGACAGCCCACTGGTTTCTAGGTCTCTGATATTCAAACTCCTTCATGCGACAGTAAACATAGCAGCTAATTGGTGGAAATAACAGGATAGGATATATCCGTTGCTAGGCAACAGCATTCGTGTCCACAACAGTCAACGTCAATATCTGTACGTACTGACGTCATCGGATTACTGTGTTTGCGGGGATTTAATTTCGCGATCGTGGTAGGGAAAAAATGGAGTGTTTGCGGTGGTTTTAAGTTTGCGGTTGGAACAAGGGGATTCACGGCTGAAGACAGAACAAACGGTGGTTTTAAGTTCCCAGTCACTGCAAAAACCACAATAACATAATTCAATAATGTAAAATATCGTGCTACTCTGTATCCAGGCTAGAAATATGTTGCTGAAATCATTGAAGGTTTTTGATCAATGAAACTTTGGGTTTTCAAACTGCTTTATGAGTTGAAGAATCTTTCTTTGCAAAACCAGTGCTAGTAAATACAATTATTTTGGCAGCCAGCTAGTAAATACAATTATTTTGGCAGCCAGCAAAGCTAACTAGCAACGAAAGACCTTAACTTGTATTTTTGAAGTCAATGTGCACTAAATCTTCATTCTATGTACAACACCCATAAAAAATCCTGTCTAATGCTAGAATGGAAACAAAATAATGTTCTCCTAACAATTTGTCATTTTTCTGCTGTTACGTGTGTAGCTTTTACCTCCCCAGCTTAAGTCAGGTACCCATACAATGCCTAGCCAGGAATCTAACCAGTGACCTTAAGCCTGTTTAATCTTAAGCCTACATTCAAACTCAAAAGGGACGAAATTACCTTCACGCAGAAAAAAGGCAAAAATCATCCACAAAATCAATTTTGTCAGGTATCACACCAATGTTTTCTCACCTCTTCTAGGAACTGCAGTGGGACACCCGCTGCCACAGAGACCATGAGGTGTCTCTTGGTGACCACGGGTGCGATCTCCTGTAGAACGCCTGGTAGAATGTGTGGTTTTACCGACAGGAAGATGATGTCACTATTCTCCACCGCTTCCTTGTTGTTGTGTGTGAATTGACAACCGATATCCTGGAAAGAAGGAAATCATTTGTTAAAACACTTTTTGAAACGTTTTAAAACAGAATACCATGTTTCATTCCAATAACTCCCGGTGTAAAGTAAGTTTCACTGTTCACATGATTTTTTTACTTACACAGGCGACCAGGGCTATCGAAAAACTTTTGACAAATCTACTTAACAGTCAGGCTGGCCTGGGTACAAAACAGCTCTAACATTAACCGTCTAGATCTCTTTTAACTGGATTATTTTTCTGTGTACAGAGCTTTCTCCAGCTCTTACATTGTAAGCTATTCAGATTTTGAGAGACAAGCTACCTCTAATTTGACACATACCTTTTTAGCTGCACTGTTAGAGACCTTATAAAGTCTTTTTTTGGTCCAAAAGAAAGGACATCCCTGTGCCAAGAAGCAAAATTCTGTCCTTGAGACCTGAACGCTAGAAATGTGTTTATCTACCAGAGTTTTCAACCTAGGATTGATGTGTTGGAAAAATTAATTTTCCAAGAACTATCATAGAGTGGAACTCATTGCTTCCAAGTACAGTGCCAGTAGGGGCATCCTCATTTGATAGCTTTAATTTCAAACAATGCTTGCTAGATGTGCAAGGGTTAGGTGTGACAGGTCGTTCAGTAGTGTGTTAGTGTTACACAAAAGGGTAGTTATACCGGCTTAACAGATACAGATATAACAATGCTTGTATCTTTATCCTATAGGCCGGTAAAGCCTCCATTCAGCTTGGCTTACCAACTTAAAAACAGAGGGACAATGGAGAACACTGCCTCAGGCCAAAATATGGTATGGCCTACTAAAATTAATTTCACATGTCTGGGTGATTATAAGGTCTTAAGGTAAGGTGATGGGGTCTACCTGACAACCAATCATGTGCAAGCACCTGAAACTGTGAAAGGCGCCAGTGGAAATTTCCATCACGCACCAATCTTCAATACGCTTCCACAAAATTAGACACAAAAAGATGACAATCCAAGGACGAGTAACTAACACAACAATACACTTACCATCAATTTCATAATTACATGTCATACTGTAAATGCCTTTAAGTTCGCAGGATCTAATTTCGCGGAAGGGAGAAAATGGAGTATTCGCGGCAGTTTTTGGTTTGCAGATGAAATAAAGGGGTAAGCAGGCAGAAGACGGAAATAGCTTTTCCCGGTGGTTTTAAAAGATGAGGTTACCGTGAAAACTGCAAACATTATACCACAGCAGAGTTTTCAACAATTACAGTAACCTAACCACTTACAGAACACCTATATAAATATATGAAAAATCTCTTTTGTAAAACGTGGCAAAGGCAATGTACACAGGTACATGAAGGCAATAGCGTACCACAGCGTTGTGACAACATCTCCATTTTGTTCAATCATTAAGCCGGATATACAGTACTGTTGTATATGTGTTCAACTACAATAGTGCATGACAACATGCTGCACACATAAACCGTATACTTTACGATTACGTCAGAAATATAATGGCCCAGGGCTCAAAATAATTTTTTGTTTTCTGCTCACAGAATTCTCAGCAAAGTTTTCGTTGTTTTTCTTTAAATTTTTAGCCAAAGTTCCATTTACAACAAGTTCCATAAATATACAACTTAAAATGAGCAGGCAAGAACTGAAATCGCAGGTAAAAAAGGGTAAAATGCTCAAATCAAGGTGCATATTATCACCCCTATATGAAAATGGCATGACCCTGGTAACAACAGCCAACAGATGCATGTACAACACATTCTCAGAACGATCCATAATTTCTGGGGAGAAGTTTTTCATTCTATCCAACAGCTAGTAAAATTAACCTTATCATAACCATATCCATAAATTCTAGTCGATAATAAACACTTCATAAATACAAAAAGAGAAAATAAACATTACAAACAGCAATAAAATGTACACATGCAAATTTACAAAATACATAATAAAATACACTGAAACAATACATTATCATAAAAGTGCTTATAACCTCTTCAAGTGGCCTCAAATCAATAAAAAAGTGAAGAGGTTATTATAGGAGGTTGTTATTGCAATAATGACTCACCTCTAGTGAAGGCTGACTTCTACAAGAAGGCGCTGTCGCTGTGATGTGGTCTGCCTTAACAACTCCTGACGAACAAAAAAATAACAGGAAATTTGTTAAAATGGCTGGAATTTTCCCGTCTCTTTTACAGCTTTGGATAGAAAGTTGTGAACGTTTGATTTTTCTTTGTTCCAATTATTGTTTTAATCCACGACTGGATGAAATTGTCCAAAACACATTTTTATTTGATGCTTTTTTCAGTTAAAATCTTGACAAATATGGACAAATTAGAAGCTCCACTGTGTTAAAAAACCTTGCGAAAAGTATATCAAAAGCTCGGTAACAGAAATTGAGATTTAACATTACATTACTGTTATACTGTATTATCATTCCATTTCTGTATAAATATTATTTTTCACACATCCATTTTAATACAGTGCTTCCTATTCTCCAAAAAATTCAACAAGAATAAAAAAAATGTACATCTTAGAAACAATTTTTCAACAGTGATGTTGATAATTTAAGTTTCTTAAGACAAAAAAGACACAACATTTCTTAGAAACACCAGTTGAACGAAGAACTTAAATCTTGGATGAGCGACAACTCTCAGTCAGGCATCTCAAAAACCAAGAAGGTTTAAAAATAAAATCTAAGCGCATTTCGAAATTATGCATATCTATAATGACCAATACATTAAAAAAACACAATTTATCTAATTGAAATGAATATAAATATTTATATTTTATACGAATTTAATGAAACAAAAGCATCTTTCCCCCTATTCTCCATCAATATCTAACGGTTGGTCCCGTAGTCCTAACCGCTATTGCATCAGCTGTCTGACTAACTGCCATCCGGTAGCCCGGGCAAAAAAATACAAATAAAACCTTCATTCTTAGATATTACAGATATATAGACGAATTAAACATATAAAACCAGTTTAGTTTTGTTAAATTCTAAATTCTAAAGCCCGGTACGTTAAACCGCCACCGGCGCTCTCGCCACGTGTTGGCGGGGGGAAGGCCCTTACCTGCCGCCAGGAAACCTTTCGCCATGGCCTGGGCCATCTTCCCGGCTCCTACGAAAGCAAGCGACATCTCGGAAATCTTTTCCTTTAGTGTGATATCTCCCATTAAAGTTGGACTGGCGACTGGTTTCTCTTCTTCGGGTGGTTGGGCGACGACTGGTTGTTGGCTGAAAGGCATGAATGGTTTTATACAAACCGGTAGAAGAAAGAAAATTCCTTGTGGAAAATTACTGACGCAACGACCGTGAGGTCATGACCCCCAACATGCCGCCTCTGCGTGATCACTGACGTATCCCGCCTTCCTATTGGCTGTTACCAAGCAACGAGCCTACGCTACTTCTTAAACCTCATCTGATTGGTTACTGGTAAATCGTGGCCTGGATGGGGTGATTAAGCTAACGCTGTGTAAGCGAGGACCTGATTGGTGGAAATCAGTGGTATCGATGTAAAAGGCTATCTTATTGGTGATTGGTTTCTGTCCAAGGATGTACATTCATTGCTACTTCAATGTCTGGCGCACCTATAAAATTTTCCATTCCTTCATGTCTGGAACGCCAAATTTGTGAAATGAAAATATTAGGCTTTGCACAAGACAAATTCTTTCCTTGCAAACATAAAGTGATGGGGGCGATGTTACTTTTAATATAGATATTTAACGCCAAATCCAATATAAAAAGCTTAACTAGACCAAGGACTGACTAGACTTAGTCAGCTTTATTTCTTTTCGTTCAACAAAATCAACAGGAGTAAAAAAAACCATTTCCTTCTGTTGAAAAATATCACGTAGAACGCTAGCCTAGCCCCCAGTGCCGGCAAGGCGGCTTTAGGAGCGTAAGAGCCGGGGGAAAAACTCACTGCTCCGGGAGAGCTTCTGCTTCAGAGGCTGGTGACCAGGTAAGTTCTATAGTAGAACTTCTTTTTGTAAATTCCTCGGCAAAATTCGTTACCGAAACGACGAGAAAAATAAATAGTAGGCGACTAAAAGAATCTTTGGCTTCTGAATTGGCTACTTGAAGTTCAAGTTGAATGGAAAATCACTGGCATACAGAACAGAAAAGTCTTTAATACATGTTGCATGTTCAAGCCACGGACCCGTGTTCTTGCATTCAACGTGATAAAGAGGGTCTGCATGGGGGACCCTATAACGCTGTACTCAGTTAGAAGAACGCCTGTATTATAGTGTGTAACATTAATGCTAAAATCAACGAAGGAAATAATGCAAAATTTCGTCGCCTTGCTACGAATTACGTGGATAAGACGGTTTTCCAACGAATTACGAAAAATAAAGATAGGCTACGCCTTACAAAACAGAGCATACAGACCCTCTTATAACCCCCCCCCCCCCAAAAAATCACGTCAGTGAAAAAGATCGAGGAATAGATATCTTTTTTTCCAATACAAAACGGGGTAGGAAAAAGGGGGATATTTTTACCTTTCAGTGGTGACAGTCTTGGGCTATGGACGAGCTACCTCCGCACCAAAAACGTTTTAACGATTGACCAAAGTAAAGTTCAGATGACTGCATATGTGGGTAAGGGCTTAGCTGTCACGTGGACACGTGCAGTTTGGAAAGGCTGTATTTTTCCATGACGGCATAAATACAGACAGTCGCAAAGCCACCTGTATCACATGTCATTATAGGGTCTTATAGGGGCCAACAATCAAACACAAAGGACATGCTGACCTAAAATTAACATGTCTAGAAACAAGGGCATTATAATGTCCGACTCCTTGCAAGAAACATGTCTGGAAATACTGTTTTTCGTTACATTTTCTACAAGTATTTTTTTAAAAGACATGTTTGGTTTAGAATGAGTCAATGTTTTCATAGTCAAGTGCACGGTCTGTAAGGCGGGGTCACCACGTGCACACATGGGGGTCTGTGGAGGCTGTAGTTTTCCATGACGTCACTTTAAGGAAATGAGCAGACCACCTGTATCACGTTTCCTTGGAATTTGCAACAATGCCACAGGAAGAACTTCAAGAAGAACAATGCAGCAAAGAAACACTTCCTGCGTGCAGTATACAAGGAAAAATTCCTCAAGTCTGGAACGAGTTTCTACGGTGTCAATGACTCATTATAGAAGGAATTGAAATGTACTAATTGGCTAAAATGGCGTGAGTTAGAGTCAATTCCATGTCACCGAGAAGGTTTTCAGATGATATTGCTAATAAGTTTGAACAATTTTAGAGAAAAGACTGTTTCAGTCAAAATAATTCCAGACTTTTCAAACAATTAGAAATGAAAGTTTGAACATGTTTGAACTCTACTATATATTTCGGAAATATTATGAAAGTATTTGCACAAATATCTCTTTATTTAGAACAATTTTCAAACATCTGTGTGATTGTTTCACTATTGGAACATGTTCCAATATTTTGCATCATTCTCAAAATAGTAGATTTGGGTTATTGCCCCCATAAAAGTAGGTGCTAATCACGCTCTATTGTCTGCCTCTGTATATTTCTGGATTTCACGTCTGGACACAGGCAACTCTTTTGTTTTGAGGTGTCTATGCATGGCACGTAGGCCTAATCCCCTATACTTTGAAGGGATGTGTGAATTGCCCTGTTCCCAGCCCACTGACCCAGTAATACTAATACCATGTTTGTAGAATGTTGGAATGTTCAAACAAATGATCAATCTATGTTGCAACAGTTTAGAAACTAATACAAATACTAGTAATGTGTTCAATGTTAGAAATTTGTTTAACCTGTTGGAACACAGCAGAAAACATTTAGAACATCAAATAAATGTAGAAAATTGTTCTTAACAGTTACTTATCTCACATAGATTGTTACAAAGGTTATGGAAATGTTAGAACAAAAGGCAACAAACACCCTCTCGGTAATGTGGAATTGACTCTAGTCGATAAACTATAAAGGAAGTTCTAATATAGGCGTTTTCGACATTTGATTAGCCTTCGGTGTGAGTATAATACACAGGCATGTCTGGAGTAAGCGCGATGATGCAACTACATATACTATAAAAAGGGTTATCTTCGCGGTGGTTTTATGTTCCCTTTTTCGCGGTGTCCTATTCACCGTGAACTTGACAACCACCGCGAACATTTTGGTTCTGTCTCCTACCCACCTACCCTCTCCGTGTAACTTTACCCGCGAACACTCTATTTTCCCTACCATGAAATTAAATCTCCGCGAACATTTCTCATTTTACAGTAATAGCGCCTTTGAATCGTACACGTACTAGTTCAAGTAGGCTGATTAGATTTACTAAAAGACGTTCTGAATGTTTTATGCTAATGACACTGCACAATGTTACATGAACTAGAACGATCCCGACTGTCCATAATAATCAAGTTTAATTAATTGTTCAGCCAATCAGAGAGTGGCTGCAAGTCCACAGTTTTGACGGAGGCGGGCGGGGATACAGTATCGGCCCGGTATGCCCATATATGAATGAATCGTCGTGTACGGTCTGTATTCAGCTAAAATTCCGGTGCAATGCGATCCTACCGTCAAAGAGACATATCTTTTTAATACTTGATCGCGCCTTGTGCATCCAGTCAGGATTTCAAATTCGAAGATGGAGTCTCCGCTATACTGCTCTGGCACTGAAAATGAAATCATTTCTGCTATGATGGCGAATGTCTATGTTTACTCTGTGTACAGTCAGACGTCTGGATTGACTTACAGTAACCTCACACGTGAAAGTGTTTCGTGCCCTTGATCTATATATGCCATCAGTAATCACTCTCGCTCACTTAACGTTGCCATGGCAACCGACCCAGACTCGAGGAACTCATTTGCATAACGCCTTTCCTTCTAAGAATTAAATGATTGATCGCTATATTCATTTAATTTAGTCATATGAGAACATACTCGATGACAAAATTTTTTTTCTACCCTCGTCTGGCTAAGTGGATTGGAACTTACCCATCCTGTTACGACTTTGAATTTTGAATATGCCCACAATGCCTTTCGCCGAGACTTGTCTTCAAGTAATTAAATTTCCAACGGGACCGTTTCCCTTTTCTTTCTGCTGCATTCTCCCGATGATCAAAATTTTATCATTATCAAGTAAAATTCTCTACCCAACACATCCCGCGGCCGACGATAGAAAAAAATAACAAAATAATCTCTCGGTCATATTTCTGTCACTGCCAGTTGACATATGGTTGATAGTTTTAGCATATATGTCAATCATTCAGTCTATGTCGATTATTGCATCATTTTATGAACACACACGTTTCAGACAAAGTCCGACATTGCAACAGCCGTCCAAAAGTCAATCTAGATGGGTAAACTCACCGGGAATTCAGGGTCTCCAGGTTGATATTTTTTTTTCTCCGAGCAAGCGGCTGCCGGACTCTGCTACGTGGCAGTGTTGACTTTCGTCTGGCCGACACCAAAACGAGGCTGCGCTCTACTTTAGCATCTGGAACAGATATCTTTTTCATTTCTCGGAAGAAAAAGGGACGATTTGGAAATTTTTGGTATTTTCTCCTGTCTCAGTGCTTTCTCCTTTCTTTTCTTACGTCTATCGTTTGAAATTTCCAAATCTGTATTTTTCCCCCCTAATTTTCCCGATATGGCGATGAGGCGAACAATATCGTTTTATGCATAACGTTAAAAGTAAGAAATTAAAGGCAGGAGCAAGCAAGAAAGATGGGGAAAAGGAGGGAGAAGTAAAGGAAGACAGTAAACAAGAAAGAAGGTAAGGCGTAAGGAGGAACAAAGAGAAAGAACAATGGTTTCCTTGGCCTTTCTTCTGTCCCGCGTTTAGTGTTGACAGTGATGCAATTTTAGTATATATCGCACGAGGACGCTTCTGTACGGTCACGTCCTATAAGTTCCAAAATGGCGTCGGTTTGTTGGTAAACAAGTGGATCCTTCCAGAAAATGCCGACTTCAGGACTGTATCGGAGTATACGGCACGAAATCGAAACGTTGTCATTTAGATGGTATCATTATTCATTCTAAGACTCATTCTCAGGCAGATTCAGGGCGTTCTTTGGTGAGAAAATGAGCGGGGATCGAGGGAGCAGTCTACCGTGGAGTTGGCAGCAGGTGTCGAGCTGCCCCCTAGCGGCCCGGGTGTCGCACACCTGTAACGTTGTGGGCGACAGGTTGGTCATTTTTGGCGGCACCTCAGTAGCGCAGTCAAAGGAGCCTCTCAACGACGTGGTCGTCTTTGACCCAGTAGCAGGATGGGAGAAAGTCAGGTAAAAAAATTGCTTCTATTCTCATACAATGAAGAGGCAATAGCACATTTGCTGATAAGTTTATATTTTCATATTCTGTGACAGAAAATTCGGTAGACTGTTTTCTATTACATCTATGAATCATTAAAAAGAAATATTATTGTTCTGCTCAGATGTAAAACTGAAGGTCCTGCCAGAAGTCACCACGCTGCAGTCACCATCTTGGATCGCTATGTCTGCGTTGTTGGCGGCTGGGATGGTAAACAGCGAACATCCGCTGTGTCCCTACTCGACACCGAATCCTTCTCATGGTCGGATCTCTGTCCTGGACCGGCGAACGACCCGCCAGCCGGACTCAGCAGCCACACGTGCACCAAACTGTTGGAGACGGAGACGCTCGTCGTCGGTCGCGAGGGAGGCGTGAGAATGCAGCGACGGTTTGGAAGCGTGTTCCATCTGAAGGTGGACGTGGAGAAAGGACGATACGAGTACCGAGAAGCCGGGTATCACGCCTCGTCCCGATCGGGACACACAGCCAACGTGATCAAGGTACCCGGTGAGAAGACCTGTGCCCTGATGGTGTTCGGGGGACGGGATTCTGGGGACTACGAAATCATTGGAACTTGGAAACCAAGCAAAATCCAGGTACGTAGGTATGCACTATTTACGATAATAGATGTGCATGCATGACTACCATGCATTAACATTTTTATATACACAGTACTTCTGAAGCGTACCATCAGGGCTTGAAATTCATTTTGGAAATAGGTGCAATGGTGTTCAGAAGATTTAAGAGTACAGGGAAAATGTGAATGCACAACAGACTAAGTTAGACTGTTTGGAAAACATCATTAGATACATTACTTTGAGAGCTTTGATATGTCATATTCGTTTTTCTGGAACCCTAAGAATTGGAATTTTTACCAGCTCATGCAACACAAGATTATGTTGATACCAAGAAATGATTGAAACAATATTTGTAGCCTCCGTTGGGGTCCACCGAAAGTGCGAAATGGAACGAAATGGAATGAAATGGAACGAAATGGAACGAAATGGAACGAACTAAAACATATGTAACATTATGAAATGAAATACGAGTAGATAGCAAAATATAAGGAACGTTGTAACATTCACAGTAGACGGGAACAGGGAGCAAATACATAATATAACGTGTTTTATTCCCTGAATCTGTTTGATAATATTAAATACAACGTTTTTGCCGCGTTTGTGTGGCTAGATTCTTCCCTGAAAATGGGAGCTCCGCGTGAAAAGTTATCCACCGCTCTTCCTTTGTGTTTACCAACGATCTGGAAATGAACTGCTGAAAATAGCAGGGAAAACAAGCAAACGGAACTGAGTATCGAAGTAAGGACTAGATTATCCAGAAGGTGGTGGTAACATTGCATGTCGTAATTCAACAAGATGGAATGAGGCAAGCGTAATTTTATTATTTATACAGTGTGTTTGCGTGTTGCAAATGGAGCCCCGCATGCAAATGAACCGCCAATGTTGCCAGCGCATCGGATCTGTGCACGTGAGCGTGCTACCGACAGGTTGAATCAAACTCCGACTTCCAAGTTTTATTTACATACGGTTTAGTCCATAACTAGTACGTAGCATATGCATATCTCCGCAACAACGATTTTTATACAACCAATTATTCGGCTGGTCGGCTGTCGGAGAATGGACCCCTCCTCTAATGATATGCAAATGCAGCTCTGCGCTGCGTCACCAATGTAAAATTTCACACTCCATTCAACCACGGACGTGGGCTGAGAGCTACCTCTGGAGACATTTCTGCTTCCTTGTTCACGACAAAACAAAGGGAGGGTGTGAACGAGCAGGACATGTATTTCACAGTTCACACAACACGCAAACACGCTGTTTAAATAATGAAATTACGTTTGTGAATTGCCTCATGCCCACTTGGTGAATTACGAGATGCAATGTTACCACCAACTTCTGTATAATCTAGTCCTTACTTCGGTACTCAGTTCCGTTTGCTGTTTTTTCCCTGCTATTTGCAGTAGTTCATTTGCAGTAAAATCAAGGAAGAGCGGCCGAGCGCTTTGAACGAGGTGCTCCCATTTTCAGGGAAGAATCTAGCCACACAAACGCGGCAAAAACGTTGTATTTAATATTATCAAATAGATTCAAGAAATAAATAACGTCATATTCGCTTCCTGTTCCGGTCTACTGTGAATGTTACAACGTTCCTTATATTTCCCTATCTACTGGTATTTCATTTCATAATGTTAGATATGTTTTATTTCGTTCCATTTCGTTCCATTTCGTTCCATTTCGTTCCATTTCGTTCCATTTCGTACTTTCGGGGGACCGCTCCGTTGCAGGCTCTGACGCAGCTTTTTGGGGGGCTAAATAATACACTAGGCGGCTGTTAGTTACAGGTTGGCTGATGGTTACGGGCTGGCTGCAAAAAGGGTATTATTTAGCCCCCCAAAAAGCCGCGTCAGAGCCTGCAACGGAGGCTACAATATTTGCAAGTTTATGTTACAATGATACGAAGCATTTTTCACCAGATCGATTAACTTTGTGTTTAAACCTCTTTGGGTTGAGTTATAGCATTTTGCTTACAGTTTGGTTGGATTTTGAATAAGTTGCCAACTATAAAAGTTCTTGGTTGTATTAAATATTCACAGGTTGAAGAGGCGAGATGCTCAGATTTGGAGGCTGGCTTCACCAAACTGATTGAACAAGGCGTGGCCAAAAAACAGGCGCCCAAAGGAGTCCACCACCACACAGCCTCTACCATTGGTCGATACGTTGTGGTCTACGGGGGCGAATGCTTCGCTCGTGCGAGGGATACCGTTTGCCACGACATCTTTCTCTTCGACACGGGAGGAAAGCACGCCATCTGGTACCACTTAAAGCCGTGGAACGAGAAAAATTCGCTGAAGAGATCTGGTCACGCAACTTGTATTTTGAATGGACAGATGCTCGTAGTTGGGGGTGTAGGCCCGGATGCTAAAACTCCATGTGGAGAAATCTATTCCTTGAAGATAAATTAGACAAGTAACGTAACATGACCAATTAACGTCCAATTTATTCAAAACATTATTCATCTTAAACCCGCGCGGACAGAGCCAAATGTTAAACCAATGGGCAGAAATATCAGCTCTTCTAACAAGAAAAATGCATGGTCTGTAAGTTTTTCTCCGCCTGTTTAATGCTGTGCGAGCATGTATCTATACTGGGGTATATTATGATGTAGAATTGTGCTAGGCTTAGCCATTATCGTCCACTTCAGTCTTTTCCCTTCTAGCGCTATGCTTGAAGAACATAGACCAGAAAATAATGCACAGTAACTGTCCAAAGTAGTCTACAAACAAATGATAGTAAAGTCACTATGTTTGTCCCTCCTTGCGAATGCCGCGATGGAAGAAAACAATGTTTGTGTTGTGAATTTCCCCGACATCAGCAGCACGTGACGTTCAAGTGATAAACGCATGACCATGATGTTATGCCCTGCAAAAATGTATCTTCTGAGCTGGGTTCGCTAGGTTGTATCAAACCTTCCTAAAACTGGGTATGGCAAGAGTTTCAAACCTCGAATCACCATGGATAGTCTGAATATCAAAGAAAGGTTTAACGTCAGCACGTCTTGCACTGCGTTACTATGGTTGTTTCAACTACAAAGTTGGAAAAGCCTCCTCTCTCTACCAATGTTGAAATTAACTTGCAGTACCTTATGCCAGAACAAAGTTAATGACAGTTGTTCTACTATAAGGACACTCTTGAGGAAAATGTTTTTGGTCTTAAAATGATGCATAAAAGGAAGACCTAATCTTGATCATCTCTGTTCTTACAATCTGTTGTCTCAGATCTAGAGTTTCTTACCTAATTCTCAGCTCACCTGATCAGTTGGAGACTCAACGATATTGTCAGTACAAGAAGGTCGGTGGGAATGAACAGAAAACCGGCTTTCTGTAGATTTAAACTTAAAACCAATGCTCTTGCCGTGACCAATCAGATGCAACCTTACATAGAGGAACAACTGTTCGAGCCAATCAGAGCGATCAACTTACGAAAAATCATGTGATGTGAACGCGAGTTTCCAGTGCCAGTTATTATTATGTACAGATTTTTATCCAGTTGCTTGAGTAACTGTCATTTCGGCATATCTTATTACCTGGATGTCTAACCTTCATCAATGGATTATGTAGATGTATCCTGCAGTTCAAGATATCTATCTGATGTTCTGATACTGCGATCATCATTCTAATTCTTTCTTTATTGCACCAGATGTGTAATTAACGTACCATTAGCGCTAAATACCATGTAACTCCGATATTGGTTGCCTAAAGTAACCGTTAATGTCGGTAAGTTTGTTTATTGGTTATCTTAAGAAACCACTCATTCCAAGTAAGTTTGGTATCATTGCCTAAACCTTGAACCATTGATGCAAGATTAGTCCGGTATCTGTTGTCCAACGCAACGATTAATGTCAGGTGAGTTTGTTTATTGGTTGTCTAAAGCAACTACTCGTGGCAGTTAAGTCTGTTATTGATTGTCGAAAGCAACCGTTACTACTATAATGAAAACATTGTACATCAAAAACATTGTACACCGGCGACCTCATATCTCCTAAAGTTCTGCTGCAGTAGCAAGGAAAGGAAAATCTTTCATAACCTAACCACTTAGCATATATCATCGCAATCCATTTAGAGCTTCTCAAGTTATGCTGGAAAAACACACTGAAAACAATACCTTCATTTTCAAAGAGGCAACAATACCCAAGTCAGTATGTTGAGGATCTTCTCTAAAATACAGAATCATGGGTCGAGAGAGGAGTGTACATTCACATGGAAAGAGCTGTTTTATTAAAAAATGTAAAAACCTCCATAGTACATCCGAACAAAAGACTGACATGGGTCTATCAACCTTCAATATGTCTTGACTTTAATGCTGCAAAAGATGTACGTCATGTATTATATGTATCGCAGTAGGAATTGTTAAAAGTTATACTAGTCCTGGATAAAAAGAAGAAAAATAAAGTTGAGCTTGTAAGCATCAGGGTTTTGCCCAGTGTCCATTATTTGATTGAATCTTGTTGCTAAAGACAAAAATAATGAACATTTCGTCATTTTGATAGACAGGGATTTGTCAGATGATTCCCTAAAATCCAGGGCTAGGCTAAGCAAAAACTTGGTCTAGTGTTATATCATCTATTACAAGGCTCTGAAAGGAGGTTTTGAGAAACATATTTACATTTAAATACCATTCTACCCTTTAATACACTAGAATAGACATCTACAAATCCTTACTGTACAAAACCCATTTCAGCTTATAGACCTTAGTCTTGGGTTTACTTTTTCTTATGTTTTTTGAGAAATGTACCCCCCACCTACAGTAAATCTTGAAATATTAGCAAAGGTTTTGTTTTTGTGTTTTTCGCAGTTACCTATTATCTTTAATGTAGAATCATGACAATGTGAGTATGCGTTTTCCATTGTATCGCTAATGTGCAACAGAATGGTTTGAACCTTGAACTTAAAACACAGTGAAACGTATTTTCCCTAAAGCGAACTTAAGTCCCAGCAAAAATAAATGAATGTACAGTAAAATGTTTTGAGTCTCCAAAATAGAGAACATTTGCTAAGTTCCCGTACAGTAGGTACATTCACATTTTTTTGTCATGAACATTTAAAAGATTATATGTAACTTAACAACTCACAATAACATTGTTTGCTTAGTGTTTTTTTCTAACAAAAACATGATAATACTTCTAAATAGACAAACAGATATGTACCAAATACATTGCCCTACAAAAGACGACAAATTATACGTTGAAATTATGGACATTTTTAGAACAAATATCCTTGTACTGTTACCAAGTTACATATTTATTCATACGATACACGAAAAAGGTTTGAAGAATACATCTTGAATCACTGACAAAGTTTGGACCCTTTTTTTATTTCATTTTCAAAGAATAAAATGATAATTTGAGAGAAAAATCCTACACTAGCTATGTCACAGTATAACATTAAAAAAAAGGAGAAAAAAACTGTGGGACCAACACAAGTAGAATATAAACTAACAACTATATCAATTTTACTTGCATATTCAACAATTATAACGAAAAAATTTAACAAAATACAGCTAAATACACGTTTACTTTCTTAACTTCTCTAACAACAACTACGCTCCGACTAAACTGTTAAACTTTGGTCCCTTTGTAATGAGGATATCGCTGAAATGTTCCTTCTGTTCGACTTCGATCGCGGTCTGTTTCTTCAGGACCAGTAGGGTGTAGAATTTGGCGGCGGCCTGTTTCCGGGTGTGCTTTTTCGTCATGTCGAAGAACGTGATGGAACCGGTGCTGCCCATGGTTCTGTCCATGACGTGAAGCATCTGTGTGGTACGTTTGTTCAGTCGTCTCTCCTCCTGCTCTTCCTCTGTCTCGTTCGCGTGAGAGGAGTCACCACCGCCTCTTGGAGTACGGTACGCCTGTGAGGAAGACAGACATTGTTTTAGTACATATTCAGGCTGTAGCAAGAGCACATGCAAACAATTAGTCCAAATTATGTCCTTGTGAGAAAGACAGTATGTTTCCTTATTCTATTGTAAGAAAACATACATTGTAACTTAGAGAAGTACTTTTACAAGTTTCAAATACACCATATTCAAAGCCCAACATTTGATCCTGTTACAGTCAGAACAGTACTGGGGCACAAAAAAATCTTTTAGGTACAAGTCCATAGCACAATACGGCTTGTCAATACACAGATATAATTGCACTCAAATATACACCTATTATGTGACTAAAAGCGTACAATTATTACCACAAAGATGAAAATCTGGCACTGAAAACAAGAAAAAAACATTGTATGGACTTTGAAATCAGCACCATTTTTGATTTGAAAACCTCTGGTGAGAGTATGTGCTTTCAGACACTGATTGTAAATATGCATTCTGTTAACTGTGTCTGTCATCATTTTGAAAGACCACAGGTTACTTTGTCATATTGTTCAAGTACAGGTACAAGTCTAGCATGCAGCTCTTAACAGTACAGTTTCATATTGTTTGATGGAGCTTGGCTCCTTTAATAGTGCTTTAATCTTTTGTTCTGCGACAACATATATAGACATCAAGGAGAGGACATAGTTTACCTTTCTGGGTGATGATGATGGTGTCTTGACTGGTGACATTGGGGGGAGGTCCACAGCAGGGCTACCAGCTGCCTGTCCAAACAGGTCTTCTACTCCACCCAGCGCGTTCTGAAACAACCACGACAGGGAAAGACGTCTACGTTAACAGTGGATAAAACTTAATCTTCTACACAACTTGCATGTGGTGTAATTTGACAGGAATCATGGAAAGAACATGGAAGAACAAGCTCACAAGATCTCTGTAAGACCATCGAAGAATCCCCACAACAACTTCAAACCACAGCAAACCTTCTTCTATGCACTAACAGTAACACTAGTAAGGTGTTTTATCAAAAGGCATGACCACATCATGATCTTCATGCTGTAACCAATACAGAACTTTTGCATGATCCATACACAAAGTAGTAGGGAGAAGGATAAGTCATCTAATGATATGATAAAGTTAGTTTGAAACCCCAAGAATCCAAGAAGCGAGACCTAATGCTTTTCACATACCATTTGGACCATCTTACCAATGAATTTATTATTCATGATATTAGACGTTTTAGTAAACCTCCGACATTATTTTCAAAGACATTTTGTTAGATTCCAGAACAAACATTTTACCATTTACCATTAGAAAACTACAACACACCTTTCATTTAGATTCAAACACTCAGGATTATCATACTTATTCAGGCTATGGGTGTTTTTTGTACACTAAATTAGTGTTATTTTTGACACACAGCAAACCACCCAATATAAGCCACTGTCTACCTTGCGCTTTGACGGCGAAGCTTTACTGTTTTTACTAACAACAGCCTGGGAACATAAAGCACAGGAAACAATAAGCAGACAAAAAGCATAGAATAACATAAGCATAAACAAAATTATATTCATAAGCATAAAAAACACATTGTCTACATGTGAGCTTCAAGGTGAAAAAGCGGAAGTCAAGATCTCATAGACTTGAAAAAATTTGCCGCCTTTCCTTTTTACATTTGCTTTTCACCCGTTTCTGAAACTAAACATCAAATCTGGCCACTTTCTGATCCAAAATCTAGAAATCTTCAGTCATTTCATATGGTACTTGTTCAAATTTGCTTTTCATATAACTTGGAATATAGTGTTGAATACTACACCAATCTAACAAATTCTGCCAAGACTTTTGCTGACAAAAATTGAGCTGATACCAAAATGACTTTTAAAAATCAAAAATAGTCAGTATTTGTAGCATCTTGTATTTCATTTTGCAAATACCCAAATATGCAGCAATACGAAAAGCGAAGAAAATTTGTCTACTATCTTTGCCGATTCGTACCTGTTCTTCTGGCGTAGGTGACGACCTTCTCTCGGGCACCTCCGGAGGTTCCACGGACTTGGGAGGAAGATCGTCATCATCGTCGTCTCCCATTGGTAGCGGCTCTGCAACACTTCCCAGACTGGACACTGACGCCGGACCGCCGAACGACATAGGACCATCGTCTGAAAGAAACGAGACATTTGGGATTTTGTTTCTGCATGTCACTTCTGTTCAAACTAGATGGAAGATGAATGTCATTTTATCATAGATTGTTAAAAAGAATTCTTCAAAAGAATTCAATACATTCCATCCCATACATAAATTCAATTACATTCTAAGATAACCCTTACTGTGTGCAAATAGGTAAATGGATAGGATAATATTAGACCTTAGAACCAGTAGCAATTTTCCAAAGATACAAAAGATAGAAGAAACTAAGATTTCGGGATGAAATTGAACTTAATCAGAAAAAAAATCATCAGTCAATTTACACTACAAAAGTACAAACAAATTTAATGTTGGTTTTCTATGGAATTGCTCTGTTGATGTACAAGACGAACAAAAAAGTTACAAATAGATTTTTTCATCGGTGTTCCAAGGATGTTGATCAAGGAACCACCTATCTGTTTCTGTTCAAATTGCAGTATCATTCTTCAGCTGTTACTTGCAGTAAAAAATAACAAAAATGACTCACCATACAAGTCATCTCTTCCCATTTCTGTTGACTCGATCTCCATCCGCTCTTCATCGTCCACTGCTGAACCCTTCTCTTCCCTCAGGTCTTCTGGGATTACGGTGTTCAAATTTCTGTGGAAAATCTGAAGAGACAAAAAGAAACACTTTACAAGGAGGCAATATGCCATTAGTGACCCCTAGCATGATTCTATCAAACTCAAAATAAGTGATAGTTGACTAAACAGATTTTGGTTGTATCACTATTTGTTTGGTTAACTGTTTTCACTACAGGTTAAAAAATCAAAACAGAAACAGTCAACAATTTTCTATCATCAAATATTGCAGATTTTTGCGCTCACCTATCTATGTTATAAGATGATGATCCGTGTCTTGTAGTGGAATGAACAGGTAACTTCACAACTGTAAATCTTGACACATTCATGGCAGTTTTATTTTCCTTGTTTTTGCACCCATTCTCCACTGCAAATCCTGCCGTCGCCAAATTTTGTCTTTGCGGTTCAGTATTGTTTTGACTGCGAACTCAAATCACCACAAAAAAAGTCCTTTTTACTGTAAGCTGTCTTTGCAATGGTTTCCACTCCAATTTCATCTAGTCTAACAAAGAACTAAAACTTACAGCTAGCAAGACTTTTGCCCCGACAGCTCGACACGGCATGGTGAACAGCTTGTCTACACCACCCATCTCCTTCCACTGCATCAGCTTCTTGGTGGGCGGGGCCAGGTCAAGGGTCGTGACGATGTCCGAGGTGTCCTCCAGCTGGGCGCGGATCTCCGAGCTGGCCAGCTCGATCACCGGGTCCACGATCAGCTTCCGCTTCTTACGCACCCTGGTTTCTTTGACACCTGTTTAGCGTTCATATATACACAATGAGATTCAATGTTTTGCGAGAAGTCGGCAATGAAATCATCTTTATCAAGTTCTACAGACAATCATCCGAAGTGCTTGCAGACTAAGTCAAGTAAGTGGAAAAATCACACATGCATGAAAAACACAGTAACTTAGACACATTGTTAGGTATCTATCCTATTCTAGCTCTAGTTTTCCTTCTCTGATAACTTCCACGAATCAGTTGATAAACATTTGGCTTTGAAATATATTCGATAGTTCTGAATCGCATTGTTTGAGGTCTCAAACTAGGATTGATTTTCCAAATGCTTGTTTGAATCCAGTTACCAATACAATCAGAACACTCACATACACTCTACGCAATATTTTAATGCCAATGTTTCTCTATCAACTGATGCTATACTATTTGGCAGAGAAGCGATCAGAGGAACATACTGCAGCTAGAATAGGATAGATACCACATTAAGGTGATAGGTGAAAAGGTGAAAACAACCCAAATCTGAAAATGAGTCAATAGAATTAGTTACAGGCACTGCAATCTTTCAACAATCTTTCTATCTAAAAAAAAAAACACACAACCATTCTACATCTAAGGAAAAGCACACTGGTGTGAAAAACAGAGGCACTGCACACACTCTACTACTCAGAACTCTACTGTTAGTTTGTCCGAAAACTATCCTTTACCTGCCACCGCTGGCACAGGACCTGAACAAAAACGGAAACGAATAACTTCCTCATGCATCCAACAATAAATAAACAAAAACAACAAAAACAGAATACCTAAACAAATGAAAATAACCGATTTTGGAAAGTGTAGTTGGACACTTTGGTTGGACATTTTACTTAAGAAATGTGTATGTTTTAATACATTGTCAACAACATGTACTGCCCTTTTTTGCAACTGTGTTATTCAAACCTTGAATGATTCACACCTACTGGGGCTAAAAGTATAAAAGTACCAAAAATGAAGGAATGTAAAATTGCAGGGAACTAAACAAGAGCTTACCTGTGACTTCTAGTGGCTCTAAAGCGAACGCCTCCCGTTCGTTTGGTACGAGAGTTGTCTGGTCGGCGACGGCTGTTGCGTTCTGGTCCGGCTGTAGCTCACCGCTAGGACCTGCGCGTTCCTTGTCTGCAATCAAACGAGTTATTACAGATTTATCAATACTTTCAATAATTTATATTGCAAACATTTTCGGAAACTCTGGGATTTGACTAATATTTGAGACAGACTGAACATAATCATGTGCTTTGCGTCATCGGATCAAACAATCAAAATTCAGTTTTCAACAAATGTAATGTCTGATAACATCTCTGCTATTTCCAACCCTTGTTTCTGTATAGACAGTATTACTGCCCTTTAGTGTAACACACTAGCTTCTGTATCTGCATCTGTATATCTGGTTTAACTGCCCTTTGGTGTAATACACCAGCTTCTATATCTACATCTGCATAGTTGGTATAATTGCTATGATTATGAATATGCTCCTACCCTACTTGCTGTGACTCAGTTCCACAATTGCTCTAGGAAAAGACGATAGCTTTCCTTACTGACTTACGCTCCTTAAACTTCCTACTTTTCTTTAAGTCTTCATTGACTCTTGATGCACTATTTCTAAGACCTTCTGTAATAAGTTGTATCTTGGGATATCCTTACCGTTAGCCTGTTCAGGGATTGGCGTTGCAGCTATCTCAGGCCCGATAGAGATGTCGCCGGTCGGCCCCCCAGGAGCTTCTCCAAACAAATCCCCTGCTGTAGCACCCAGGAAATCAGCACCTATACAAGAACACAGAACATGTATGGTACATAAAACAACCGAATCATATGTGGATTTGGTATATGCCAACCGTTGGTCACAAAAATCTGTTGCTCTTAACCTGAAGCACACTGAAGTAGCCGCTTGGCACCGAATTCCCTATTTGTTAGACTGTTAGGCAGCAGGGAGGTTAAAATAACTTGGGGTAAAAGGTTATTTGTACTGTGAAATTCTCTTGATGGTAAATTTGGGTAGACAATGGAAATTTAGACAAATCTAGAAGCTCTCGTCGTCTGCCTGATACACAGAATTTGACATGGGTAATTCAGATTTAAGTTTTATTCCTTTATTCTCATTTAGAACTCTTCCTGAAGTTTTACTAAAAATGCCAAATAAATTAAAATAAATTGGTCTGGCCATTATAAAAAGGTCTTGAAAACACAGTCATATTGTAAATTGATGTAAGTCTGTAGGGACTTGCTGTGTTTTAAGTTTGCAGATGAAACTCTCACTCACACACACACACACACAACCATAGTAACACAATGAGAAACAAAGTATATGTTCACTGTGTGATGAGTTCGCAGTGAGAGGTCACCACGAAAACCATTAACATAAAACCACTGCAAATACTTCATGATTTTCAGTACTTGTACTTGTATTTGTTAGCAATGAATGAAACAAGTCTCTACACAGTCAGCCAAGGCAGCTCTCGGTGGTAACGGCTGACTAACAAAAATAGACGTAAAACTTAACCTATAGCGTGTACTTACCTAGGATACCGTCTCCGGGGGCCCCGCCGAAGTCATCCTTGATTGGGTCGTCGTATCTGAGCTCTGGGTGGCGCTTCTCTACCGTGTCGTCCTTCTTGTTGTGATCGCCCTCCAACAGGAGGTTGCTGGCGTCCGCCGTGTTGTACAAGGTCTCGTCCATGTTGCTGGCATCTCGCAACATTTCCTTGTCGTCAAAAGGAAGATCACCTGGGAAAAAAGTCATGTATAGCCATTAGTTTCTTTGTCCTAGGAAATCTGAATCTATAAATGCGGTGTAACTGCCATTAGGCGTAACACCAGCTTTGCAGGCACGTGGCGCGACAGCAGCTGGTCATATTACACCGAACGGTCTGTTACACCTAGTCTTTTCATAGAAATGATTTAAAGCACCAATAATGTGATCATACATAATCACAATTGAACTTTTAACCATTTCAAACAAAAAGGTTTTATGAAGACAAGTCATTTTGAAGTCTTGTACACTGTAAATTTTTTAGTTATCTTGCTGGTAGTCCTTCGAGTCAAAGATGACTGACTTTTAGTTATCTATACTTAAGAATAAAACACATTTTGCTGCATGAGGCAAAGGGAATATTTGGAATATGATAAAGACTGACAATACAGGCATTGATACCTTGCATCAAACAGGTTGAAAAAATTAGACCATTCACTATTCTTGAAAGAAGAACTGACATTTCTTCTTGTAGTGTAGTTTAAACTGAAACATTTCGTTCTTTTTAAGATAACTGACATTCTCAATAAACTAGAGAGTAACTGGTACCACTAGATTAGTGGTTGCTATATGCTATCAATTGTGTACCTCAAGCTCAAAGATTCCCCTTACCGAATGCATCTGTCTCCATCATGTTGATGTTGCCGACATCCTCTCTCATGGTGATTTCTTCCACACGACTCTGGTTCATGGTGAAAGCCTGCATGTCAAAATCACTGCAACAAAAAAGAGAAAAGAGATTGGAGCACAATACACATCATGTCACGTTCAAAAACAATACCATTATATGAGCAATATGGAAAAGATTTTGCAAATTCATGCTAGTAAGGAAACTTTGCAACAAAAGTTTCGAAAGCATTTGAAGATTCTAAATTATATAATAATTTATAAATCTACCAAAATTGGGAGGTTCAACAGAAATAAGTGCGTGTGTGCTCTCATTCTCAACTATAAGTTATTAATCATAAACATTTATGTAGCAAATAATATAACAAAGAGTCACATATTGATTGCTAATATATTGCAAAATAATCTTTTTCAAGTTGGTTATTGGTTTGGCAACTCTGAACCCTTACTTCCTATCACGTGCAAATTTGACCTTTGCAGCAACACAATCTTCCAAATCACTTTCAACCAATCTACTGACGGTGGATCCAAATAACTATGAACACAAAAGAACAATTACATGAACATCCAGACATGAAGAAAACTTCGAACACCAAGGCAATGAGGAAATCACCGCACAACTGTCTTCACTCACTTCAAGTCGGGAACGGTGGTGTCGAAGTCGTGGAACACCTCCGGAAGAGTTATGGTCGCCACGGCCGCTTCACGGTTCTCCTCCGGGAGATCCACCACGCCAGGCCGGAACGCCATCTTGATCTTGACGAAGGCTTCGTTGCAGTCAGCCAGTAGGTACTTGGCCTTGCGGTTGTGGATACGCACCACTCCCAGCAACAGATGGCCTGATGTTCGTAAGGCCATCTTCACCTGAAAATGGGAACAAATCTCATTTATCAAAATGTAGCTTGGACGACGCTTTTCACATAATTCCTATACATTTCTGTAAAATAAAAATACATGTCCTGAACATGTTAAGAATTTAGTTTCAGTTCTTGGCCAGCTTTCAATCAAATCAGGGTTAACGTTTGACGTCTAAAATTAGATGTCTTTCCCTTCCTCAAGCACTTCCGGCATTGAGGTGGAAGAAGCTGTTCATATTTAGGGAATATATCACACCAAGAAACTTTGATAATAATACTCTCTATTGCATATTCCTGCCCAGATGGGCTAAATGCACGGATGACCACACGTGGTCTAAGAGGCATAATGCAAAACATAAATTGATAAGCTGCTACATTGACAAACTAGAAGATAGACAAACTGTCGACTATTGCTAAACTAATGTTGATCACCCAGTAGTTTCTTCTCTCTTTTTGAAACATTTGGAAAACCTGACTACATACTTTGTCTATTATATGTTCATTCTTACATGACATAAGGTATATAATAGTGTCTTGCTTTGACATTTTTGTACATTTCTTGTCTAATCCTATTGTCTTAAACAGCGATTGCCGCTCATCTTCATCTAAAGAACAATCGAGCGAAAAGTGGGTTTCATTTTCAACATATAATGAAAGCTCCACAATCACACACATGCAGAACATTACCTTTGGATGAAGGATGCTCTCCACACTGCCTTCGATGCTAGTCTCAAATACATGCTGCTTGGTCAGCTTCTTGTCCCAATGAGCAGCCAGCCACACCTTTGCCAGGGGGCCCTTCTTACTCAAGATGAAATGGGCATAAAACATGGTGCCTCACTCACTGAAATGTAAAAGAAAGAAATATGATTTACTTCGACTTTTTAAAAATATTATTCAACCACAGTACTGGTACAACATGTTGTCTCACAGTGCTTGATACAATCATTTCAATGTTTCAACTTCAAGTTGGGAGGATCACAATATGAACATTATAAAGAAAACAAAATACAACAATGGAACAAAGGGTCTATTGTCAAGGTCCTACAATGAGACTGACTGAACTACTTGCTTGTAGTTTGTCAAGTGTGAGTTTCATTTGCATATGTTAGCTTTAGGTAAGGTAGTTGGAAGATAGGAAATTTACAAGACAATGACATTTGGCAGTGGCAACATATTAGAACCCACTATGCTGGGTTTCACGCATAAATTTGTTGTTTTTCCAAATTATGATTCAAATACGCTTTTTGGTGAACACTGCATACAAAGTTTTGTTGTGACTCTCATATTTCACAAAATACATAATTGTGCTGCGTAGCATTTGATAATTAATGCCATATCTCCCCTAATAATCAAGTATCTTAAGCTTGAAGGAGCTATCTAAATGAAATTAAAGACACCAAGGCTACCTATTCATCCCCAAGGTATCAACAAATTTGCAAATTTCTTGTTGTCTGCTAGCTCATTATTTGACACCCAGAAGCACATTCAATAGCCAATACACATTGATATTTTGCAACCAGTCATCATCTATGCATGTATTGTGGACGGAAGCTATATTTATAGTCAACAACATCCAGACAACACGCCCCCCTCCCCCATGGTTTGATAACGAGTTGAGATAAAAACGTCTAAATTTCTAAAAAGGACTTCAAGGTTTGACCACAGAACCAAACAACACACTTTCCTAACTAAACGACATGATTCCTTGGTAACGGACTAGCAGTGGTTCTTTTGATGGATACATTTCTGCAAAAACACCCGAAATGATCAAGCAAAGCTATGCGTTCTGAATACTGAAATTTTGATGCCGATTTATAACGTTACAAATTATCGCAGAATGTTTGGATTCAAAGACACCTATATCTATGTATACAGCAAGAAAATCAAAATTCAATATACATATATAGATCTTTTTGCATCCAAATGCATCATTTATAGTAAAGAAATGGTCGATTATGTTTGCAAGATCGATTTTTCGACAGCTATCTCTCTAGCTTTTACCTCGTCTGCGCGAAAATCCCGCCCAAATCTAGGCGGGTTTCTGCTCAATATTTCACCACAAAATGATGCTCGAAGAAAAACTCACCTCAGAATATCTTCTGAAAAGCTCCAAGAAGGAATCAGAATAGATATGATGTTCTTGTTTTCCCGTTTTAGTGTGCAAAAACAGGAAAATCTCCGGTGCAATTTTACCTCATCAAAACACACCAACAAAATGGCGTCCTACGCTTCCCGCCTAAATACACAGTTTAAATTGAGCCGTATCACTACACTGTAAGAAAGTAGTTCTCACGTTTGAAAAGCGAAAATATATTATATTTCAATAGTCAGATGTGATCTATCTAAACAAAATAAGAAAAATATACAACTTTGTTCAAGCAGTAGCTTCATAATTGTGTGAAGTTTAAAAGAACTGTGATTTTATTGTTTAGGTGGCGTAAGGATATAGGGACGCTTGCACGGCGGAAGATTATTTTGGATGATGGCGTCCCTAGACCAAGCGTCTTGTTGTGATCGTCAGATTTCACAGAAAATAAAATCAATGTTATCATAATGAGATTATGTTGCTACTTAGACCTTCCTCATATTATATTTCAACCAATAAATGAGAGAAATTGCAAAAATATTGAAATGCTGAAAGTTCGGTCAAAGGTCAACTGGACTCATGTCAGATTGAACCATCCAAGTAGCAGGGGTAAATCTAGTTTTTGTGACAGCAAAAAGGCTTTAGTTAAACAAGAAAATGGTCATTACATCACATTAGAAAGACCTCAAATATATTTAAATAGCTTATGATATCAACAATTATTACGCTACTCTTTATTTTTATTTTTACTCTAGTCCGTAACACCCTATAGTACAATATATTTGGGACCGCCCAGTGTATTGGGCAATCATCATCATCATGGCGACCTCCAGAGAACAAATTTGGAAGGTGAAGTGAAATTTTTTTGTTTTTCTTTACTCTGCATTGTTAGGCCAGTAGTCAATGATATATCGATACTGTACATTTAAAACGTAATATGCTTTCATTATCGTAGGTTGTTATTATTTTACATGCTAAAACCATGCAAACGTTGTGTTGAGTAAGCCGGTGTGGGGAGGGGGCAACAACATGCTGGGAGGAAATACCTTTCACTTCAAGGACCATGCACCACCATGCTACGTACTATTAGATCAAAAACAACGCTCCCAAGTCTTAATGACGATACTGTAATGAAATGTAAAATAACATCTTTTAGCCATATGTTACTTAGGAGACAGGATACAGAATATCGTTTTATCAAAATTATTATGTATAATATTTATGAAAACACATTTAGCCTTGCTCTGAGATAGGAGGTTCAACTGGATGTTTATGTATAGGTGTGAGGGAATAACTGAAAGCTTGTTTTGATAGCTTTTATCAAAGAAACATGGTTTTAGAGTTGTATTTTAATGTATTAAAGGTGTATTATAACTTGACTTGATTGCTATATTTGACATTACAGCCACACTACCCTTGTGACTACTACAAACAAGAATACTCAGACTGTGCAAGTAAGTCATTACAATTAAGTTGAGATTTAGATACATGTATAGATATTACAACTTAGCCTGGTATCCATATAAATTGTACTATTCAAGCTCCGTTTGCTTCTTTCATAGCTTATCGGCTCTGCTACTAGTGCTAGTAGTCTGACACCCATAATAGCAGTGTTTCCTCCAGAGGGCCGTCTTCTCGTCAAATGACGGCCTTATGTCGCTTTGGACGGCCTGAACTCAGACAGAGGCCGTCCTGTTTAAAAAAAGACGAACTAAATGCCGAGAAATCGATAAAAAATACGAGAGGTCTGCGTAATTTATTTGTTTTTCTTTGTTACTGCGGGCGTGGGGACGCTCTATATCGTTGGACATTCAAACTCTTTTGTTTGTTGCTATTGTTTTACTTGCGAAGAATCTATGTCGGTGCCTTTGGCATACGGTGATCTCATTTGAAACCCGTTTTTCAAGACTCAAATCGAAGAAAGGCATCGAAGAAAACAAGGAAAAACGTAAACAAAACAAGTATTTCGCCCGCGCATTTCAGCCTCCACGTTGTGATTTTCCGCGATTCGCCTTCATTTCTGGTCGTATTCGACACAATATATATTCCTTGGAATATTTTTCCGTGAAAATTCTCCGTATGTCCTGTAGATAAATCATATTTTTCGCTATGAATTCACATAAGTCATGACGCTCACTCGAGTCGCAACCTGTCCCGTCCGCCATGTTTTTAGCTCATTGATATGCGATGTTCTAAGCGCTGATTGGTTTGCGTCATAAAACCTGTGCTCTGATTGGTTGATGGCAAGATGTCACGTGACCACATTGGCGGGAGTTCGCCTTTATAGTTCAGGCATTTCTGGTCAATATAGATCGCATTTTGTGACGATTGAAGCAGTATTATAGCAAGGATTATAACGACCTTCGTAACAAATCGATTGTGAAAAATAAACAAATTCTTTTCTGATCACAACATTCAGTTACTTTCCTGGTAAATTAATTTTCGCGGTATGGTCAATTAATAATTTTTCGCGGTACGGCCCTCCCCAAGTGGACGGCCTCTCAGTCGCGGTCTGGCGGAAACACTGCATAAAAGTGATAGCCTGGGTACCATCCAGTTCCTCCGTAGTAACCGCTGTCTCAATCTTTTTGCTTCCTAACCGTGGTCAGCAAACGAAAAGAGAAAAGATTAAGCTGGCGGTTCCCACGGAGGATGGCATCAAGGCTATAAAGTATAATAGAGAAACAATCGGCATAAGATGTAGGCAAAAGCTCTGATTTAGCTCTGAGTCACATGATTGCGGGTTTCAAAGCCTGTCTTTTTCGAACTTGCTATGTTCTCATCTTTATGGTAGGAATAACATAAAAGTTTAACAATCAGATATTAAATATATACAAATACAATGTACTTGAGTGTCACAGTACCAGTACATTTATGTTCTGGTATATCAGAGTCATACCTACTAGTACTAATTTTTGGGGTTATGTACAGTATCACTATGTAACGTAACATGACCAAGTAACGTCGGATTTATTCAAAACGTATTCATCTTAAAACCACATGGACAGAGCCAAATGTTAAACCCATGGGCAGAAATATCAGCTCTTCTAAAAAGAAAATGCATGGTCTGTAAGTTTTTCTCCGCCTGTTTAACGCCGTGCGAGCATGTATTTATACTGATCTATATGATGTAGAATTGTGCTAGGCTTACCTATCGGCCACTTCAGTTTTTTCCCTTCTAGCGCTATGCTTGAAGAACATATATAGACCAGAAAAAATGCACAGTAGCTGTCCAAAGTAGTCTACAGACAAATGACCCTGCACGTAAATAGGTCATGTTATGTAGCCCTAAATATAGTTTAAGTTATAAATCTCTTTGCAGCTATAGGAAACCGGTTCCATTCCTATTATGTGTATGGAGAGAAACCAGAGTGTGCACAATGGAAGAAGGACTATGAGGCCTGTACAGCATGGATGAAAACCCAAACAGAAGATACAAAGGTGAGTAGAGATATCCGTGAACTCTTTCATCAGGTTGGTAAGTCACTGACTAAAATAGACTCTTTTTACACAACCAAGTGTTTAATTCAACCAACGTTTCGATGACCATCTGTCACCTTTTCAAGGCAATTCTGACTGGTTCACATAGCAATGCAGCACAGGTGTTGCTGCTTATACATATTAATGAGATGCATTCCCAAACACAAAGTATTTACATATGTACAATCACAGGGATCGCAACACTATGTGTTACACTTCTGTACGTTTGGGACCGCATAGTGTTGTGGGAATGCATCTCATTAATATGTATAAGTAGCAACACCTGTGCTGCATTGGTAAAAAAGATTCTTTTTTATTCGGTGAGCAGAGTATATTCAGAAGTTGTTTTATTATCATCCTTAGCAAAGTCTTGTCTGTATCTCTATCATTTTTATTTTCAAAATTTTTACCTGCAGGAAGGATGTATCAACGACCTCCAACAGGGGTACTGTTTTGTGTGTTAATTTGCAGCTGTAACTCGAGATCCTTTAGATGGATTTGTTTGAATTTTGGCCTGTTGGTAATTCTTGAGGTACCAATGAAACATGGTGATTTGAGCACCGCGGCAGTGTTTTTAGGTTTTGGAGAATCATAGCTTGACACCCCCGTCCTGGAGGTAGTGCGGTACATCCATTAAATCAGCTGTTATTTGTCTAATAGTAGTCCATGTTATACAAGCTGGGGGCCAATTAGCTACTCTCCAAGCAGATACAGATAGGCTCCGGCTTGCTTCACTGCCTCACGGTTATTTCAAAGAAATTGTTATTCCTTGTAAACAGAGTATCAAACACTTAAGCCCACATGGCAACACTGTAACTGTTTCAAGGTGGTTTTTGTTCTACAGACTCTTGCTTTGTCTCTGTTATTGTTTGAATAATTCTTTTTACTTTCTCCAGAGTTTGATAAGTTTTTTTTTTTTTCAAAGGCATCTCGATCAAAAGCCATTTAAGAAAAGTCTTATTTACAATATGATATAGAAAGAGGACCACTTTTTTGTGTGGACAAGAAAAGAGATGTTGTTGTGGTTTTGATACAGAAAATTAATTCAAGACAGACAATTAAGAATGCAGAAAATCCCTGGGAATGTCTGTTTTAGTTTCAGACTTTCCGTGCAATTTTTTTGTGCTAGTACATGATGTTTGACTCTTTCATTGTGTGATTTTTGGCGATACCTCAGGGGCGAGCCTAATGGTCTACTTTTTTTCATGTCTAACAGCAAGAGCTCTTAAAGGTTGAAAACAGACATCTTCAGCGAAAATATTACGTGAACCCTGTGTGGCCTCGACGAGACACCCCTCCAAAGGATTGGTACCTTCCGATTGAGGAGATGAAACAGAAACTGAAACAACAACAACAGCAAAGTTAACGTCAACTACAACTGGTTTATTCAGATCTGTTTAGTTCAAGTTAACTTCATAATCATATACCTAGTTATTCAGAGATGGGACAGAATTTATTTGATGATTTATAAGTTAAACATGTAGGTAGTTCAAGTTAACTTTATGTATCTAGTTATTCGATCAGGCATGGGACAATTTATTTGATAAGTTAAACATATAGGCTGTGTCACACACACGTTTTGAGTCGACTCAGGGATGTGCAAGGAGAACCCTCGACCACTCAAGTAGCGTTCTTTAGTTGGTAAACTCCACATGAGCAGCCCAACGCTCCCCACACACAGCCCGAGTCGACTCAATGTGTAAATTGGGCCATAGATGATAGAGTGTTGTCAGACACTTCCCTCATCAATGAGGCAGACAGGCGCTGACAGCCATGTTGGTGTCCTTATTTGCATTTTAATTGATCAAAGCTCAAATAGTAGTTTCCAGTAGCTGAAGCCTACTCATATTTTTTAATTTTCATCCTTTTATTTCCATACTTTTTAAGTTTCCCCCTTTTTTTCTTTTTTTTTTGGCATTCTCTTTTTTGAGGTGCAGACATTTGATAGTGGTCATTTAAGAGGGTCAGAAGATCTTTAAATGTCTGAAAACGCTTGAGGAATAATTTACTGATCATGAAATAGAGACACCAACATAGTAGCGGACACAGCAATGATGTCATGTCAAAACTCTCTTTTGAAGAAAAGTTGATATACTATCATTATTAGAGCTGTGTACCTAAACAAATTTTAGGTACAGGTACAGGTACACGGGTTTAGGTACAGGTCCGGACCTGAACCTGTACCTAAACTACTTGTTCAGAAAATGGTAGATACAAAAAGGACAAAAGCATGTTTGAACTGGTAACAACATACTATTTAATTGTGCTATGTATTATTTTTATGAAAACACAGATGAAAATTTGACTCCAGCCTTGCAAATGTGTTTTATGGTCCAGTACCGGTCCACCAGGGTTTAGGTATTTGGACCTGTACCTAATTGATTGTACCCGGTACTGTATTGGTACAGTGTACGGTACACAGCTCGAATCATTATGATAACTGGATAGTTCTTGATATTTCCTCAATAGCATTGGTAACAATGGTATTGTACAGTTTGTTTATTTGTTTATTGGGATTTAAGATGCATGATGTAAACACATGTACAAAACAGAGGTAAACATAGTTACACGTAATATGATACAAATGTCATAGAACGCCAAAGTCAAAGACACATGAAAGAAGAAGGTGTAAAAGGAGAAAAAGGAAGAATCTGTATTTTGGTATTACATGTACCATACAATGTACCATACTCTGTGTGTTTCTTTTGTTAATCCTTCCTAACCACATTTCATATTCATAATGAAGGCAACATTTATTTTTTGCCAAACTTATTGTTCACACGCTCGCATCAGTATTTGGATCCCCAGAGGATGTCATCCATATAATCAAATTAACATGGCCTTAGGAGGGGAAACTGGAATTGTACAAGAGAATCGACCAGGAAAATTTAGTAAGACAGGTGTAGAAAGGAACCATTAACCTGAAAAAATTATGCCCAACAGTACTTCCCATTCATGATTAGTCCTTTGTTAAGAGGGTGTAATTGGTCGGTATTAACAAGATTTCAGACTTAAGCTTTAGTTTGAAATCCTGAACTGACACACTTGCTAACTATTCGTTTTATCGTCTGTTGAACTGTTCAAATGGGGAACGTTTCAAATGGGGATCGGTATTAAAGTCTTAAGAACAAAATGCAATTTAAAAGTTATATATCTAACCAACTGCCGGTTAGCTGTAAAATCACCAAGCAACAGATGATCTTCGAATTCCTGGGTCACGTCTCCAGGGTGGTTCCTACTCAGGACGCCATCAGGCTGATTTCATCGGAACCTAACCCGTCATGGAAGCGACCTAGAGGTCGCCCTAGAGGAAGATGGGAAGACCAGATCTTCAACACGCTCCAGGGGCTGGGGATCACCAGAACCGACTGGAGGGTCCACGCCGAGAGCAGACCAGCCTGGCGAGCCCTATGCATGTCTGCAGCCGCCATGCATCAGACACTGATGCCTGCGAACGATTGATTGAACCTGGAATCCAGTCTAAATACTGGAGGCTTTGAACGTAACGGCAAATGCTGTAAATATAGACATGTTCGCCGGGATTTAATTTCACGGTAGGGAGAAACTGGAGTGTTCGCGGTGGTTTCGAGTTCAAATAGTAAAAAACAATAGTAGCGCTACAGTCACAAAATGGAACAGCTTTTCGCGGTGGTTTTAACTTCGCGGCAAAGAGTTCACCGCGAAAACCGCGAACATAAAACCACCGCGAACATTTCTGCATTATTTTACAGTTACTAACACCTTTTCAAAACTATGAGTTTACATTTATTGAATCAAAAACACACAAGCTTTGGCTACGGCTATACAGTCCTATACAATAATGACTGTCTCTGCCACATAAGTCACATCTGTATAAAGCTGACTACAGACGACTGTTGCAACATTCTTTTCCGCTGCAAAGTTAGCCAATATTGACCACAATATGCTTAAATGATCTGCGGCCATGATTTTTAGTAGCACACACTTATTTCTGGTTAAATAAATAAACAAACAAACAAAACAAACATGCAGTAAAAAAGAAAATATCGTCCATTTCATCTTTAACCAACTATTACTTGTGCATTGTTCCGCTAATAATGATGTAAACAAACACAATGGATTCCTTGTGTCTAAAAGTTGAAACATTATCCTCTTGCACAAATACCAGGACACACATGCTGGGAACACCCCCAAGCTGATTTCTGTCAGGTTATGACTAAGTCTTATCAACAATGTCATCCTATCCCGTCTCTATCCAAAGATGTAGATAATGATGGCATTGTGCCTTAGCGAAGGTTTTTCATCAAAGTGTGGATGACTACAAACGTCACACGGGCTTTGAAATGCGGCCGGTAAAAATGTTGAGTGGGATTTTGTACTTCTTGTCAAGATTTGTTTTCTTGCGGTTCGTTGTCTTCCAACACACCTGGTCTACAGTGCAGTCAACCAGAACTCCAGGTATGTTATCCCTACTTTAAGCAGATACATTTAATATTTACGCATTTGAACTACAACTTGTTTAGATTTAAGTTATACCAAATAAGAATTTCCTCATTTAGCAAGGAGTCCATGAAAAGTCTATTTCTAAAATTGACCTATATTCGAACTGTAGTCTTTTGTATGCTTTCTAAGTAGCCAAACGTTTATAGGTCGAAATCTACATATGAAAAGATAACAAAAACTAAATATGTATTGGTCATGCATTGCATTTTGTACTCTATGCTATGAATGCAGTATTGCAGAATGAAGTATCTATTTTCTTACAGAAACAGTTGTTGATAAATTCTGCCAGCTATCATAATGGTTCATCTTCAAATTTTGTTGTCAGGAGATTTTAAAGTTGCAACATTTTTATGTAATATGCATTTTTCATATCATTCGGAATCAAATCCATGCATTATATCAGGGACAAAACTTGATATTTCTGAAATTTCAGCATTTTGCAAAAAAATCGACACCGCTTATAAATTATCACTCGGGGCACTTTCTTCGCTTGACAGACTACATCCAAAACAAGTTTGTTTTCATTCAAACTCCAACCTATCCTTTCACAATTTACGTTTGCAAAACGCATAATAACTAGCCAAAATAAGCAAAGAAAGTGAACATAATAGATCCAAGAAATTTTCAAGACGCAGAAGACACAAATGATCGATTGATCGACTGCCTAAGGTGTGAACCCCATGCGTCATACTCAAAACACTCACTTCAAATAATCGTATCAAAGAGATATAAGTAGATTTAGATATAGGTACTAATGTTTTGCCATGGGACTTGTGAAAGTCCGTCTGTGCATTTAACAAACAAACACACGTTTTGTTTCACAATTAAACTCAAGATATGTAACTTTTACGGAATAAAAATAATTTTGTCTAGACACAAGCAGTTGATTTGAGTCAATCCCCATGGGGGGCATTGTTCACGATTTCATTCAAACATTTATTTGTGACTCAGTGTACGAATGGCATGCTATCATAACATAGGTCTTTAACCAAACGTTAAAACATAATAAAATGTTGACTCTAGTGTCAAAAGGTGAATAAAAGGTGCGAAGATTGGTTAACATTTGCACTGAAGCAGGTGGGGGTCAAATTTGAAAAGTGGACCCTCGTTTAACGCCTCTGTAGTTCTGTATAATTATAGGGTTAAAGTTAGCCGGGGGCCTGGCACAGACAAAGCGCGTCGAAACATTATCTTAGGTGAGATCTTTGTAACATTCCCAATCAGTCGCTGCATGGACTCTCTGGTTTTCAGCTTGCATTGTTTTGATATGTTCCAATGCCTGACTTGTAAAACTACATGCGGGGATCCGGAATTTTGCGGAAACAGAAGGAAAATGTCAAAGATAGAACGGAAACCAAGGAAAGATATATTGATTCGCTGTGCCCTGCATATCTCTAAGTCCATACTTTATACTTAGGTTTGGACACTTGAATTAGATCAATCATACCTCCGTTATTATTATCTCCATGCAAAATGGAGATATAGTTTTGTTTGTGTGTGTGTGTTTGTTTGTTTGTGTGTGTGTGTGTGTGTGTGTGTGTGTGTGTGTGTGTGTGTGTGTGTGTGTGTGTGTGTGTGTTTGTGTTTCCGGACTACTGTATTGTAGTCAGCATAACTCAAGAACCTCTTGATGGATTGCAATGATATTTGGTATGTGGGCAGGTGTTGAAAAGCCGAAATTCAAGGTCGATTTTGGTCCCCCTGGTATGTGACCTTGGTACTGCAGCAGAATTTTTGTATCTTTTGACATGGACGTGCTATGGTCTTGATTTTTCGGTGGCAGATAACTTGTAATGAAGAATATGTGTAGGTTTGGGCCCCCTAGCAACTTGCTCTGGAATTGCAGGGGCGTTATTGTGAAAAATCCTTTTATCAAGTGCATTGTTTCATTTATGATTGAAAAGGTTTTACGGCTCTTAACAATTGTACACAGTTTGTTATAATCGTACGTTCATTGATCGAGCACTTATGTGAGTACGTCATGCTGACATTTACTTTGTAACTTTTTTATTATATATGTAAAACCATTGTTAGCTTTATTTGGGATATCATTTGAAAACCTGTATATCTTCCTCTACAATTGTACTTCATTAAATTTGTTATCATCACGTTTAAAAAAAAATGATTATATGTAAGACCGTGACTATTTCGTGAATGGGTCCCCAGCCAACTTTCAGACACTGTTGGCATGGGAATTTCGGCACTCTTTGTTTTGTGACGCACTCGCATATTCAGCTCTGGTTTTCAACATTTGAACGTAGGATCATGGCAAATATGGTTTCATTGTAAAGTGTAGTAAATAAGCTTTCCAATAATACATAATACTAAACAATTGTCAAAGTGATGAAGGAGATATGATAAATCAAATTAAAGTTTCTGAACTTCAGTAAGTGTATAAATCTGTCACTTAAAATGTTTCTGAATCCATTGTATCGAAATGTGATTATGAGAGCAATCCGTACTAAAAATGCACGTTGTTTGGTAAATCTAGTTATCAGTTCGTTTAACACCGTACGCGTACAAGTGTCGAACTGTCTGCAACTACATGCCCTAACGTCCCGCCCAGCAATAGCTGTAGGTATCAATTAGTCACACTTCATACAAACAGATAAACGCCTCACAATAACACTGTACCTTTGTAACACCCGCACGATCCATAGTAATTAAACATTAGCCTCTACCAGGCCCCGCGGATGGCTTGGAAAATAGTAGAAATTGGCCAAATAGAGTGAATAGTATGCTACGGAGAGAGGGTCCAATCTGCCATCCTAGGAGCCTGCAAGTGAAATCCTGGCAAATATTCTCCCTATAGCCGGCATAGTTAGTCTGGTAGAGACTAATTATATATGCCTGCAGTGTGCAATCCTAAATCCGGAACACATTATTTCCTCTTCAGTTGTGTATGCAAATGTATACACAGCTTAGGCTAAAGAAAGGGACACATTTATATGTAATAGGGTCAGCTATGATGAAAGGAAATGGGCCAAGGACATATGTATTATAGGCATGTCTGGCCAGCATGTAACAGAAAGACACATTTCTGTTGAAGGAATCGCTTTGTGGCTTCAACAAAAGAATACACGATATTCAATTATGGGAATGTGGTATACCCATCTCTCAACAATGCTACATTTAGCTGTGACTCTCTGTCCTTTCGCTCTGTTTTTCTCGATTTAGCTGTGTCCCTTTCTCTTTCCCTATCTCTGTCGCTCTCTGTATCTCTAGATCTCTCTCTTCCCCCCTACCTCTGTCATTATCCATTCCTGTCTCTCTTTCTTTGTCTCCTTTTTTCTCTCGTGCTCTCTGTCTACCCCTCTCTCTCTCTTTCTCTCCGTATCTCTCTCTCTCTCGTCCTCTCTGTATTTCAAAAACATAAAAGAACGTTGACTGTAGTCAAGAAATGTCAAAAGGTGACAATTAGGTGTGAAGACTATCTAAAATTTGCACGGAAGAGCGGGGTCAGACTTCCACAAGTGGTCCATTGTCTTCCACTTAAGTACTATAATTACGGGTGGACGAGTCACTGGAAGGCTTAACCAAGTTGCAGACAGACAAAACACTTTTATCGTCGGTGAGATCTGTTTTTTTGTTAGATTACTGATAAATCATTCGGGCTCTCTGGTTGTCTGTACTCGTTTTCAGATGCGCACCTGTGAAAATATATGAGGGAAATGGTTAAGCGGATATCTCACTGGACTGCGGCACGTTGGCGACTGCTTGCAAATGACTTCTCCAACGTGACACCCCAAATCGCCAATTTGCCGCAAACTAGACGGCAACGGACGCCAAAGTGCCGCTTAAAATGGGGAATTGTTTTTCAAGTGAAATACAACACAATGGGCAGAAATGCTACGAATGACGTGAACTATTAGCCTGGAGTCCAGCCTTGTTAGCTTTCGCCCGCTCCCCAAGATCCGCTTTTTGGCAGACTGGTGGATCTTGGGAGAGCGGGCCAAAGACAGCAAGGCTGGACTCCAGGCTAGCGTGACCTAGACGCGAACAAGACGTGAACTAGACTCGAATGCTGGTCCCCTATTGGAGGCCATTAGTTGCCAATAGGTAAGGCACCATTTATTATGTGAAAAGTAATTCAAAGTTCGAGTCTTTCAATTCGTATTCGTATGTTTCACATGTTACCAATATTGTGCCAAGTTTTATAAGCGAACATCCTTTTATCAGTGCAATTTTCTTTTTGATGCATTCCGATAATGTTACATTGGTTTTTAATTCAGTGCAACACTGCCATTTCCAATTATCTGCTCAACTGGGCTTCATTCGCCAACGCGTCGCAGGTCAGTGTGACTGCAAGGGAAAATTGGCGAAAAATTCGCAATGTTGCCGCAACAATGTGTCGCCAAAATGCCGCAGTCCAGTTAGATACCTTCTGGATAGATGGTATAGATGAGATGAACTTAGAACGGGCGCGTACTAATTTTCTCACATCTTCTGGTACGTTGGTCAAAGTATAATACAGGAGATTGTTCTATATTATTGTCTAGATCTTTTCGGAGGAGGGACGTCTACAGCACAGCCGTCTACACACCCCACAGTATCATCACCTGCACTTAGATTGGAAACAATAATAGAAGACCTGTCTGTTACAAGAACATCAACGTCTGAAAGTCTACCCACTACACCTCTTGGCAATGAAAATTCTACTAAAAAATATGGTTACAAACATTTCGCAAACGATACATACGGAAATTCGAGGAGGAGAACATTACCACTTGGAGAAAAAGTTAAGAGTCACGGTTCAAATTTACTCGTACAACGTACCGGCGTTCAAACGGAAAGAATTGAGTATGAAAAATCACCAACGAAGAATGACACCAAGAACACATTATATAACAGGGATATGTTCAAAAGACACAAACCTACAAACCCTCAACGCCAACATAGAGAAAATGAAACATCTATTAAGGAAGTATTATTTGAAGGAAACGCTGAAGACATCAGCAAAGATAAAAATAGTACCACCAAGGGTAAGATTAGAATCAAAGAAGAGCACAAGACTCAAGGCACGCCTTATGAGAAGCTGACAAATCTGAAAGGAAACAAAAACATTGAAACAAAACCAGTGTACAGTACTGCACTAGATAAGTCCGACATATCTACCAAAAAAGCAATGCGCGTACGCCCCAAAAGGGCCCTTTTATTTGTGACAGCACCCTCCTCAAGTGAACTAGGGCACGCTGAAGCAAGTCAAGAACGTGTGGACTTTACAGAAGAAACTCATGTGACTTGGATAGAAGACGTTTCAGGTACACAAACGACCATTGACGTTTCGCCTCAGATAGACGCAAAACAGATACAAGACTCTACAACAGCAGTGTCAATTTTTCCAACAACTGAACAAGGTGGTACCACACCGCACTCTAGATCTACACCACCGGCACCATCAGTGGCCACAAAACCATTGGCAACGGCAAAGATGACTCCCGAGCCTTCAACAACGGTTGCTGCCCAGACTATCCTTGCTTCTACAGAGAGACCACTAACTACTAAAGATTCTACAACAACAAGAATGAGCACGGGATCTTTAAAAACAGCAGATAATCTCTTTCCAGAGGCAAGAACGATTACAGAAAGTTCGACTCAGATGTCCACAATGGCCATGGATGTCTTAACCACGACAACTCCGCAACCTACAACGGCTGTTACAGGAATATTAACAACGTTTCAACCGGATGTTGTAACTGAGGCCACTACTGAACCGGCGACAATGGTTTTCTCAGAAGCATCTCAAAGAACAGTAGTGATGACTTCAGAGCCTACAACAACCGCTGCAGCCCAAACTATCATCGTTTCTTCAGAGAAAACAATGATGACGACCGAAGCACCTTCCACAACAACAATGGAGACTGAAGCTTTAGGAATGCCAGTCATAGTGACTACATACACTGATCATGAACCTGAAACTACAGTTGACTCTGAAACATCTCAAACAACAGTAGAGATACCTACAGAGCCTGCTACAACCAATGAGCCGCCCCAGACTATTATTGTTTCTTCAGAGAAAGCAATGACAACTGACGCACATATCGCAACAACAATGAAGACAGAACCTTTTAGAACGACAGCTACGCTGACTACAGACACTGATCATGAAGTTGACATTACAGTTGACTATGAAACCTCCCAAACAACAGTAGAGATATCCGACGAAACTCCTACAACCGATGCGCCCCAGACCATCCGTGTTTCTTCAGAGAAAGCAGTGTCGACGGAAGCACCTGTCGCGACATCAACGAAAACAGAACCCTCTACGCTGACCACAGACACTGATCATGAACTTGAGACTACAGTTGTCTCTAAGATATCCCAAACAACAGTAGAGATACCTAAAGAGCCTAGTACAACCGATGCGTCCCGGACTATCATTGTTTCTTCAGAGAAAGCAAAGACGACCGAAGCACCTTTCACAACAACAATGGAGACTGAACGTTTAGAAACGGCAGCTACGCTGACAACAGACACTGATCATGAGCTTGAAACGACAGTAGACTCTGAAACATCTCAAACAACAGTAGAGATACTTACAGAGCCTGGTACAACCGATGCACTCCAGACTATCATTGTTTCTTCACAGAAAGCAAAGACGACCGAAGCACCTTTCACAACAACAATGGAGACTGAACTTTTAGAAACGGCAGCTACGCTGACAACAGACACTGATCATGAGCTTGAAACGACAGTAGACTCTAAAACCTCTCAAACGACAGTAGAGATACTTACAGAGCCTGGTACAACCGATGCACTCCAGACTATAATTGTTTCATCAGAGAAAGCAATGACGACGGAAGCACCTACCACAACAGCAATGGAGACAGAACCTTTAGGAACGACAGCTAGAGACACTGATTATGAACTTGAAACTACCGTTGAATCTAAAACCTCTCAAACGACAGTAGAGATACCCACAGAGCCTGGCATAACCGATGCACTCCAGACTATCATTGTTTCTTCAGAGAATGCAATGACGACGACCGAAATACCTACCACGATGAATACAGAATTTTCAAGAACGACAACAGAGGCTGAAACAAGACATTATAAAACGGAAGTTATGAACGTTACAACGCCAAGTGACATGGCTACAACGCTGGCGACAAAAACATTATCATTGGTAACGGAGCCATTATCAACGTTACAGACGATAACGGAGGCTGCAACGTCGGCATGTGATGATAGAACAGCATCGGGATCAACGATCGGGTTGACATCAACAGCGCAATATACAACGTCTGAAGCAACTACGCTGGGTGTTACGATTGTGCCAACAACGCTTGAAACTGCCGACACAACAACGATGAACACGGCACAACCAACTGAAAGGATAACAACAGAGCCATCAACTATTGGCGTCTCAACGGCAAAGACACCCCAAGCAACAACCAGCACAGCAGAAGTGCCAACTACGGTGGGTGCCAACACACCAACCAGAGTTGCAACTACAAGGACACCACTCGTTACTGGGTCGTTGGCAACAATAGATATGACGACCGAGGCTATAGAAACTACCGCGTTGACCACGAGAGAGTTGTCAGTAGTGACAGAGCCGTTGTCAATGATTACAGAGGCTACAACGTCAGCAGACGGTCAAACTACGTCTGAAACAACAGTTCAGTCAACATCACAAACCAGCTCCGCAACCGGAGGAACTACGACATCAACTGCAACGCTTTCACAGACTACCGTCACAACAACAAAGGCGCCATCAACACTTGAAACCGTGGTTACAACAAAAATGAGCTCTGTACTACCGACAAAGGAGAAGACAGCACAACCAACTACTTTGGTCGTCTCAACTGCAGCAGTTACAACGAGTACGTCAAAAGTTACAACGGACTTAACTAATACAGCTTCGCTTACATCGACAGATGAACAACCTACAACACTTTCGACGGAAACATTGCCATTGGTAACAGAGCCAAAGTCAACCGTGGAGATGACTACGGAGGCAACAACGTCAACAGGAGAGGAAACGACACTGGCATCAACATTTGGCACAACAACAACTGCGTCGGTAACGACAGCGACTCTCCCAGAGACTACTGTTGTTACAACAAAGGTGCCAACAACTTTGCAACCCTCAGACACAACAAAGATGAACACTGTACTGCCAGTTAAAGAGAGGACAACCATGTCACCTACTTTGATCTTCTCAACAGAAACAACTCCTCAAACTTCAACGTTAGCAACGACGGAGTCAAAGGTAACAACAGACTCAACTTCTAAGGCGCTTACACCAAGAGATGACCCACCAACAACACTGTCGATGGGAACATTATCATTGGTAACAGTGCCAGTGTCAACAGTGAAAATGACTACCGAAGCTGAAACGTCCCCAAGAGGGGAAACGACATCGAAATCAACGTCCAAAACAACTACGTCGGCGTCGACAGCAATATTTCCACAGACTTCTGTTGTTACAACAAAGCTACCAACAACATTAAAACCATTAAACACAACAAATATGAACACTCTGCTGCTAATTGTGGGGACATCCGAACCGTCTACTAAAGTAATCTCAACGGTCAAAACGTCAAAACTTTCCACAATAACAACGGAAGTCTCAAAAGGAGCAACTACGTCGGCAGACTTCACCTCTGAGGCGTCAATGGCGGAATCAACCTCTAGGGTGTCTACGACCACCGCAAAATCTACCTCAGAGGCGTCAACGGATACTACAGAACCCACCTCTGAGGCGTCAACGGTCACTACAGAATCCACCTCCGAGGCGTCATTTACCTCTATAGAATCAACCTCTGAGGCGTCAACGGCCGCTACAGAATCCACATCGGAGGCGTCAACGGTCACTGCAGAATCCACCTCGGAGGCGTCAACGGCCACTACAGAATCCACCACTGAGGTGCCAACGACAACTATAGAACCCACCTCGGAGGTGTCAATGACCACTATGGAACCCACCTTTGAGGCTTCCAGGCCCACTACAGAATCCACCTCTGAGGCGTCAGCGATCAGCATAGAACCCACGTCTGAGGTGTCAATGGGCACTACAGAATACACCTCTGAGGTGCCAACGACCACAATAGACCCAACTTCTGAGGCGCCTAAGATTACTATAAAACCCACCTCTGAAGCGCCAACGTCCACTACAGAACCTATTTATGAGACGGAAACCTCAACAGATCTCGATGGCAAAACAACATTGGAGCCAACGGTCCCGTTAATTACAGTAACTGCAACCAAACCTACATCAACTGAAACAGCTACACCAACCTCGACAACAACACAAGCTACAGAAAGAATGTTTGTAGTGACGAAGCCGTTATCAACCATGATGATGACTACCGAGGCCTCATCGCCAACAACGGTCCTAACAACATCTGGTTCTACAGTTGCTACAGTGTCCGAAGCAACCACATCAACAACGCTACAACCCCAAAAGACAACGAAGATGAACACTGCACTGCCAACTGAAGAGAGGACAACCGAGTCAGTCACTGTGATTATCCCAACAGAAACAACTCCTCAAACGTCCACACTAACAACGAAAGAGTTGACATCTTCTGGAGATTCGCTTACATCGACAAGAGCCAAACCTACACTGCCCACCGGTACATTATCATCGGTAACGGAGCAAGTGTCAACAGTGGGGATGACTACTGAAACTGCAGCGTTAACAATGGGTGGAACGGCAACGGAAACAAAAGTTGGTACAACGGCCAAGGCAACAGCGGCAGCAACGACAGAATCGCCATACACAACAAGGATTAACACTGTACTACCAGCTGAAGAGAGGACATCCAAGTCGTCTACTTTGACCTTGTCAACGGTAACAACCCTTCAAATGTTACTAACGACGGAAGTGCCAAAAGTAGCAACAGACGCATCGCGTACAGCAACGCTTACATCGACGTCAGATGACCTAACCACAACACAGTCCGCGGGAACATCATCATTGGTAACGGAGTCAATGTCCACGGAGGGCCTGGCTACGGAGACTGTAACGTCAACAAGAAAGGAAACGACTTCGAAATCAACAGTTGGTACAACGTCCAAAGCAACTGAGTCAGGAATGAGTACCATAGAAACCACGTCTGAGGCACCAAAAACAACTATAAAATCCACCTCTGAGGCACCCAAAACAACCATAGAATCAACTTCTAAAGCGTCGAAAACCAATACAGAACCCACCTCTATGACGCCAGTGACTACCATAGAACCTACCTCCGAGGCTCCAACAACCACTAAAGAACCGACCTCTGAGGCGCCAATGACCACAGTAGAACCCACCTCTGAGGCGTCAACGGCCAAAACAGAATATACCTCTGAAGCGTCAATAACCACTGAAGAACCCACCTCTGGTGTGTTATTCACCACTATAGAGCCCACATCTGAGGTGCCAACGACCACTCCAGAATCTATCTCTGAGGTGTCATTGACAACTATAGACTCAGCCTCTGAGGCGTCGACGGCAACTGAAGAACCCACCTCTGAGGCGTCAACGGTAACTACAGAATCTACTTCTGAAGCGTCAACGACCACCGTAGAACCCACGTCTGGTGTGTCATTGACCACTATAGAACCCACCTCTGAGGCGTCAACGACAACAGCAGAATCCACATCTAAGGCATCGACGACCTCTATGAAATCCACATCTGATGCGTCAACTATCACATCATACTCTACCTCAGAAGCGCCAATGACCACTATGAAACCCACCTCTGGTGTGTCATTGACCACTATAGAACCCACCTCTGAGGCGTCAACGACCACAGCAGAATCCACATCTGAGGGGCCAACGCCCACTATGAAATCCACATCTGAGGCGTCAACTAGCACAACAGAATCTACCTCAGAAGCACCAATTACAGCTATAAAACCCACTTCTGGTGTGTCATTGACTACAATAAAACCTACCTCTGAGGCGTCAGCGACCACTGCAAGATCTACCTCTGTAGTGTCAACGACCACTATAGAATCTACCACTGAGGCGTCAACTAGCACAACAGAATCTACATCAGAAGCGTCAATGACCACTATAGAACCCACTTCTGGTGTGTCATTGACTACAATAAAACCTACCTCTGAGGCGTCAGCGACCACTGCAGGATCTACCTCTATAGTGTCAACGACCACTATAGAATCTACCACTGAGACGTCAATTATCACAACAGAATCTACCTCAGAAGCGCCAATGACCACTATAGAACCCACCTCTGAGGCGTCGTTGACCACTACAGAATCCACATCTGAGGCATCAACTATCACAACAGAATCAACCTCAGAAGCGCCAATGACCACCATGATACCTACCTCTGAGGCGTCAACGGTAAGCTCAAAATCTACCTCTGAGGCGTCATTGACCACTATAGAACCCACCTCTGAGGCATTAAAGACCACGACAGAATCGACCTCAGAAGCGTCAATGACCACTATGAAACCTACTTCTGCTGTGTCATTGACTACTATAGAATCCACCTCAGAGGCGTCAACTACTATCTTAAAATCTACCTCTGGGACGTCAGCAACCACCACAAAATCCACCCCTGAGGCGTCAGCGACCACTATAGAATCTATCTCTGAAGCGTCAACGACCACCGTAGAACCCACATTTGGTGTGTCATTGGCCACTATAGAACCCACCTCTGAGGCATCAACCACTACTCTAGATCCCATTTCTGAGGCGGCCACGACATACAAAACAACGCAGACTACAGGAAAATTGTCTGAAGTGACGGAGCCTTTTTCAACAATAAAAATGACTACAGAATCGGCAACGTCAACAACGGTTCGAACAACATCGGAATCAACGACGCCGTCAATGACAATGATAAAAACCCAGCCTGCATCAACTGAAATAACAATGTCAACCTCGACAGCGGAAGAAACGCAAACTACAGAAAAATTGCGAACGGTAACGGAACCACTGTCAACGATGATAATGACTACAGAAGTGGCATCGATACAAGATGTAACAACATCGAAAACAACGGTCCTTTCAACAACAAACCTAGCGACAGAACCGCTGTCAACTATGGCAATGACAAGCGAGGCGACGTCACCCGAAGGTGCAACATCGATAAAAGATGAAACAACATCGAAAACAGCGCTCCATTCAACAACAAACCTAGCGACGGAACCGCTGTCAACTGTAGCAATGACTAGTGAGGCAACTACAGCCGAAGGTGCAACATCTACAAAAGATAGAACAACACCGAAAGCAACGGTCCTTTCAACAAAAAACCTACCGACAGAACCGCTGTCAACTATGGCAATGACAAGCGAGGCGACGTCAGCCGAAGGTGCAACATCAATAAAAGATGAAACAACACCGAAAACAACGGTTCCGTCAACAACAAACCTACCGATGGAACCGCTGTCAACTATGGCAATGACAAGCGATCTCGAGGTGACGTCAACCGAAGGTGCAACATCAATAAAAGATGAAACAACACCGAAAGCAACAATCTCTTCATCATCAAATCTAGCGACGGAACCGCTGTCAACTGTAGCATTGACTAGTGAGGCGTCGTCAGCCGAAGGTGCAACATCGATAAAAAATGAAACAGCAACGAAAGTAACAGTTCATTCAACAACAAATCTGGCGACGGAACCGCTGTCAACTATGGCAATGTCAAGCGAGGTGACGTCAGCCGAAAGTGCAACGTCAATAAAAGATGAAACAACACCGAAAACAACGGTCCCTTCATCAACAAATCTAGCGACTGAACCGTTGTCAACTATGACAATGACTAGCGAGACGACGTCAGCCGAAGGTGCAACATTGACAAAAGATGAAACAACACCGAAAGCAACAATCTCTTCATCAACAAATCTAGCGACGGAACCGCTTTCAATAATAGCAATGACTAGTGAGGCAACTACAGCTCAAGGTAAAACGACATCGGGCCCTTCAACGACAGTACCAACAACCCAACCTGCATCAACGGAAACAACGATCTCATCTTCCACAGGTAAAGCGACGCTGACTACAGAAACATTGTCTGTAGTGACGGAATCGCTCACTAGCGACGCGGCAACGTCAAGAAAAAGTGAAACGACATTGAAAACAACGGTTGGAACAACATCAACAACCGTTCATAGACTGACATCGTCGACAGATAGATCGACACATCTTCAGACTACTGTCGCTACAACACAGGTGTTGCCAACACTCAAACCGACGGCTACAGCACAACCAACCGCAACGCTTGCGCAGACTACTTCAGTGACAACAGAAGATTCAGCAGCAACGCCTACACGCAAAGTTACAAGGGTGAGTACTGCATTGTCAACTGGTGGGCCGAAAACGTCATCTTCGTCCGCAGTAGGAACTCCCAGTCGTGTTACAACTGAAGTGCCAACAACGTTTGCAACACAGTATACATCAGAGGCCAGCACTGAAGAGCCAACTCAACCATCCACAATGGACTCTTCAACATCAGCTACTACTCAGAAAAGCACAATTGAAACGAAAGCAGCAACGACTTTAAAAACAGTACTTATGACAGAAGCAACAACAGAAGTTACGCCAACGGAGATAGCAACCTCAAAACCCGAACCAATAGCTACCACACCGGAAGGTCGCAGTACAACAAAGACCTCAGCAACATCTACGTTGCCATTCACAACAGTGATGAAGGAACAACAGACCACATCGCAAATGACTAAGCGGATTTTAACGTCGACAGGACGTCTGACAACACCTGGACCGACAGAATCCTCAATCCTTGCACAAAGTAATTCAGCTCCAGCAGAACTGTTAACAACTCATGAGAAAGACTTAACAACAGAAATGACAAGGTCAAGTACCAACGTTACTTCTATAGGCCCCAATACGTCATCTTCTTTCGGGGCAGGAACGCCTACCTTTGTAACAACCGAAGTGCCACCAACGATTGCAACAAAGTTTATAACAGAGGTCAACACTGACGAACCAACACAACCACCCACAAGGGACATTTCAACTTTAGCTACTACTCAAGCAAGTACAGTTCAAACGAATGTAGCTACGACGTTTAAAACAGTACTTATGACAGAAGCAACAACAAAAGCTACACCAACAGAGAGATCGACCTCAAAACCCCAAATAACAGCTACCACACAGGAAAGTCGCAGTACAAGCTCAGCAGAAGGACACACAACACCTACGTTGCCATACACAACAGAAACATCAGCGATGTCGGAACAACAGAGCACTTCGCAAATCACTAGCCAGACTTTTATGTCGACAGGGCGTCGGACAACACCGGAACCGACAGAATTCCCCACCTTGGTACAAACTTCCTTAGCTACAACAGAACTGTTAACAACTCCCGAGAAAGACCTTACAACAGAAATGACCACAGAACCTACATTGTCAACGTCAAATACCGAAGCTACTACTAGAGGGCCCAAAACGCCATCTCCGTCCGCAGTAGGAACTCCCACCCTTGTTACAACTACAATACCAACAACATTTGCAACAAAATCTACAACAGAGGCGAACACTGACGAACCAACACAACCATCCACAAGAAATATTTCAACTTTAGCTACTACTCAAGCAAGCACAGTTCAAACGAAAGCATCAACGACGTTTAAAACAGTACTCATGACAGAAGCAACAACGAAAGCTACACCAACAGAGAGAGCAACCTCAAAACCCAAAACAACGATTACAAGTACCGAGTTTAGTACAGCAGGGACCAAAACATCAACACCATCCATCGCAGCCTCTACCTTTCTCACCACAGCCGAGTCACCTTCAAATGTTAAATCATCGATATCAACTAAATCATCAACCGCTGATATTTCAACCCCATCATTTCGTGAAACTACAACAGTTACAACGAGAGTATCAGTAGCGTTGCAGCCAGAAGTAGCAACAGGGTCAACCACAAGACCTTCAACGATAAAGAGTTCCACTCATTCGTCGACTTTTGCGACAACGTCACAAATTACAGCAGTATTCAACACGTCAGAAACAGAGCCCACATCACGGGCGGCTACAACACCGGAAGATTATAGAACAACGAAGACCACAACAGAAGGGCAGACAACACCTACATTGCCGTTCACAACGGATATGTCAGCTATGACAGATCAACCGACTACAGCGCAAATGACTACGGAGACGTCAACGTCGACCGGACGTAGAAAAACACCCGAACCGACATCAATCCCGACCCTGGTACAAACTACTTCAGCTACAGCAGATCTGTTAACAACTCCTGAGAAAGACCGTTCCACAGAGATCACCACAAAACCTACGTTGAAAACGTCTGGTACCGACGTTACTTCTACAGGGCCCAAATCGTCATCTTCGTCCGCGGCAGGAACTCCCTCCCGTATTTCGACTGAAGTGCCAACAACGTTTACAACAGAGGCCAGCACTGAAGAACCAACTCAACCATTCATCATGGACACTTCAACATCAGGTACTACTCAACCAAGCACAGTTACAACGAAAGCAGCAACGACGTTAAAAACACTACGTATGACAGACGTAACAACGAGAACTTCAACAACTATGCCGTCAACCGCCAGCGTCTCAACGGCAACCGCTCTCCAAACCACCACAGTTACAACGGAGGCGTTGACACCATTTGAATCTTCAACAGCCACAAGCCCATCAACGAAGACTGAATCCTCATCAACTGAAACTGTAACTGATGTTCCAGAGAGTACGGTACACACAACAGAAGAGCCGATCCTTACATCGTATCAAACTACTGAGATGTCGTCATTGGCGACGGTGGCACTGCAAACTACGGAAGCAATGCGCACGACTACTGACGTCCCGTCTACGTCTCCTGACAGTACAATGATGTCATCAACATCTATGCGTCCGACTACAACTACAGCAACAACAACAACGACATACGTGACAACAGGTATTTTATCAACTATAGATACTACCAAAACAACAACAGACATGACAACGCTAACAGGTAGTACATCAACAACAAAATATAATGTTACAGCTAGATTGACAGACTTGCCATCAACACTCAAGAGAAAACAGACCTCCACGTCAACTGGAGTTAGGGTATCGAATGACACTACTACCCAGACTACATTAAACCTTGATAGTACAACACCCAAAACTACAGGGAAGCCAACGACGGTAGGCAGGAAACTAACCCAACACACTTCGACAAAATTAAGAAGAACATCTCCTTATACAACAGAAACCACAACAGCGTCAACATCTACATCGACTACAATAGCTGCAAACACGCAAACTACCTCTCTTACACCCACCAGCGTTCTTGACTCATCTACACAAAAAAGTATACAGACATCAACTAAGGGGAAGATGTCAACGGAAAGCACTTCTAATGTTACATCTGACCGAAGTACAACACCTACAAGTTCAGCAAAGCCAACCAACTCACGTGGGTCGACAGAATTAACATCAACAGTTACAGGTCCTCTCCAGACGGCAAGGATGACATCAACGTCATTTGCTCCCATACACACCACCACGCTAAGGCAGTCAACACAACAGAGTAGTATACAGACATCCTTGTCAACCGAGAAAAAAACATCCACAGAACCTGTCATTCAGACTACGTCTCATCCTAGTACAACACAGCCAACCGTCTTACAAACATCGATGAAATCAAGCACTACAGCACCGTATACAACACAAATCACAACAGGGTTTACATCTGTACTGCCTAAAACGGTGAAAGAAACAACATTGTCCACTTCTCCTACATTTCATGTGCCGACACAAAAGAGTGCAAGGTCTTCAAGCTCAACTGAAGGTAACATATTTACAGAAAGCACTACCTTTTCTTGAAGCAGAACACTCAAAACTTTTCAGTTAACCTCATGTCATGAGACCAGTCGACCACCACAAGCCGTTTCGTGAATTTGACTTTTCTTCAATTTTAACTTTATCCTGCCAGTAATGTCCCGATTCACATATTTACGATTACAGTTAACTGTGCTTGATATATAAATGTTCAAGAAAAGGCAGATTGAACAAAAAAAGATGACCATTTTTTTGCAGTTTCACCACAGAGTTCAGTAACAGTGACAACCAACAGTGCACCAACATTAGAGGCAACAATAAAGAACTCGTTAGCCGTGACAACCACTTCTAAAACATCATCGGCTTCCACAACAATTGACCAAACAGCAGCCACAATTGTTTTGACTGCCCTAGCCACCACGGAGTCCACCACTGAGATGTCAACGGTTACTACAGACCCCACCTCTGATGTGTCAAAGGTCACTACAGAACCCACAACTGAGGCGTCAGCGACTACTTCAGAACCCACATCTGAGGCATCAAAGGTCCCTACAGAACCCACCTCTGAGCCATCAAAGGTCACCACAGAAACCACCTCTGAGGCGTCAACAGTCACTACAGAACCCACCTCTGAGGCGTACAAGGTCACGACAGAACCCACCTCTGAGGCGTCAACGGCCTCTACAGAACGCACATCTGAGGCGTCAACGGCCTCTACAGAACGCACATCTGAGGCGTCAACGGTCACTACAGAACCCACATCTGAGGCGTCAACGGTCACTACAGAGCCCACATCTGAGACGTCAACGGTCACTACAGAACCCACCACTGAGGCGTCTATAGTCACTACTACAGAACCCACCTCTGATGTTTCCACGGTCACTACAGAAACTACCTCTGAGGCGTCAAACGCCACTACAGAGCCCACCACTGAGGCGTCAACAACTATAGCCACAACTGTATTGACTGCCCTAGCCACCACGGACTCCACCACTGAATCGTCAACGGCCACTACAGAATCTACTTCTGAGGCGTCAATGGTCACTTCAGAACCAACTTCAGAGGCGTCAATAGTCACTACTACAGAATCCACATCTAAATCGTCTACCATCGCTGCAGAATTCACATCTAAGTCGTCAACGGTCACTACAAAACTCGCCTCTACGGTGTCAACGGTCACTGAGAAATTCACCTCTGGGGCGTTAAAAGCCACTACAGAATCCACCTCTGAGGCGTCAACGGTCACCACAAAACCCACCACAGAGGCGTCAACGGTCATTAAAGAACCCACCTCTGAAGCGCAAACGGCCACTGCAGATCCCACCACTGAGGCGTCAATGGCCACTACAGAACCCACCACTGAGGCGTCAACGGTCACTACAGAATCCACCTCTGAGGCGTCAACGGCAACTACAGAACCCGCATCCAAGGCGTCAACGGTCACCATAGAACCAACTTCTGAGGCGTCAACAGTCACTACCACAGAACCCACCACTGAGACGTCCACGGCCACTACAGAACCCACCTCTGGGGCGGCAACGGTCACTGCAAAACCGACTACTGAGACGTCAACGGCCACTACAGAACCAACCTCTGAGGCGTCAACGGTCACTACTAAATCCACCTCTAAGGTGTCAAAGACCAGTACAGAACTCACCTCTAAGGCGTCAACAGTGACTACAGAACCAACATCTGAGGCGTCAACGGTCACTACAAAACCGACTTCTGAGGCGTCAACGGCCACTACACAGCCTACCTCTGAGGCGTCAGAAAGTGAGTTAGATTTCACGTTGTTTCAGGATATTCATACAGCTGTCAAATTCTCGTCTACAAAGAGCTATCGTTGGATTCTAGTACTTAAGCATTGTGTCTGTCAGCAAGTATCCACACACTGATACGTCAAAGTTAGAAAAAATGAACTTCAAAACTCATTTTGTTCTTAATCTTTACACTCTGATCAGAATCCGTCTTCCTTGCCCCCTCTTGTCTGTTCTTCATGTATGTGTTCTTCTTTAATATCCATATTCCTTTATGGGCACGACCAAGATAAATCCGGTTCCTCCATCACAATGACCACCATTACATATCGAGGCAGATAGATCGATGAAACAGGACTCCAAATGTAAGACAATGCTCAATATGTGTGGCACCAATTATATAGAAAACGAATTTCTTGTGTGAAAGAAATGTAAATTATTCAACGTTGTGTGTCATTTCCTAGTCCGTACCTTATATTTCAGCCAGAGATGTACTTTCAAACAAAAGACGAATTGATCTCATTTTTTATGTCATCCTCAAATCCTAATGTAATCGAAGAGCCATATGAGTTCGCTCACAAATATTTCAAGAAAATAAAAGAGGTGTGTAAATTGTTGATTTAGACGTTGTACTAGTAGTTGATGTCTTTCTTTTTCTCTTTTTATCATCTACCATTATTTTGCCCTTCTGGGCATGTATATGGATTGAAGATATTGTGATGTTATTGGGATCAATGGCCTTGCAAGCGCATTGACAGTCATAGAAAGACTTTATTGCTCGACCAATGTAGCAGGTACAAAGTATGGCAACAACAGTAAACATAGAAGAAGATATATCTAGAAGATGCGCGCGCGCGGGCGCACATACACACACACATACATACCCCCCCCCCCCAACACACAAACATATAGGAAAAATAAAGGCATACAAATATTTCATTGGCTTGGCTTCGCTAGCGAAGATTTCAGGGGAGTCTACTTCTGGTATACAAATATATAGGCATACAAATGTAATAATCAAAATATACAACAATGAATACGGTTACATTAACTGAAAACATTACAACATAAGGCGAACTCCAAATGAGAGCAGTATGGGTCAAAGGTCAAAGCAAACAACGTATCTATGTAATATATGTCAAGATTTTTGCGCATTTCAAAACACAACGGTTACAAAAGATCTTTGTTCCTTTTTTTGGTAAACCGTGTGACAATGACTATAAGTTACTATCACTCCATCAACAACTGTGAAGAAAACTGCTTTAGCTTTATAAAAATAATAATAATAATAAACGGTTTATTCAGAACACATACATTATACATCTGTCCCCTCTTAGATGAAGCTTTAAACAACATCGCGTCTTTAAAAAAGCACAAAAATGTTTTAATGGACCGACCCAGAAGCGTTTCCCAAGCCTGAATTCACTCAATGTTTCACACTCCAATACCTTGAGAGAAATCGTTAAACCGGTTTCTCTAAATACATTCTGATCAAACCTGTCAGTATCTGTTTAACCTAAGGCTATTCGTAACTGGGTAATACTGTGGAACAGATATAGTCACTCTCTCCCATAGCTTATTCAGCCAAACAGGTGCCTATTGTATATACATGTCCCAACTGTAAAAGTTCCTGTTGAAATCACATATACAAACCAATCTTACTCTTATACAAAATATGAGAGCGTGGTGATTTAATTTTGTCCAAAGAATTTCACACCAAAAATGGAGATAGTGTGAAAAGAAATTTGTCTTGAGCCCGAGTGTCATTCTAGTTACAAGTAGTTAAAATTTACCACACTTTCTCCTGACCAATTAAGGCGAGGGAGAGTACGGGAGCCCCTATAACTAACTAGGCTTAATTGTTGTAGCTATCGTGTGAAATGCCATAATGAATGATCATAGTTATTTTGCTTTCTTAAATCCTCATTTAGGCAAACGAATCATTTTACCTAAATCTTCAACGTTGACGATCTGTATTCCACTTATAAACATCTTTTCGATGAGATTTTATATTCAAAAGAAACAATCGACAAAAAGGGCAACGCAAGTTAAAAGATCGTGAGAAAGTCCCCCCGTCGCTATGCGCATCAATCAGATGATAATTACTCCAACAGGTCGGTAAAGTATGTCAACTGACACAATAGGAAATGCTACCAAGGCAGTAATAGGTTCCAAGGTGCCTTGGGCTATCTGTGGGTTCTCATGTACTGTAATTGTTCATACTGTATTAACCCTATTCTACATAGTCTGACACAGAATGAAGAAGCTTGGGAGTGGATCTATTACTTGCCGCGCAGATTCGTAGCACGATGCGTTTGCCGACCAGTTGGAAAATGTACAGACACACTAAACACGCGTTTTGGATTTTCGTCCTGCTACTTGCTTTCTCCCCACAATGGGGTTCAACGAAGGAAGTGAGAGGAAATACAGGTACGTCTGTTTGTTTGTTTCATTCCTAACGTATGTTTCTCATGGTGTCTTAAACAACCATTTTCTATGCATTGCCAGCCTGGTACATGATATATTGACTGTTTCAAAATGTTATCCAGTTGCTTGGGTAGCTATTTTTGACGTATGATACATTGTCGTTTGTTATTTTGGTTACTGTGTAGAATGGGACAAAACAATAGTCGAAAATGTGGGCCGGAGGGTAGCACCTATTTTATGTGACAAACTTGAAACCTGCTGTTTTTATTGATAGAGAATATAACCAAACGGTTAGATCATCTTATTTCTTTATAGAAAAGACAGGTTCGGTTATATCGTACTGTCTGGTACTTATATTTCCATATGCCTCTCCTCGTGTTTAGCGTATGGCATATATCCCATCCCTCCATATGGCCGTAGTAACTAGTGTGCATCAGACTGTAACGCAAGGCTTAATCCATCACAAATAGGAAAAGATCAACCAAAACTATCACACAAAGATGTGAAAAGAAACAAGATTCAAACTTCGTGCATAATTATAGGCTAAGGAGGATGTGGCGACATCTATGCTTTGATGTAGCTTAGTTTGGAAACGCCAACCTAGATTATCCAGATGAGTGGAGCAGCTAATTGCGGCATCTTACGAGACGAAATTGTAAACATTCCAGACGTTAGGAATTCCGTAGCATTTTTCTTCTTTCCCAATCGCACATTGTCTAAAGAAATGGCCGTTATAAGACTAGAACAAGTTGCAAAGGGATATAAAGGAATCATAGAACTTTAAAGTAAAGTTTGAAAATGTTAAGACAACCCATAGTATACAAAAGTTGGCCTCATTTCCTAATAGAAAGAACACCACACCAACTCGCTTCAGGCGAGATATAAGTCCGACTGGTTGAGGTACTAGGTATTGCACAAAACTAGGTCGCATTGATCTTTCAAAAGATTGTACACAAAGGATAGAAATTCCGGACGGTCACAAGTTTACCGAAAGATGCAAAATCTCCCTGAAAAAAACTTTGACAGTTCGGAAAAAATAAGTTGAAAGATATCTATACCGTCTAATATACGTCTTTGGTACAGAATAGCTTACAGTTTAGTTCAGTACATTGGATCGATGTTTAAATTGAGATCTAGAGTCCTGTCCATTTCATCACTATACAGTAGTAAACATAGGTTGGCCACTTGAGAGCCCTGGTAATTGGATCAATATAGGTTGAGAACTTGAGACAGTCCTGTCCATTGGATCAATATAGGTTGAAAACCTGAGACAGTCCTGCCCATTGGATCAATATAGGTTGAAAACCTGAGACAGTTCTGCCCATTGGATCAATATAGGTTGAAAACCTGAGACAGTCTGGCTTATTTATATTGGATGAATGTAGGTTGAGAACTTGAGACAGCCTTGGTTATTGGATCAATATAGGTTGAGAACTTGAGACAGTCTTGCTTATTGGATGTATGTAGGTTGAAAACTTTAGTCTGTCCTTTCTATTGGATACATATAGATTGAGAACAAGATAGTCCTGTCCATTGGATGAATATAGGCTGAAAACTTGAGATAGTCCTGCCCATTGGATCAATATAGGTTGAGAACTTGAGACAGTCTTGCCCATTGGATAAAATTAATATAGGTTGAAAACTTGAGATAGTCCTGCCCATTGGATCAATATAGGTTGAGAACTTGAGATATTCCTGTCCATTCGATAAATATAGGTTGAGAAACTGAGACAGTCCTGACCATTGGATCAATATAGATTGAGAACTTCAGACAGCCCTAGCCCGACCAAATTGACCAATATGCATTGAGAACTGTCCTTTCCATTAGATCAATATAGGTTGAGAACTTGAGACAGTTCTGCCCATTGGATAAACAAAGTTGAGAACTTGAAACAGTCGTGTCCATCGGATTAGTATATTTTAAGAAAGTCCTGTTCATTGGATAAATAGAGGTCAAGAACTGTGCACTGTACACTGTACAGACCTGGCCATTGGTTCAAAATATGTAGGGCACTTGAGACAGCCCTGTCCACGGTATCAATATACTATAGGTTGATAACTTGAGACAGTCCTGTCCATTTAATAAATATAGGTTGATAATTTGAGACGTCCTGTCCTGTCCTAAGAACCAACGTATGTCAAGAAACTGAGCCTTGTCCATTAAAGCAATATAGGTCGTGAAGTTGAAAGAGTTTTTTTTCATTGGATTAATAAGTTTGAGAACTTGAGACAGTCCTGTCCATTGGACGAAGTTTGGTGAAGAATATGAAGGACATTGGATTGATGAGACGGTCATGTCCTTAGGATCAATATAGCTTGAGAATTTGAGACAGTCTTGTCCATTGGAAAGATATAGGCTGAGACTCCTGTTGATTGGATCAATGTGGTTTGAGACCTTGAGAGTTCCATTAGATCAAAATAGGTTGAGACAGTCGGGTACATTGGATCAACCTAGTTTGAGAACATGACGTCCATTGGACCAATATGAGTTATGAGTTTGAGAGAGTACTGTTCATTGGATGAATAGACATTGACAACTTGCAACAGCCCTATTCATTGGGTCAATATAGGTTGGTGTAAAACGTGAGACAGCTAGTCCTGTCCATTGGATCAATATAAGTTATGAGTTTGAGACAATTACATTACAGAACTTGAGACAGTCGTGCCTATTGGATCAACATAGGTTGAGAACTTCATAAAGTCCTGTTCATTGGATCAATATAGGTCATGGATCAATATAGGTCAAGAACTGTGCGTACATGTGGACTGTAAGTACTGTCTACTGGTTCAAAATATGTAGGGCACTTGAGACAACCCTGTCCATTGGATCAAAATAGGTTGATAACTTGAGATAGTCCTGTCCATGCATTGGATAAATAGAGGTTGAGAATTTTAGACAGTCCTGTCTATTGGACCAATACAGCTTGAGAATTTGAGTCAGCCCTATCCATTTCATAGACATAGACCGAGTCTTGTTCATTGGATCAATGTAGTTTGAGACTTTGAGCGTTCTATCCCTCAGATCAAACTAGGTTGAGACAGTCTGGTACATTGTATCAACCTAGTTTGAGAACTTGATGCAGTCCTGTCCATTGGATTGATAAAAGTTATAATTTTTAAATAGTAGTGCTCATTGGATCAATATGCATTGAGAACTTGAGACAGCCCTGTCCGTTGGCTCAATATATATGCAAAGCTTGAGACAGTCCTGTCGATTGGATCAATATTGGTTTATGTTTAGATGTTGAGACAGCTTTTTCCATTTGATCAATTTACTATTAGACTGGGGCCTTTAGACTGCTAACACGCTGGAGATGATGATATACTAGACCTGCATGTTTTGACTCCTAAATTCAAGCTGTCTAATTCTCAGCAAAAAAATATATTTCGTACTACTTGTATGTAATTATCTGATATACAGTTATGGTTTGTCTATCATATTTTCTAGTTCTCACTGGTCTTGCTGCATGTAATATAAATTTATATATTGAAATATTTTGTATTACTACGGGGTTTTGATTTGATTTGTATTTTGAACATAATTTGTATTTTGAAAATAACGGATACATTTCGCTCTTTTCCAGACCATTTGACGATACCAAATGAGTCATCCGGGTTATTGAGTTCACCTGCCGTTACATTAGAACGCCTCCTAGAAGACTTCTCAAAAACAACACCTGTTTCATCGCAGCACAATGAGAAATACATAATTATCGGTCAACATGAACGTTTGAGAAGCAACACATACAACCCTGGGACAATCCGACTCAAAAAACGCTCAGTAAAAAACAAACTTCATTTGACCAAAAATAGTGCAATGGAAGTGACCACAACTGACGTCACCTCAATCAACATATCAATGTCAACCGTAGCTTCTCAACAGACTACAGCACAGGTGGTGTCTGTCGTTCCAACAGTAGAGCAGGGGACTACAGCAGCATCGGTGGTGTCTATTGTGCCAACAGTAGAGCAAGAGACTACACGTGGGGCAGTATCACTTATACCAACTGTAGAGCAAGAGACTACGCGTGGGACAGTATCACTTATACCAACTATGGAGCAAGAGACTACGCGTGGGGCAGTATCACTTATACCAACTGTGGAGCAAGAGACTACACGTGGGGCAGTATCACTTATACCAACTGTGGGGCAAGAGACTACGCGTGGGGCAGTATCACTTATACCAACTGTGGGGCAAGAGACTACGCGTGGGGCAGTATCACTTATACCAACTGTGGGGCAAGAGACTACACGTGGGGCAGTATCACTTATACCAACTGTGGAGCAAGAGACTACGGACGCGACAGTGTCTATTATCACAACGGTAGAGCAAGATACTACAGATGCGGCAGTGTCTACTGATTCAATAGTGAACGAAAAGACTACAGCACCGATGGTTTCAACCGCTGTAGAGCAAGGCACTACGCAAGGGGCAGTATCAGTTATTCCAACGGTAGACCAAATGACTACGTATGAGTCAGTGACAATTATTCCAACAGCAGAGTTTCAGACCACAACGGAAATTACAACTGCTGCAACAAGTGTGCCGGATGAAACCACAGCAACGATGTCAACGGCACCAACGACACAGCAGCGCACTACAACGAGGCAATTAAGTTCTGCAGTAGTAACAACACAGCCTCAGACAACCACAGTCTTGTCAACGTCTGAAACGACTACTAATAAACAAATTACAACAGAAGCATCAACTACTGTTACAACAACGCAGCACCAATCATCAACTGATACAACCACCACTACAGCACAGGATCGAATCACCACAGCGATAACAACTGCTCACACAACAGCAAAGGATCAAGCTACGACACCTTTTGAATCTACCGCTAGAACAGTGCAGGGTCCGACCACGACCTCCGAAGCCACAACGGCACGGGATAAGACAACAGTCAAGACGCCAAAACCAACAACGATACAAGATGAAACAACAACTGCGATATCAACTATTGCAGCGACGACAAAGATTCAGACCACCATGCCAGCGTCCACTGCTGATACAGAGACACGATATCAAATCTCAACCCATGTTTCAACTGTAATGCCAACCACAGAGGTGTCAGCGGCTGCAACAACGAATCTAGCAGTGTCAATCATTCCAACAACAGACGTGTATGAATCTGCGACTGCGCCAACAACGATGTCGAATGAAATCACAATGAAAATGCCAACCACAACAGCTACACAACAGAAGACTACATTGAGAGCGACAACCAATGTAGCAGTGTCGATTATTCCAACAGAAGAACATGAATCAACAATACACATGTCGACTGTTGCATCAACTACACAGCCTCTCTCTACCGAGGTAGCTTCCTCAGCTGCAACAACGCAGGGTGACACCACAGTACCAACCACTGTAGCAACTACACAGCCTCTCTCTACCGAAGCAGCGTCAAGCGCTGCAACTACAACACAAGATGACACCACAGTACCAACTGCTCTAGCGACGACACAGGAGAAAACAACATCGAAGACGTCAACTTTCAAAGCATCGACAGTAGAGGGGACTACGACATTACTCTCGACTGTTGCAACAACGATGCTCAAAGAAACCACAAAAGAGACATCTACTGCTGCATTGATGACACAGTACCCATCCACCATACCGGTTTCCACTGATGCTGTAAAATATCAATCCATGTCTACCCAAAAGGTGATGACTACGAATGCGGCAGCTTCGATTTTTCCATCAACAGAGCATAGCATATCAGATACAACTGTAGCAACAATCACACAATCTCCACACACTGCAGCGGTACCCACGTCAACTGCTACAACGGCTGGACAGGTTGAAACTACGATGAAGTTATCAACTGTGACAACAACGACACAGGATAAAACCCAAACGGAGCTGTCAACAAAGCCAGAGACTAAATTCACAACCACTGATGCTACAGCAAGTGTCTCTACAACGGCGTCTACTGCAACAAGGCCTCCACCATCCACAACTAACATTGCAACAACTCCGGATGACACAACATTACAGTTGTCAACTAATGAAGCGACAACAGAGGTTCCATTCACTACAATGGCATCAACAGCGGAAATGACGACGTGCAAGGAAACTACACAGCATCAAACTACCGTTCCGATGTCTATTGCTGCAACACCAGAACAGACAATGTCTACTCTATCAGTTGAACAGGAGACTACAGATGGGGTAGTGTCCATCTTTCCTTCAACGGAGGAGCACAGCACAACAGAGACAACTGTTGCAACAACGACAAAGGATGACGCCACAATATACATGTCAACCATTGGAGCAACAAAAGAACTCCCAACAACCGGAGCGGCGTCCACCGCTGTAAGAACAATACAGGATGACACCACAATGCCAGTGTCAACTGCTAGAACAACGACAGGTGGACAAACTACACCTGATGTAGTATCGACGCAGGGTACAACCACAACATCGGTGACGAGTACAAGTCATCAAACGATGTCTACTTTGCCATTAGAGCAAGAGACTACAGGGGGAGTTGTGTCATTTTTTCCTACAGCAGAGGAGCAGGCGACAACACTATCCTCTACTCCAGGACCAAAGGTTACAACGGGTGGAAGTGTTACTAAGGCTGTAACCACACCAGGTTCTACAACTGTAAAAGCAGAGAGTACAGCGGGCATAGCAACTGAAGAACCAAATGCTACAACAGTAATTGCTACTACCGATGCTGTAGCTACAGTAATAGGTTCAACTGAAAAACCGTTAATTGCAACCACTGAGTCTGTTGCTACAGAAAAATTTTCAACGGAAGCACCAGAAATTACAACTGACCTCATCACCACTGAGGCCGTGACTACAACACGCTTTACAACTGAAAAGCCAGATGTTACAACGTTCTTTACCACCACTGAGGATGAAACAACAGGCTTTACAACTGAAGAGCCAGACATTACAACATATTCTACCACCATTGAGGACGAAGCTACGACAAGGCATACAACCGAAGAACCAGAGACTACAACGGGCATTGCCACCACTGAGGCTCTAGCTACAATAATACCTGATGTTACAACAGACATGATCACAACTGAGGCTGTAACTACAGCCAGCTTTACAACTGAAGAGCCAGATGAGAAGACGGAAATAATGACTACTATTGCTGCAACCTCAACTGCTACAACGACAAACCAGGGCAAAACTACACCACAAGTATCAACTGCTGAAATAACCACACATGACAGAGCCACAGAAACAACAGAGGCGTCGACTTTTGCCACGGCAACGTCTGGCGTTCTGGGCACCACAGCTGTATTAAGTACAGTTCACATGACAACGGAGGCATCGAGAATTACAGCGGCATCGCAGACAACAGGTGGGTTGAGCACTCGGCTTCCAACCACAGAACAACAGACATCGTCTCCAAAAACGGACATGGGCACCACTGATGCTTCAACTACAGCAAGCGCTACTGCTAAAGAAACAACTGTGGTAACAAGGGCAGGTGTAACAACTACAGCGCCTGCAGTATCAACGCAGGATACAACCACGACTTCGTTGACAAGTGATTCAACAAGTACAACACTTTCTACTTTCCCAGGTGAGCAGGAGACTACAGGGAGAGTAGTGTCAATCTTTCCTACAACAGAAGGGCAGGCAACAACGCTATCCTCGACTCAAGGACCAAAGGTTACAACGGGTGGAAGTGCTACTAAGGTTGTAACAATACCAGGTTATACAACGTCGAAACCCGAAGTTACAACGGACATAGCAACTACCGAAGAACCAGACGTTACAACAAACGTTGCCACCACTGAAGCTGTAGCTACAGTAATAGGTTCAACGGAAGAACCGTTCATTACAACAGGCATTGCCACCACTGAGGCTGTAGGTACAGAAAGAGTTTCAACTGAAGCACCGGAAATTACAACGGGCATTCTCACTACTGAGGCTGTAGCTACAACAAGCTTTACAACTGAAGTGCCAGAGATTACAACGGCCATTGCCACCACTGAGGATGTAACTACAAGCTCTGCAACAGAAAAGAAAGATGTTATAACGGAGTTTACCACAGCTGAGGATGAAACTACAACAAAACATACAACCGAAGAACCAGATATTACAACGGCCATGGCCACTACTGAAGCGGTAGCTACAGTACAAGGTTCAACTGAAGAACCGTTGATTACAACGGACAGGAGCACCACTGACGCTTTAGCTACAGAAAGGGTTTCGACTGAAGCACCAGAAATTACAACGGACATGACAACCACCGAGGCTGCAACTACAACAAGCTTTACCACAGAAGAGCAAGATGTTACAACGGTATTTACCACCACTGAGGATGTAACTACAGTAAGCTCTACGAAGGAAAAGACAGATATTACAACGGAGTTTACCACCATTGAGGATGAAACTACAACAAAACATACAACCGAAGAACCAGAGACTACAACGGACATTGCCACCACTGGAGCGGTAGCTACAGTTAAAGGTTCAACTGAAGAACCGTTGATTACAACGGGCAGAAGCACCACGGAGGCTGTAGCTACAGAAAGGGTTTCAACTGAAGCACCAGAAATTACAACGGACATGACCACCACGGAGGCTGTAAACATAACAAGATTTGCCACAGAAGAGCCAGATGTAACGACGGTCGTTGCCACTACTGATGATGTAACCACAATCTCCACAACTGAAGAGCCAGTCGTTACAACAGACTCTACCACCACTGAGGGTGAAGCTACAACAAGACATACAACCGAAGAACCAGAGACTACAACGGACATTGCCACAACTGAGGCTGTAGCTACAGTAATAGGTTCAACGGAAGAACCGTTGATTACAACGGGCAGGATCACCACTGAGGCTGTAGCTACAGAAAGGGTTTCAACTGAAGCACCAAAAATTACAACGGAGGCTGTAACTACAACAAGCTTTACAACTGAAAAGACAGATATTACAACGGAGTCTACCACCACTGAGGATGCAGCTACAACAAAACATACAACCGAAGAAGCAGAGATTACAACGGGCATTGTCACCACTGAGGCTGTAGCTACAGTGATAGGTTCAACTGAAAAACCGCTAATTACAACGGACATGGCCACTGACAAGGCTGTAACTACAACAAGCTTTACCACAGAAAAGCCAGATGTTACAGCGGTCTTTACCACCACTGCGGATGTAACTACAGGCTTCACAGCTGAAGAGACAGACGTTACAACATACTCTACTACTACTGAGGACAAAGCTACAACACGACATACAACCGAAGAACCGGAGACTACAACGGACATTGCCACCACTGAGTCTGTAGCTACAATAATAGGATCAACTGAAGCACCGGAAGTTACAACAGACGTGATCACCATTGCAGCTGTAACTACAACACGCTCTACAACCGAGGGACCAGGTGGCACAACGGATATAGTCAGCACTGTGGCTGCAACGTCAACTAGTACAACGACTACCCAGGGACAAACTACACTACAAGTGCAAACTAGCGGAAGAACCACACAAGACCAAACCATCATACCGGCATCGAGTACAGAAACAATAGTGCAGTCGACTTTTGCTATGATGTCTTCCGTTCCGGACACTACAGCTGTGTTAAGTACAGTTCACATGACAGAAGAAACATCGACAACTGAGGCTTCTACAGGCGGGCTTAGCACTCGGCTTTCCACAACAGAACAACAGACGTCATCCCCCAAAACGGAAATGATCACCACTGTGGCTATAACGACAGCAAGCTCTACAGCTAAAGAAACAGATGGTACAACGGATTAACCGGCGTAGTAACAATTTGCTGAATTTTCTTCCTGTGTAGTCTCTCTTTCTATTGTATATCTACTACTTAATACTTATTCTGAATATCTCCATGGAAAATGGAGGTATTGTTTTGAGTGTCCCTGTCTCTTTGTGTGTTTGTGTTTTTCTGGACCATTAACTTCAGAACCTCTGAATTGATATTTGGTTTGTGCGTAGGTCCATATTGAGGACCCTGGCGGCTGTCCTTAGTACTGCAGCAGAACCTTCCAGATTTTTTTATCTTTTGTCCAGTACATGCTAGGGTTGCGATTTGTGTGTGTGTGTGGCAGATAGCTTTTGGTGTAAGGAAGAAGTGGTGTAAATTAAGCCGCCTCCCCTAGTAGCTTACTCTGTAACTGCAGGGTTTAGTTAATATCTTTCAATGAGGACAACTGAACAAAACTGGAAAAATGTAACGATGGATTTCCCTGATATTCAGTATACAAGTAGCTGAAACAGAGAAATGCACATAAAGGACTTAATATGCATAACTAACGAGGACATTCTATAATTCCAGTATTTCGTATCGCCGTATGTAATTTTGGCGAGTGGAACATATACCTATCATGAAACTTTAGGCCTGAATTGTATGATTAATGTGAAAATGACATAATTCATAGTAGTAAATCATAGGAAATTTTAAGATGCTCTAGGTAATAAAATATCTAACCATTGAGGGGTGGCATTTCTAAACTCCTGTTCTTATTCGTTCTGTAGAGCCTGTAAAAAGGACAACTATGATGGCAACGACAAGTGAGCAGACCATAGCTGTAACCACAGATGCACAGACTACTGTTCCAACTGCTAGTCCTACAACGAGGACCTCTACAATAGCATTTCCTACAACAATGGTTTCTACATCAACAAGTAAAACAACAGCTGACCAGGTCCCCATTGCAACAGAACAACCAGAAACAACAATCGCAACCACTGGGCCTATAACAAGGGCTTCTACCGCGCCGTCCACTGCAACAATGCCATTCACAACAACAGGAGAAATAACAAATGGTCAGTTTACAACATATAAAACAGTACTAGAGACGCTAGACACAACCCCTGCTCCCACAACAAAGACTTCTACCATATTACCTACAGTGACAATGCCATTTACAACAACAACAACAACTGCAAGAACATCTGACCAGTTCACAACTGAAGAGACACAACCAGAAACTACAGCCACAACCACTAGTTCTACAACAAGAGCGTCTACCATAGCCTCCACTGCAACAACACCAATTACGACAAAAAGCCAAATGACAACAGGCCAGTCCTCTCCTAAAGCTAAAGAAGAAGAGACGACCGTACCAACCGCTAGTACTACAACAAAGGCCTCTACACCTACAAGTAAGATGACAACTGGCAAATTTACAGCAATTACGACAGAACCAATGACGACAGTCACATCTGCTGTTCCTGCAAGAAGGGCCTCTACAATAGCACCAACTGCAACAATGCCATTTACAACAGCAACAGACGAAATAACAACACATCAAATCACAACTTATAGAACAGTACTAGAGACGCTAGGCACAACCGCTGGTCCTACAACAAAGGCTTCTACAATAGCATACACCACAGCACTCCCCTCGACCACAAGTGAAACAACGACTGACCAGATAACAACGGAAAAAACAAAGCCAGCAACCACAGTCACAACAGCTGGTTACACAACAAGGGCTTCTGCACTAGCACAAACTACAGCACTCCCCTCGACAACAAGTGAAATAACAACTGGCCAGGCAACAACTGTAACAACAAAGCCAGAGACGACAGTCACAACCGATGGTTTTACAACAAGTGCCTCTACAACAACATTCACTGCAACAATGCCATTTACGACGAGTGTCACAACCGATGGTTCCTCAACAAGGGCCTCTTCAACAACACTCACTGCAACAATGCCATTTACGACAATAAGTGAAACAGCAACAGGTGAATTTTCAACTGACACTAAACAAACAGAAACGACAGTGCTACCTACAAGTCCTACAACAAGGGCCTCTACACCAACACGTATGATAACAACTGGTGAGGTTACAACTATTACAACAGAACCAAAAACGACAATCACATCTAACACTCCTCCAGGAAGGGACTCTACGGCACCCACTGCAACAATGCCGTTTACAACAACAGACGAAATAACAACACCTCAGTTCACAACTCATAAAACAGTACTAGAGACATTGGGCACAACAGCTAGCCCTACAACAACATCTGCATCGACTCTAACGGTTGAAAACACGCAAAGCTCTCTTACACCCACCAGCGTACTCATCCCATCAACACAGAAGAGTACATTTACATCAACTAGTGGGAAAACATCAACAGAAACTACTTCTCATATTACATCTGTCCGTAGTAAAACACCAACCACCTCACAAACGTCGTCAAAATCAAGAACTATAGTTCCTATACAAACTGCAACAATGACAACAGCGTCTTCTACTTATATACACATCATCACACAAGGGCAGTCAACACAGCAGACTAGTACACAAACATCATTGTCAACTGATGAGAAAACATCCAAAGAAACTACTATTAAGACTAAATCTGATTCTAGTACAACACAGCCAAACGTCTTCCAAACATTGATTAAACCAAGCACTACAGCTCCCCATACAACAGAAATCACAACGGGGTTTACATTTGTACTACCTACAACGGTGATGGACACAGCATTTCCCACTACTTCTAAACTTAGTCCACCAACGCAAAAGACCTCAAGCTCGACTGAAGGTAAAATATATACAAAAAGCACTACATTTGCGGGCAGCATAATACTCATGATTTTAGACAAGTTAGGGCAGACAATCACCACAAACATATTCATTTGTAGTTGTAGAGGCTTTTAGCAAGCTGTAAGATTATCCTAAGTCTAGATACTTAAATATGTCCACACAATACATTTCCATACTTGGCAATATTTTATAGTAACATCACAATTTACATTTACAAGTACAGTCGCTGTGGTTATGTAAAGACGTCCCAGATAATTAAAACATATGGTTAGTAGTATTGAACCCTGTTTTGCAGTTCCTTCCATCACAGAGGCGTCAACGGTCACTACAGAATCCACCTCTGAGGCGTCAATTGTCAGTACAGAACCCACCACTGAGGCGTCAGTCGGTGAGTTAAATTTCACGTTGTTTCTTGTAGCTGCAAACAGTTTTTAAAAATGATATCTAAGTGTCCAACAATTGTCGACTACATGATGTCTTCTATAAATGCCCCCTTTTTCATGATGGTATTTTGAATTCAACGTTATTTAGTTCATGACTGATGTTATAGTTATCACTTTTCTATGTTATCTGATGACACTCTGTACTTGGCCTTTCTGGGCATGGATATCAAATAAAGATCAGTATCATTATTATTGTGTGCGCTTTGTCAGTAATGTTGATTCATATTTCGAGACCAGGATTTCGGATTTGATTGACTTTGACGATTTTTACAAAGTCGTTATTTTGTACTTAACCCATATTGTCTGTAGGTATTTTATTGTTATCATGTCACTTATCATTTTGTATTTGGTAGCAGCGCCCACACAGTGTCTCATGGAAATTAGTTTTGTGATACTATGCGATATGTATCAAAATGTAATCAAAATGCCTCGGTAGCTACGTATACAACTAGTGATTTGCGTGTGGTCGCAGTTATTCTCGGGGGATTCCAGTTGCTTCTCAAATTACTCAACGGATTTTGTTTTCAATTAAAAGAAGACAAGAATGAGCATCACACCGAGGAATTAGCTAATTGGATCTTGGTGAACTGTAAAAAAAAGACCAAATAAACTGACCACAATTTTTAATGTTTCGCAATTCGAAAGCCACAGCGTTCGCTGTCATTTTTCTTTTCGCACAAAATATCTAGTACTGAACAAACCGTGTAGATATGAAAAAAAATGTAAACATTACGCGTAGGTCTGAGGTATTTTTGTTGCGCCACAGGCAGTTTTTTTATACCCATTCACCGGGGTCAAATTGTGACCCTGCATGCGCAGAACAGATGCGCATAAGGGTCTGCGATACTGATGTAAACAACATGCGCAGCGCATTTCAAAATACAACGGTAACAAAACGACAATTGTTACAAAACTGGTAAATGTTACAAGGACTTTTACTCTTGACCCCACTGACAATGGTGAAGAATTTTTCTCTCGCTTATCTATATCTATGCCATCTGAAATCGGCGTCTACATAGCGTCTTTAAAACGCCCAGACATCTTTAACGATCTGACACTCACGAAGGCGTAAATACAGCTTGCTTTCCGGAGCAACTTTTGAGAAGTGATAATTTCACACTTCAATACCCTGGGCGAAATTTTCGAACCGGTTTTTCTCTATGCATGATAGATCAAACCTGTCAGTGTCCGTCTTACCTAAGGCTATCTGTAACTAAGTAACACTATGTAACAGGTGCCCTTTCTAAGTCCATGGCCCAACTGTTAAAGTTCCTTCCAAAATCAGAAATACAAACCGGTCTAACTTTTAACAGTCCATCATATGAGACCGTGATGATTTGAATTTCTTCGAAATAATTTTAAAACCTGAAATGTGAAATTCATTTAGTTACTAGAATATTCCTAAATCAGTGACTAAGAAAAGGTAACGAGATACGCACCCCTTTTGAAAATTTAAACAGTTCTTTTAACATTGAAATCATTTTAATATTGTGAAAGGGAAATTGTCTGAGCTATCTTATAAACGGCCATCCATCAATGTTAGTTGTTTTTGCTTTGTTGAGCATTCATTAATAAGATACCGAATCCTTTCACCTAAACCCCCAACGTTGATGATACATATTTGCCATACAAATTTCTTGTGGATTAAAATTCATATATAAAAAAAGGAGGAAAAAGACACGGAAGTTTTCAAATGGTGAAAAAGTATCTATTCATAAATCACTCCGACAGGTCCGCAAATTGTGACAGCTAACACAATAGAAAATGCGTCAGCACCAAGGCAGTTATGTAGTCTCCAAGGTGCCTTGGGGTATCTTTAGGTTCCCTTGTACTGTAATTGTTCATACTGTATTGACCCTATTCTACATAGTTTGACACAGAATGACGAAGTTTGGGCGTTGGTCTTTTAAGTTTCCTCGTTGCGCACATCCATAGCTGTAGTATGATGCGTTCGCCAACCAGTTGAAAGTTGGAAAATGTGCAGACTTACTGAACTCGCGTTTTGGATTTTCGTCCTGCAAGTGATTTTCTTCACACAATGGTGTTCGACGGAGGAAGTGAGAACAGATACAGGTATGTACTCTCTGTTTTATTTCCTGCTTAGATTTACAGCGTTAGACAACTATTCTACTAGGGTGGCAACCTTTCTGTGACCACTCTCCGACCTAAGATTTGAAATAACACCCAACGGATTTCAAAAGATTACAAAAAAACGATAACGTTATACATGTTTTGTTGTCTTTTCAGTCGTACTTTTACATTTCGTGTGATATTCAAATTATGAAATCAAGGGTTACAAAAATCGCCGTTTAGTGGAATGGAGGCATTTGACAACCGTTTTCTCAGCATATGTATAGCCTAGTACACAATACATCGTAGTTATAATTTTAGTTATAATGTGTCGAATGTTATACATGTTGTATAAAAGGGAAAGAAGAGGTGGACAGGGAAAGCCGGAGGGTACGGTATCACTTGCGTTTACTTAAGAAGGAACAAACTGCTTTTTTAGAGAGAATTTAGACAAAAGCCGGACCCTTTCATTTTTAGAAAATATATGTACAGATTCGGTAATCGTTCTGTCAGCATATGCCTTTCAGCATGAGTACCATATGGTATGTACCCCATACGTCTATTTGGCTATGGTCTGTGCGTCAGACGGTTACGCAAGACTGATTCAATCACACATAGGCGCAGATGTACCCAAACAAACTAAGATGTGTAAACAAGCAAGATCCAACTTCAATGCGTAATTAAAGAATGAAAAGGATTAATGTACTATTTTAGGTATGAAGAGATATTTATGCTTTAATGAACCTTTGTTTGGAAACATGAACCATTATCTAGATGAATGGAGCAGCAAATTGGCGTTTTTGTAAACATTCTATACGTTAGGTGTTCCTTTAGATTTCTGTTATGTTTTCTCTCGAAAACGCCATGGAAAGGCCTTTATAAGGCTGCAATGAGTCACAAAGGTGTGCGAAAATCAGAATATTTAACAGCAAAGTCTAAAAATGCCAAGGAAACACCCAAGCGTTGGCCTCATTCCCTTTAAGAAGGAAAACCACACCAACTCGCTCCAGGCGAGAAACGATGAGATATTTTACACATAGAGCAGTCCGACTAGGAGAAAACGTATGACACGATAACTAGGTCAGATTAGCCTTTAAAGTTTTAAAAGGTTGTAGCAAACGATTTACCTGTCTTTCAGACTGTAAGAATTCAACCAAAGGATGCAAAATCGTTTTGAGAAATGTGAATAACTTATTGCGTAAAGCATCATATCAATCTTCCATTTGCTTTGGACAAAATGGGCAAAACCTTTTATCAGGGGCTACATTATAATATCCGCCCTTTTCTTTATTCAATTTATGACTGATGATTCTGAACTGAGTTATCGCTTTACGAATTTTAAAGTGAGTAACAAAGACACCCCAAAAATGACAGCATCCCTGGGGTTGAGATCAGAGGTTGAGACAGTCCTGCCCATTGGATCAACTTAGGTTAGGAACTTGAGACAGCCATGTTGATTGGATCAATATAGATTGCGGGCAGTCCGGTCAGTTGGCTCAATACAGATTGAGAACTTGAGACAACCCTGTCCATTGGAGCACCATAGCTATAGGTTGCAGACTTGAGACAGTCAGGTCAGTTGGCTCAATATAGGTTGAAAACTTGAGACAATTTTGTCCATTGGGTTAACGAAGGCTGGAAACTTAAGACAGCCCTGTACATCGGATCTATATATTACATTGAGGACCTGAGACAGCCATGTCCATTTGATTAACATAGGCTGGAAACAGCAGATTGCCATGTGCATTGGGCCAATTTATATTGAAAACTTGAGACAGTCATGTCCATTAGATCCATATAGTTTTCTAACATGAGACAGTCTTGTTTATTGTCTCAATATGAATTGAGAACTTGAGATAGCCCTGTCCATTGCATCAACTGAGAACTTTAGACGATTTTGTACATTGGAAGAATATCTGTTGAGAATTTGAGACACTCATGTCCATCCAATAAATCTACAATACATGTCGAAAACTGGAGACAGTCTTGTCCAATTGGGGCAATGTACAATATAAATTATGTTGAAAACTTGACAGTCCCGTCAAATGAATCAATGTAAGCTCTACCTATTGGAAACATGATACAGTCTTATCAATTGAGTGAATGTGAGAACTTGAGACATTCCATTGGATCTGTATAGGTTGAAAACTTGAGACAGCCCTGTACACTGAAATCTTGAGATATTTCTGGGCATTTGAACAACATAGATTTCGAATTTGAGACAGCCATGCCCATGGCTTAATGTGTAATATATGTTGCAAAACTGACACAGTCCTCTCCATCTTAGTTATCATTGTACGATTGCAAATATTGACAACTTAATTTGTTAATTTATTCATTTAAGCTTCGTTACAAAATGTAACTGGACAGGGTGACAGAACCAGATCAGTCCTTTCTCTAGACCCCTGTCCAAAATAAAAACATAGTAAACGTAGAAGAACAAATACGTATGCGACGCATACAATTAAACAATTGCAAATACAATCGCAAACAGGGATAATTGATAAAACTAAGTAACCACTACTAGATACATCATTAGTAAATAAACAGAGAATAATGTTGAATAATGACAAAAACAGAAATAATGATAACACAAATAATAAAGATAAAAATGATTGGGTCAGTCCTGTCTAATGGATCAATGTAAAGTATATTATGAAAAATTGGAACAGTACTAGCTGTCCATTGGATCAATATGCAATATAGGTTGTTAACTTGAGACAGTCCTGTTGATTGGATCAATAAGGTTGCTAACTTGAAACAGTCCTGCCCATTCGTAGACAATAGGATGAGAACTCATGTTATTCGCTGAATATAGGATGAGAACTTTGACAGACCTGTCCATTCGATTGATATAGGATGGGAACTTGAGACCGTCCTACCCATTTATTAATGTATGTTGAGAAACTGGGACAGTCCTGTCCATTGAATAAAAATAGGTCCAGAGCATGGGATAGTCCGTTCAATTGGAGGGATATAGGTTGAGAACTTGAGACAGTCTTGTACATTGGAACAATATAGGTTAGAACATGAGACCCCTGTCCATTGGATCAATATACTGTTTGGTTGAGATCTCGAGACTCTTACTACACCGGAGATAATCATATATATCACTAGACATGTGTGTGTGTGTGTTATCTTCTTAGTTTAGATTAAGGCTATGGAATTTGCAGCAAAAAATTAAGAGACGCGAAAGATTATAAATTCATTTCTACTTTGATTTGTGAATCGAATAATGTTAATCTGATATTTTACTATATGTACTAGTTTTTGCTAGTGTTGTAAGCGCATGAACGGCTTGTCGCTTTCAACAATTTTGTCTATCCATTTCAAGTTCTTTTCAAGCAAAATCCCGAACATGCTTTTGTTCTACTTTGTGATTTTAATTGTGATTTTCAATAGAAAATGACGCATCGCTTCCATTCTTTTCCAGATCGATTGACGATTTCAAAGGAGTCATCCAGAATATTGAGGTCACCTGCCGTTACATTAGAACGACTCATACAAGACTTTACAACAACACCAATTCCATCGGAGCAAAATGAAAACTACTTGATCATCGGTCAACACGAATGGTTAACAAACAGCACATACCCTCCTGAGGGAATCCGACCCGAAGAACGATTAATACAAAACAAACTTAATTCGACGAAAAACAGTGAAATTTCAAAGGCTCAAGGCCTTCATCTAAACCTGGCAAAAACTAGGAAGGCAAAGAGAAACACTACCGACGTTACTACCATCGAAACGGTATCAAACGTCACTTCAAAACTTCAAACAAAAGACAAAGAGGAGGTTTTGATTTTTCGGAGAAGAGGACAAGTTGAAAATTCGTCAGTATCGATTCTTCAAACAGCTAAACAAGAAACTACAAATGAGGTAGTATCGGTTGTCCCAACGGTGGAGCAGGAGACTACAGCACCGGTCGTGTCTATTGTTCCAACAGTGGAGCAAGAGACTACAACACCGATTGTGTCGACTGTTCCAAAAATAGAACAAGAGACTACAGCACCAGTGGTGTCAGTTGTTCCAACAGTGGAGAAAGAGACTACAGCATTTGTAGTATCTATTGTTCCAACAACTGAGCAAGAGACAACCAATGGGACAGTATCAGTTATCCCAACAACAGAGCAAGAAACTACAACACCGGTAGAGCAAGAGACTACAGCACCGGTAGAGCAAGAGACTACAATATCGGTAGAGCAAGATACTACAGCACCGGTAGAGCAGGATACTACATCGCCGGTAGAGCAAGATACTACATCGCCGGTAGAGCAAGAGACTACACCGCCGATAGAGCATGATACTACATCACCGGTAGAGCAATATACTACATCACCGGTAGAGCAAGAGACTACATCGCCGGTAGAGCAGGATACTACAGCATCGGTAGAGCAAGAGACTACAGCACCGGTAGAGCAAGATACTACAGCACCGGTAGAGCAAGAGACTACAGCACCGGTAGAGCAAGAGACTACAGCACCGGTAGAGCAAGAGACTACAGCACCGGTAGAGCAAGAGACTACAGCACCGGTAGAGCAATATACTACATCGCCGGCAGAGCAGGATACTACAGCATCGGTAGAGCAAGAGACTACAGCACTGGTGGTATCTATTGTTCCAACACTAGAGCAAGAGACTACAAATGGAGCGGTGTCAGTTATCCCAACGGTGGAGCAAGATACAACGGATGCGTCAGGGACCATAATTCCCACAGCAGAATTTCAGACGACGACGGAGATTACAGCTGCTACAACAACGGTGCCGAATGAAACCACAGCTAAGATGTCAACGGCACCAACGACAGTGCAGCAGACTACAGCAAGAGAATCAACTTCAGAAACAACACAGCTTCTGACCACCACAGTGGTGTCAACGTCTGACACAAAGACCAATGAGCAAGCTACAGCAGGAGCATCAACTACTGCTACAGCAACAGAGCACCCAAGTTCTACTGATACATCGACCACTACAGCACGGTATCAAACTACAACACCTTTGACCACTGATAAAACAGTACATAGACCTACCACGACTGCCGAGGCCACCATGACACGGGATAAGACAACAGCGAAGACGACAACTTCAACAACGACGCAAGATGAAATTACAACCGAGAAATCAACTGTTGCAGCGACGACAAAGATTCAAACCACCATGCCAGCGTCCGCTGCGACACAAGATGAAACCTCCATTCATGTGTCGGTTGTTGTGCCAACAACAGAGGAGTCAGCGACTGCAACAACGAATGCAGCAGTGTCAATGATTCCAACAACAGAGTCAGGAGCTACAACCGCAGAATCAGAGGTTACAACGGACATTGTCACCACTGAGAACATAGCTACAGTAATAGTTTCAACTGAAAAACCGGATATTACAACGGACATGGTCAGCACTGAGGCTGTAGCTACAACACGCTCTACAACTGACGAGAGAGATGTTACAACGGTCGTTGCCACCACTGATGACAAAACTACAGCAAGACATACAACCGAGGAACCAGAGATTACAACGGACATTGCCACCACTGAGGCTGTAGCTACCACAACCGATTCAACTATAGCACCAGAAATTACAACGGGCATGATATCTACTGAGGGTGTAACTACAGCAAGCTTTACCACAGAGGAGCCAGATGTTACAACGATCTTTACCACCACTAAGGGTGTAAGTACAAGCTTAACAACTGCTGCTGCAACAACAATGACGAATGAAACCACAATGGCAATGTCTACCGCATTAACGACAAATCAGCAGACTACAATAAGGGCAACAACCAGTGCAGCAGTGTCTATTATTCCAACAGAAGAGGAACAGGAATCAACAATACACATGTCAACTGTTGCAGCGACTACAGAGTATTTCTCTACGGAAGCATCGTCCACCGTTGCAACAACAAAACCGGATGAGACCACAGTACCAACCGCTGTAGCAACTACACAGCCTCTGGCTACTGAATCAGTGTCGACAGCTGCAAAAGCACAAGATGACACCACAGTACAAACTGCCGCAGCAACTACACAGCCTCCCTCTACAGAAGCAGCCCCCATCGTTGTAACGACAAAGTCTACTCTATCAGTTCAACAGGAGACTACAAAAGAGGTAGTGTCAATTTTTCCTACAACAGAGGAACACAGCACTAAAGAGACAAGGGATGACACCACACTAGCCGTGTCATCAGTTGCAGCTTCAACAGAACTTCCAACCACCGAAGCGATGTCCACCGCTGTAACAACTATGCAGGTTGACACCACGATAGGAGTGTCAACAACGACAGGTGAACAAACTTCAACTGCTGCGGTATCGACACAGGATAAAGCGACAACAATGGCGACAAGTGCTGCAACAACTACAAAGTACCATACTATGTCTACTTTCCCAGTTGAGCAGGAGACCACAAGTGACGTAGTGTCAATATTTCCAACATCAGAAGAAGAGGTGATAACATTATCCTCCACTCCAGTACCAAATGTTACAACCGATGGAATGACTAAAAAGACTGACACCACATCAGGATCTATAACTGAAGAACCAGATATTACAACGGACATGATCAGCACTGAGGCTGTAGCTACGATAATAGTTTCAACTGACCAACCAGACGGTACAACTGACATGAACACTACTGAGGATGTAGCTACAACAAGAGTTACAACTGAAGAGCCAAAGGTTACAACTGTCTTTGCCACCACTGATGATGAAACTACAACAAGGCATACAACGGAAGAACCAAAGACTACAACGGACATTGCCACCACTGAGGCTGTAGCTACAGTAATAGGTTCAACTGAAGCACCAGAAATTACAACGGGAATGATCTCTACTGAGGCTGTAACTACAGCAAGCTTTACCACAGAGGAGCCAGATATTACAACGACCTTTACCACCACTGAGGATGTAACTACAAGCTTACCAACTGAGGAGCCAGATGTTACAACTGACATGACCACTGAGGATGTAACTACAGCAAGCTCTACAACTACAACGGAGTTAACCACCATTGAGGATGAAACTACAACAAGGCATACAACCGAAGAACCAGAGATTACAACGGTCATTGCCACAACTGAGGCTGTAGCTACAATACAAGTTTCAACTGAACAACCAGATAGTACAACGGACACGATCACCACTGAGGCTGTAGCTACAATGAAAGTTTCAACTGAGCAACAAGATAGTACAACGGACACGATCACCACTGAGGGTGTACGTGTACCTACAATAAAAGTTTCGACTGAACAACCAGCTAGTACAACGGACAAAGCCACTACCGTGGCTGCAACCTCAACTGCTACAACGACTACCAAAGTCCAAACTACACCACCAGCGTCAACTGCCGGAAGAACCGATACCACCATATCGGCTCCGAGTACAGAAACAACAGAGTCGTCGACTTTTGTTACAACAACGTCGCCGAGCGTTCCGGGCACCACGGCTGTATTGAGCACAGTTTACATGACAACAGAGACACCGACAACTGCAGCACCTAAAGCGTCTACAGGCGTGTTGAGCACTAGGCTTCCTACAACAGAAGAACAGACATCATCTCAAATAACGGGAATTGGCAGCACCGAGGCTCTAACTACAGCAAGCTCGACTGCGAAAGAAACAGATGGTACCACGGGTTAACCGACGTAGTAAAAGTTTGCTTTCGATGTAGTCTGTATTTCTATTCATATTGTATGTTTAGCACTTACTGATTATGATAACCTCCATGAAAAATGGAGGTATTATTTTGGTTTTTGTCAATAAGTGCGTGTACGTCTTTGTCTTACGGAACAATAACGTAATTAAGAACCTCTGGATGTATGGTAATGATATTTGATATGTGGGTATATGTTGGAAAGACAAGGGTCAGTGTCTTCTCTTGCTCTGGTCTCTGACACCTTCGAATTCCCTTTGTACTGCAGCAGAACACCAGGACTTCAGTGCAGGATCTTTGTTTTGAACATGTTATGGCCTTTTTTTTAAATAGCATAAAGCCCCCCCCCCCTGCAGCGTGCTTTGCAAATAGAGACGGTTATGTTATAATCTCTCGAATGAAATAAGAAAAGAACGACGCATACAATCAGATAACAATATGTAAATTAGGATTTCTTTTGCATAATCAAGTCATGATGAAATATAAAGAGGGAATTCTGCAAACGAAAAAGGCCATGAAATATAGATATATAATTTTGGCAAAGAGGACTATTATTTAGATTATCCAAGTTACGATTTTTTGCATAATCAATATGACAAGATAAAATGAGAAATTTACAAATGTTTAAAACGTTTATATCTCTTATTCTGTTTTGTATTATAGAGACTGTTACAACTACCAAGATGACAACAATGAAGGCAACGACACGTGACCAGTCCACAGCTGTAACCACATATGCGGAGGCGATTGACGCAACTACGAGCCCTACAACAAGAACAACGCTGCCACTTACAACAACAAACAAAATAACAACTGGTCCGTTTACAACATTCAAAACAGTACTAGAGACGCTAGGCACAACACCTGTTCCTACAAAAAGGACTTCTACGATTACAGCAACAATGCCATTAACAACAACAAACGCAAAAACATCTAGCCAGATAACAACTGTAACAACACGACCAGAAACGACAGTCATCGCTACTGGGTCTACAACAAGGGCCTCTACAACAGCATCGACTTCAACAATGCCATTAACGACAAATGAAAAGACCACAGGCCAGTTCTCAACTGTAACTAAACAAACAGAGACGACAGTACCAACCACTAGTATTACAACAAGGGTCTCGACACCAGCAAGTGATACAACAACTGGCAAGTCTACGACTATAACATCAGAACCAACGACGACAGTCGCATCTGCTACTCCTTCACGAATGTCCTCTACAATAGAATCCACTGCAACAATGCCATTTAGCACAACAAACGAAATAACAACACCTCAGATCACAACTCATAAAACAGTACTAGAGACGCTAGGCACAACCGCTGGTGGTCCTACAACAAGGGCGTCTACAATAGCATATACAACAGCACTCCCCTTGACAACAAGTGAAACAACAACTGACGAGGTAACAACTGTAACAACAAAACCAGCAACAACGTTCACAACCGCCGGCCCCTCAACAAGGGCCTCTGCAATAACTACAGCTATGCCTCTTACGACAAGTGTTAAAACAACTGATCAGTTCACTACTGAAACTACAGCTAGGACGGCTGGTGATGAAACAACGGCCTCTTCAGAGGCATCTACAATACAAACACCATCTATAGCAACAGGTAAAATAACAACAGGCAAGTACACAACTGAAAGACCACAACCAGAGTCGACTGTCAAAACTGCTTTTCAAACAACAAGGTCTTCTACTATGTCATCTACCGCAACAATTCCGTTTACAACAATGGAAACAACAACTGGCCCGTTGACAACATTTAAAACAGTAATCGAGACCTTAGAAACGACCTTAGTTCCTACAACAAGAACCTCTACTATAGTGCCTTCTGAAACCATGCCATTTACAACAACATATGTAAAAACGTCTGGCCAGGTCATATCTGAAATGACTCAACCAGAGACAACACTCACAACCACTAGTTCAACAGCAGGGGCGTCTTCCACAGCATCCACTGCAACAATACCATATACAACAAGTACAACAACATCTGATCAGTTTACAACTGAGGCAACAGTCAAAACTACTGGCCGTACAACAAAGACTTTAACCACAGCATCTACTACAAGGGCACAATCTCAGACAAGTAAAATTACAACTGGCCAGTTCACAACTCTGACAACAAAGCCAGAGACGACTGTATCAACCATCGAATATACGACAATGGCCTCATCAAAAGAATCGACGGCAACAATGCCATTTACAACGGAAGAAAGAACAACTGGTCAACCGACAACTCATAAAACGGCAGTAGAAACATCAGGCACAACCGCGGGGCCTCCAACAAGGACTTCTACAAACTTACTTACTTCAAGAATACCACTTACAACAGCTACAACAACAAGTGCAATAACATCTGGCCAGTTCACAACTGAAGCAAAACAACCAGAAACGACAGTCAAAACCACTAGTTCTATAGCAAGGGATACTTCCATGGCATCCACTGCAACAATGCAAATGACAAAAAGTGAAATAACATCTGGTCATTTTTCAACTGAAACAACAGTCAAAACTGCCGGTCGTACAACAGGGGCATCTACTGCAAAAGTTCAGTCTCAAACAACAAGTAAAATTACAACAGACCAGTTGTCAACTCTAACGACAAAGCAAGAGACGACTGTGCCAACGGCTAGTCCTACAACGAGTGCCTCTACTACAACATCTACTGAAACCATGCCATTTACAACAAGAGAAAGAGCAACTGATCAGCCGACAACTTATAAAACGGTAGTAGAAACATTGGCCACAACCGCGGGTCCTACTACAAGAGCCTCTACCACGATTTCATCTACTGCTACGATGCCATTTACAACAGCGATTGCAAAAACCTCAGGCCAATCCACGACTGAAACAACACAACCAGAAACGACGGTCCCCACAGTTGGTTCTACAAGTAGGGATTCTTCCATAGCATCCACTGCAACAATGCCAATCACAACAAGTCAAGTAACATCTGGTCCGTTTACAACTGAAACGACACAACCAGAAACGACAATGACCACTGCTGGTCCTACAAGTAGGGCTTCTTCCATAGCATCCACTACAACAATGCCAGTTACAACAAGTCAAGAAACATCTGGTCAGTTTACAACTGAAACAACCGTCAAAACTGCTGGTGGTACAACGGGGGCTTCAACCGTAGTGTCTACTAGAAGTGTTCCATCTCAAACAACAAGTAAGATAACAACAGACCAGCTCTCAACTGCAACAACGAATTCAGAGACGACTGTACCAACCATCAGTTTTACGACAAGTGGCTCTACTATAGAGTCTACCGCAACCATTCCATTTACAACAAGAGAAAGAACAACTCGTCAGCCGACAACTCATAGAACGGTTGTAGAAACATTGGGCACAACCGCGGGTTCTACTACAAGAGCCTCTACCATATCATCTACTGCAACAATGCCATTTACATCAACAAGTTCAAAAATGTCTGACCAGTCTACAACTAAAACAACACAATCAGAAACGACAGTCACGACTGCTGGGTCTACAACAAGGGCTTCCTCTATAGCACCCACTGCAACAACGCCAGTTACAACAAGTCAAGTAACATCTGGTCCGTTTACAACTGAAACAACACAACCAGAAACGACAGTCGTGACTGGTGGGTCTACAACGGGGGCTTCCTATATAGCATCCACTGCAACAACGCCAGTTACAACAAGTCAAGAAACGTCTGGACAGTTTACAACCGAAACAACCGTCAAAACTGCCGGTCGTACAACAAGGGCTTCAACAATAGCATCTCCTACAAGGGCACCATCTGAAACAACGGGTAAAACTTCGACCGATCAGTTCTCGACTGTAACAACAAAGCCAGAGACAACTATGCCAACCGCCAGTCCTACAACAAGGGCCTCGTCAATAGCATCTACAGCAACAATGCCATTTACAACAAGGGAAAGAGCAACTGATCAGCCGACAACTTATAAAACGGTAGTAGAAACACTGGCCACAACCGCTGGTCCTACTACAAGAGCCTCTTCCACGATATCATCTACTGCTACAATACCATTTACAACAACAAGTGCAAGAACATCTAGCCAGCTTTTAACAACTAAAACAACACAACCAGAAACGACAGTGACCACTGCTGGTAGGGCTTCTTCCATAGCATCCACTGCAACAATGTCAATCACAACAAGTCGAGTAACACCTGGTCCGCTTACAACTGAAACAACACAACCAGAAACGACAGTCACGACTGCTGGTTCTACAACAAGGGCTTCCTCTATAGAATCCACTGCAACAACGCCAGTTACAACAAGTCAAGTAACATCTGGTCCGTTTACAACTGAAACAACACAACCAGAAACGACAGTCGTGACTGGTGGGTCTACAACGGGGGCTTCCTATATAGCATCCACTGCAACAACCGTCAGAACAATTGGTCGTACATCAACAGTATCAACCGTACCATCTACTCCAAAGGCACAAGCTCAAACAAGTAAAATTACAACAGACCAGATCTCAACTGTAACAACAAAGCCAGAGACGACTGTACCAACCGCCAGTCCAACAACAACGGCCTCTACTACAGCATTTATTGCAACATTGCCATTTACAACAGAGGAAAGAACAACTGGTCCGCCAACGACTCATAAAACGGTAGTAGAAACATTGGGTACAGCCCAGGGTCCTACTACAAGAGCATCTACCATATCATCTACTGCTACAATGCCATTTACAACGGCAAGTGCAAGAACATCTAGCCAGGGCACAACTGAAACAACACAACCAGAAACGACAGTCACGACTGCTGGATCTACAACAATGGCTTCTATAATTGCTTCAACTACAACAACGCCAATCACAACAAATCAAGAAACATCTGGTCCGTTTACAACTGAAACAACAGTCAAAACAGCAGGTCGTACAACGGGGGCCTCAACCGTAGCATCCACCTCGAGAGCACAATCTCAAACACCACGTAGAATTACAACAGACCAGTTCTCAACTGTAACAACAAACCCAGAGACGACTGTACCAACCACCAGTCCAACAACAACGGCCTCTACTACAGCATTTATTGAAACATTGCCATTTACAACAGAAGAAAGAACAACTGGTCTGCCGACAACTCATAAAACGGTAGTAGAAACATTGGGTACAATCGCGGGTCCTACCACAAGAGTATCTACCATAGGATCTACTGCTACAATGCCATTTACAACATCTAGTGCAAGAACATCTAGCCAGGGCACAACTGAAACAACACAACCAGAAACGACAGTCACCACGGCTGCGTCTACAACAAGGGCTTCTTCAATAGCATCTACTACAACAATGCCATTGACAACGAGTCAAGAAACATCTGGTCCGTTCACAACTGAAACAACAGTCAAAACTGCCGGTGGTACAACAAGGGCTTCAACCATAGCATCTCCTACAAGGGCACCGTCTGAAACAACAGGTAAAATTACAACAGGCCAGTTCTCAACTGTAACAACAAAGCCAGAGACGACTGTATCAACCGCTCGTTCTACAACAAGGGCATCGTCCATGGCATCTACAGCAACAATGCCGTTTACAACAAGAGAACGGCCAACTAGTATGCCGACGACTCATAGAACGGTAGTAGAAACATTGCGCACAACCGATGGTCCTACTACAAAAGCCCCTACCATATCATCTACTGCAACAATGCCACTTACAACAAGTTCAAAAACATCTGACGAGTTTACAACTGAAACAACACAACCAGACACGACAGCCACAACCACTAGTTCTACAACAAGGGCTTCTTCCATAGCACCCACTGCCACAATGACATCCAGTTCAAGTGAAATAACATCTGGTCCGTTTACAACTGGAACAACATCCAAAACCGCTGGTCGTACAACAAGGTCATCAACAATAGCATCTACTACACGAGCACCGCCTCAAACAACAAGTAGAATTGTATCTACAGCAACAATGCCATTTACAACAAGGGAAAGAACAAGTGGTAAGCGGACGACTCATAAAACGGTAGCAGAAACTTTAGGCACATCCGCCGGTCCAACGACAGGAGAATCTACCGCGCCAACCACTGTGCCTACAACAGAATCCTCTACACCTGCATCAACTGTAACACTGCCGTTTACAACAATTAAACACACGTCTGGTCAACTGGAAATTGAAACAGTCAACACTGCTGGTCACACAACAGAACGTATAGCCTCTACAATAGCATCTACCGCAACAACAACAAGTCAGAAGACAACAAGCCATTTCTCAACCGAAACAACTAAACCAGAGACGACAGCCACAACTATGGTATCTACAACAAGGGCCTCAACATTAGCCTCTACACTAGCTTCTACTGTAACAGTGCCAGTTACAACAATTGAACACACGTCTGGTCAGTTCACAACTAAAACAACAGTCAAAACTGCTGGTCACACAACAAAACCAAAGGTATCTACAATAGCATCTACCGCAACAACGCCACTTCAAACAACTAGACAAAAGACAACAAGTCAATTCTCAACAGAAACAACAAAACCAGAGACGACCGTTTCAACCGCTGGTCCTACAACAAGGTCTTCTACAATGGCATCTACTGCAACAACGCCACTTCAAGCAACCAGTCAAAAGACAACAAGTCATTTTTCAACCGAAACAACAAAAGCAGAGACGACCGTTTCAACCGCTGGTCCTACAACAAGGTCTTCTACAATAGCATCTACTGCAACAACGCCACTTCAAGCAACCAGTCAAAAGACAACAAGTCATTTTTCAACCGAAACAACAAAAGCAGAGACGACCGTTTCAACCGCTGGTCCTACAACAAGGTCTTCTACAATAGCATCTACTGCAACAACGCCACTTCAAGCAACCAGTCAAAAGACAACAAGTCATTTTTCAACCGAAACAACAAAACCAGAGACGACCGTTTCAACCGCTGGTCCTACAACAAGGTCTTCTACAATAGCATCGACTGCAACAACGCCACTTCAAGCAACCAGTCAAAAGACAACAAGCCAATTCTCAACCGAAACAACGAAACCAGAGACGACTGTTTCAACCGTTGGCCCTACAACAAGGTCTTCTACAATAGCATCGACTGCAACCACACCACTTCAAGCAACTAGCCAAACGACAACAAGCCAATTCTCAACCGAAACAACAAAACCAGAGACGACCGTACCAACAACTATTTCTACAACAAGCTACTCCACAGGGGGACCAAGTGGACCTTGTAAGTCATTCTATCGAATACTAATCAATTTCCAACCTATCTTCAACATTGACTCAGACAATATATTTATATAAATGCAATCCTATTCACTTTCCTAGTAGTCGGCTCATCATTAGCTGGTGACACCGACATGCGTAATATGTGTTATACATTTTTTTATTTTTCGTGTAAAATTATAAAGGAAACAAGACAAAGACGGGTTTGATATAAATTGTGTTAGTAGCTTAATAACTTGTGACTCAAATTACTAAATGGAGCACACTCTTACTTTAATCAAATTAAATAGTGTTGTTAGAATCCTGGCACAGAAAATCATATTTTGCCAAATTCAATCAGGTGTAAATGAGTACCTAGCTCATCTAGGGTTAGGGACGTCCCTCGGATAGGATGTTAAATGGAGGTCCCGTGTTTGAGGAGACTCACACCTTGAGCACGTAAAAGAACCCACCACATCTTTCGAAAAAGAGTAGGGGCATGCCCCGGTGTGAGTGGATCAAAAACATTCCGGACTAAATGGGGTAGGGAATTTCCCGAGCAGCATTCGTAACCCCTGCTTCTCCTAATGGGTCAGTGAAGTCATGCTTGTCTCGAGCATTGATGTTTCTGACCTAGGGCGAAGAGATGCTGCTACAGTTAGAATTAGTTCAGTGCTTTGATGAGTGCCCACCTACGGCCCTGCACTGAGCGAGCTCCTTAAAAAGAAAATAACATTCATACTATACAAAAGGGATCACAACAGTGCCAAGAGTCCCAGTTTACTTTTCTAACGTTCATATGCAGAGTTAGCCTGGAATCCAGACCTATTATAGCTCCCGAGTCTCTCTATTTGCGGAGAGAGACTCGGGAGCTATAATAGGTCTGGATTCCAAGCTAATGCAGAGTTGCGTTGTTATCAGAGAAATACAACTATCTATACTGCCTTTTCAACAGTGTTTGAATACGATACCATGCAAGTGGACGTAACGGCATGGCTATCAAATGTGGATGTTGCGTTGTCCGAAGAACTTCAGCTGGAACAATTCCAGGTGTCGCTAACAGAGCTGCAAAGTCAAGACGGAGTGCTGCTGGCCAGTCTTGAAGGAACAGCCAATGTGGAATTGAATGCTGAGCGCTGGGTGTTGGTGTACAAGGAAGGTCCAGGCGTCGCTCATACAGGACTTTTGCTGCCGGAGTTAGAAAATCTAGAGATAACCCAGGATCTTACAGGTGCGAAGTTCTAAATCTTAAAATATTATCGAATTCTTGCACGCCTGCCTATCATTCAAATACACGTAAGCTGAATCGATTTCAAACGACTAGAGCTTATCTTAGCATCTGTCATAGAATATGTTCTTGTTTTAGCTATTTTTCAAAGTGTATTTCTATTGTGAAACCGAAACAGTTCCTTGCCTTGATTGTCGATTCATTGTATGTTATGAAATATGTGGAACATGTTCTTCGTTGCACGACAACAGGGGTTTTGCCTGCGGAAGTTCAGGTCAGTGCCATACGCAATGCCGTACAACTCTACTTCGGCCGCCATCTTGAAAGCCTTCAAACGAACTACACCAGTATGATGTCTACAACGGACTTCAGCAGCCTGGTCGATGTCTCTGCTCCTGTGCCGAGTCGAGTTGAGCTGAACGAACGATTCTGTTTACAACGACTTCCAGCAAGCCTGTCATGGTCTGTGGAGGCCAACCCCCAGGTCGAGTTTAGCATCAGTGTATCCGCAAGTACAACGGACAGAGTCATTCTTGTCAGCTTTACTCAACCGACTGTCGAAGGTGAGGCTATAGCAGATTGGTTGATATTGTTTTTTTTTTTACCATTTGTATTCGCCACTGATCAGTCGCTGTTATTTGTTTTTGTTATCTATGTTCTCATGATTCTGTTGATATGGACTTTTCATATTGATTTGTCAACTTTACTTCTGTTTAATTTCCATATTTAGCTATCTTTGGTTGATACTGATTTTGTTATATCTATTTGCCAATGAGGCTGTTATTACTATCATTTTGGATATTACTTATATTTTACAAGTAGTCCATTTCTGTTTCCACCTTTACTTATTGCTTTGGATCTGTGGCTTATGTTCTTTTTCCTGTACTTTGATTTTCTCTTGTTTGTATTATTGTTCTTCTTGTAGAATGCGATAAAAAAAAGTAAAAAAAAGGATAAAGCAGATTATTTGGATGATACAGCAAGCTTCTCTGAACATATATGCCATCGTTGGTAGCCTTCTAGGTTTCCTCTAAAATTACTTAACAGATTCTGAAGTAAAATATTCAGCAAATGTGCCACTCTTGTACAATATACCAGGGCACTAAATTGCAGACAAAATGATATACTGATGCCATTTCTTTTTCAGTTTTCGATTATGCGGCTATGCGTGCTGACGTGACGGAATGGGAATCGAACTTGGATACTGCTCTGTCGGAGGAACTTCAGCTGAGAGAGTTCCAGGTGTCGCTAACAGAGCTGCAGAGTCAAGACGGAATGCCACTGGTCAATCTTACTGGAACAGCCAATGTGAAACTGAATGCTGAGCGCTGGGTGTTGGTGTACAAGGAAGGTCCAGGAGTCGCTCATACAGGACTTTTGCTGCCAGAGTTGGAAAACCTAGACATAACCCAGGATCTTACAGGTGCGAAGTTCTAAATCTTAAAATATTATCGAATTCTTACACGCCTGCCTATCATTCAAATACACGTAAGCTGAATCGATTTCAAACGACTAGAGCTTATCTTAGCATCTGTCATAGAATATGTTCTTGTTTTAGCTATTTTTCAAAGTGTATTTCTATTGTGAAACCGAAACAGTTCCTTGCCTTGATTGTCGATTCATTGTATGTTATGAAATATGTGGAACATGTTCTTCGTTGCACGACAACAGGGGTTTTGCCTACGGAAGTTCAGGTCAGTGCCATACGCAATGCCGTACAACTCTACTTCGGCCGCCATCTTGAAAGCCTTCAAACGGACTACGCCAGCATGATGTCTACAACGGGCTTCAGCAGCCTGGTGGATGTCTCTGCTCCTGTGCCGAGTCGAGTTGAGCTGAACGAACGATTCTGTTTACAACGACTTCCAGCAAGCCTGTCATGGTCTGTGGAGGCCAACCCCCAGGTCGAGTTTAGCATCAGTGTATCCGCAAGTACAACGGACAGAGTCATTCTTGTCAGCTTTACTCAACCGACTGTCGAAGGTGAGGCTATAGCAGATTGGTTGATATTGTTTGTTTTTTTTTTACCATTTGTATTCGCCACTGATCAGTCGCTGTTATTTGTTTTTGTTATCTATGTTCTCATGATTCTGTTGATATGGACTTTTCATATTGATTTGTCAACTTTACTTCTGTTTAATTTCCATATTTAGCTATCTTTGGTTGATACTGATTTTGTTATATCTATTTGCCAATGAGGCTGTTATTACTATCATTTTGGATATTACTTATATTTTACAAGTAGTCCATTTCTGTTTCCACCTTTACTTATTGCTTTGGATCTGTGGCTTATGTTCTTTTTCCTGTACTTTGATTTTCTCTTGTTTGTATTATTGTTCTTCTTGTAGAATGCGATAAAAAAAAGTAAAAAAAAGGATAAAGCAGATTATTTGGATGATACAGCAAGCTTCTCTGAACATATATGCCATCGTTGGTAGCCTTCTAGGTTTCCTCTAAAATTACTTAACAGATTCTGAAGTAAAATATTCAGCAAATGTGCCACTCTTGTACAATATACCAGGGCACTAAATTGCAGACAAAATGATATACTGATGCCATTTCTTTTTCAGTTTTCGATTATGCGGCTATGCGTGCTGACGTGACGGAATGGGAATCGAACTTGGATACTGCTCTGTCGGAGGAACTTCAGCTGAGAGAGTTCCAGGTGTCGCTAACAGAGCTGCAGAGTCAAGACGGAATGCCACTGGTCAATCTTACTGGAACAGCCAATGTGAAACTGAATGCTGAGCGCTGGGTGTTGGTGTACAAGGAAGGTCCAGGAGTCGCTCATACAGGACTTTTGCTGCCAGAGTTGGAAAACCTAGACATAACCCAGGATCTTACAGGTGCGAAGTTCTAAATCTTAAAATATTATCGAATTCTTACACGCCTGCCTATCATTCAAATACACGTAAGCTGAATCGATTTCAAACGACTAGAGCTTATCTTAGCATCTGTCATAGAATATGTTCTTGTTTTAGCTATTTTTCAAAGTGTATTTCTATTGTGAAACCGAAACAGTTCCTTGCCTTGATTGTCGATTCATTGTATGTTATGAAATATGTGGAACATGTTCTTCGTTGCACGACAACAGGGGTTTTGCCTGCGGAAGTTCAGGTCAGTGCCATACGCAATGCCGTACAACTCTACTTCGGCCGCCATCTTGAAAGCCTTCAAACGAACTACACCAGTATGATGTCTACAACGGGCTTCAGCAGCCTGGTGGATGTCTCTGCTCCTGTGCCGAGTCGAGTTGAGCTGAACGAACGATTCTGTTTACAACGACTTCCAGCAAGCCTGTCATGGTCTGTGGAGGCCAACCCCCAGGTCGAGTTTAGCATCAGTGTATCCGCAAGTACAACGGACAGAGTCATTCTTGTCAGCTTTATTCAACCGACTGTCGAAGGTGAGGCTATAGCAGATTGGTTGATATTGTTTGTTTTTTTACCATTTGTATTCGCCACTGATCAGTCGCTGTTATTTGTTTTTGTTATCTATGTTCTCATGATTCTGTTGATATGGACTTTTCATATTGATTTGTCAACTTTACTTCTGTTTAATTTCCATATTTAGCTATCTTTGGTTGATACTGATTTTGTTATATCTATTTGCCAATGAGGCTGTTATTACTATTATTTTGGATATTACTTATATTTTACAAGTAGTCCATTTCTGTTTCCACCTTTACTTATTGCTTTGGATCTGTGGCTTATGTTCTTTTTCCTGTACTTTGATTTTCTCTTGTTTGTATTATTGTTCTTCTTGTAGAATGCGATAAAAAAAGTAAAAAAAAGGATAAAGCAGATTATTTGGATGATACAGCAAGCTTCTCTGAACATATATGCCATCGTTGGTAGCCTTCTAGGTTTCCTCTAAAATTACTTAACAGATTCTGAAGTAAAATATTCAGCAAATGTGCCACTCTTGTACAATATACCAGGGCACTAAATAGCAGACAAAATGATATACTGATGCCATTTCTTTTTCAGTTTTCGATTATGCGGCTATGCGTGCTGACGTGACGGAATGGGAATCGAACTTGGATGTTACTCTGTCAGAGGAACTTCAGCTGAGAGAGTTCCAGGTGTCGCTAACAGAGCTGCAGAGTCAAGACGGAATGCCACTTGTCAATCTTACTGGAACAGCTAATGTGAAACTGAATGCTGAGCGCTGGGTGTTGGTTTACAAGGAAGGTCCGGGCGTCACTCATACAGAACTTTTGTTACCAGAGTTGGAAAACCTAGATATAACCCAGGGCCTGACAGGTATTTACCTTCTTAGTTGAAATCTATTACTTCGATTTACAATTGATCTTTTTAAGCATACTGCAAAAAATGTATCTTTCTGGATCAGAACTGATGCAGAGCCTTCTGCTGGTAAATGAAGTGATCTGAGATTGATATTCAGAATTTGATATGTTGGCTGGGATTGCACGTTAAATTCTGATGAATAGACCCATCATGACTCTCCATTACAATTGTAAGTTGGAAAAAATGAAAGAATGGTTCGACCAGTGAGAGAGAATGTTCATGTCTGTCAAACATTTCCAAGGTTTTTGTAGTTATTTTGGATTGCTACGTTTTCACGGGGTGAGCTAGGCTCTGGGATTAGGATAATTCAAGAAATGTCTATTTTAGTAAATATTGGCTTTCTCATTGGTCATTTGCTGTTTGCAGATAATGAACAACAATAACTGACATAGCATGTTTTTATACTTCAGGGGTATTTCCTGCGGATGTGCAAGTCGGTGCCATACGTTCGACCTTTGAAGTCTACTATGGCAGTCATCTTGTCAGTCTTCAAACGGACTACGCAAGCATGATGTCTACAACGAACTTCAGCAGCCTGGTGGATGTCTCTGCTCCTGTGCCAAGTCGAATCGAGTTGAACGAACAATTCTACTTACAACGACTTCTAGCAAGCTTGTCATGGTCTGTGGAGACCAACCCCCAGGTCGAGTTTAGCATCAGTGTCCCTCCCGGTACAACTAACAGAGTCATTCTGGCCAGCTTTACTCAACCGACTGTCGAAGGTAAGGCTATAACAAATACTTTTGAAGATGTAGCAAGCTTCTATAAAACTATATGCTATCGTTAATTGCATTCTAGGCTTCGTCTAAAATTACTTTATAGAAGTAGAATATTCAGCAAAATGTGCCATTCTTGTACAGTACACCAGGGCACTAAATAGCAGACAAAATTATGTACTGCTGCCATTTATTTTCAGTTTTCGATTATGCGGGTATGCGTGCTGACGTGAAGGAATGGGAATCGAACTTGGATGCTGCTCTGTCAGAAGAACTTCAGCTGGGAAAATTTCAGGTGTCGTTAACAGAGCTGCAGAGTCAAGACGGAGTGCCGCTAGTCGACCTAACAGGAACAGCCAATGTGGAACTGAATGCTGAGCGCTGGGTGTTGGTGTACCAGAATGGTCCTGGCTTCACACATACAGGACTTTTGTTACCAGAGTTGGAAAACCTAGACATAACCCAGGGCCTGACAGGTGTGTACATTTTTAGTTGAAATCTATTACTTCGATTTGCTATTTTTCGATTTAAGTCTATGTGATCATATGTATCTTTCTGGATCAGAACTGATGCAGAGCCTTCTGCCAGTAAATGAAGTTATATGATATCATTATTTAGAATGTGATGTGTAGGCTAGGATTGTACGTTAACTATATCAATAGACCGATCATGACTGTCTATTGTATTTGTAAGTTGAAACAATGAGAGCATGGCTCGACCAGTGAGAGAGAATGTATTTCAAACATTTGCAAAGTTTTTGTTATAGTTTTGCATTTCTACGTGTTGATGGAGGTGTTCTAGGCTATGGGACTAATCCATTCAATAAAGATGTATTGTAGTATATATTGCCATTCTTATTGTTCTTGAGTTTGCAAATAACGAACAACAATAACTGATCTAGCATGTTTTCGTTCTTCAGGGGTCTTGCCTGTGGAAGTGCTAGTCGGTGCCATACGTTCGACGTTTCAAGACTACTTCGGCAGTCATCTTGTCAGTCTTCAAACGGACTACGCCAGCATGATGTCTACAACAGACTTCAGCAGCCTGGTGGATGTCTCTGCTCCTGTGCCGAGTCGAATCGAGTTGAACGAACAATTTTACTTGCAAGAACTTCCAGCAAGCTTGTCATGGTCTGTGGAGACCAACCCCCAGGTCGAGTTTAGCATCAGTGTATCCGCAAGTACAACCGACAGAGTCATTCTGGCCAGCTTTACTCAACCGCCTGTCGAAGGTAAGGCTATAATAGATTATTTTGAATATAAAAAAACAAGCTTATCCAATAATATATGCTATCGTTGGTAGCCTCTTGGTTGCCTCTAAAGTGACTTTATAGAATGTAAAATATTCAGCAAAAATGTGCCACTCTTGTACAGTACACCAGGGCGCTAAATAGCAGACAAAATGATATACTGCTGCCATTTATTTTCAGTTTTCAATTATGCGGCCATGCGTGCTGACGTGACGGTATGGGAATCGAGCTTGGATACTACTCTGTCGGAGGAACTTCAGCTGGGACAATTTCAGGTGTCGTTAACAGAGCTGCAGAGTCAAGACGGAGTGCCGCTAGTCGACCTAACGGGGACAGCTAATGTGGAACTGAATACTGAGCGCTGGGTGTTGGTGTACAAGAATGGTCCTGGGGTCACACATACAGGACTTTTGTTACCAGAGTTGAAAAACCTAGATATATCCCAGGGCCTGACAGGTATGTACATGTAACTTCTTAGTTGAAATCTGTTACTTCGATTTCCAATTGATCGTTTTACGCCTATTGCGTCAAATGCATCTTTCTGGATCAGAACTAATGAAGAGCCTTCTGCCAGTAAATTAAGTTATATGAGATTACTATCTAGAATGTGATGTGCAGTCTAGGATAATGTACGTTAACTTCTGATCAAAAGATCGATCATGACTGTCTATAGTATTTTTAAGTTTAAACAATGAAAGCATGGCTCGACCAGTGAGAGGGAATCTTCATGTAGGTTGAACATTTACATAGTTTTTGTTGTTATTTGCATTTCTACATTTTGATAGAAATGGGCTAGGCTATGGGGTTAGGATATTTCAATAAAGATATATTTTAGTAAATATTGCCTTTCTCATTGGTCGTGTGTTTGCAGATAACAAACAACAATAGCTGACATAGCATATTTTCATACTTCAGGGGTCTTGCCTCCGGATGTGCAAGTCGGTGCCATACGTTCGACCTTTGAAGACTACTTTGGCAGTCATCTTGTCAGTCTTCAAACGGACTACGCCAGCATGATGTCTACAACGGACTTCAGCAGCCTGGTGGATGTCTCTGCTCCTGTGCCGAGTCGAGTTGAGTTGAACGAACAATTCTACTTACAACGACTTCCAGCAAGCTTGTCATGGTCTGTGGAGACCAACCCCCAGGTCGAGTTTAGCATCAGTGTCTCCGCAAGTACAACTGACAGAGTCATTCTGGTCAGCTTTACTCAACCGAGTGTCGAAGGTGTGTCTTTGATGAGTTATTATGAATATTAAGCCTCAGTTGAAATATTAACTACCGTTGTTTTCCTTCGTCCTTTTGTCTAAAATGGGTCCATCGGATATTTGCAACAATTTGCTACTATTTTGCAGATCACCATTAATATTATATTGTTTTCTTTTTTTGTCTTTTTTCAGTTTTCGATTATGCGGCTATGCGTGCTGACGTGACGGAATGGGAATCGAACTTGGATGCTGCTCTGTCGGAAGAACTTCAACTTGGAGAGTTCCAGGTGTCGTTAACAGAGCTGCAAAGTGAAGACGGAGTGCCGCTAGTCGACCTTACAGGAACAGCCAATGTGGAACTGAATGCTGAGCGCTGGGTGTTGGTGTACCAGAATGGTTCTGGCGTCACTCATACAGGGCTTTTGTTACCAGAGTTGGAAAACCTAGATATAACCCAGGGCCTGACAGGTATGTACTACCTTCTTCGTTGAAATCTAATACTTTGATTTCCAGTTGATTGTTTTAAGCCTATTGCATAAAATGTGTCTTTCTGGATCAGAACTGATGCAGAGCCTTGTGCCAGTAAAGGAAGTGATATGAGATTGATATTCAGAATGTAATCTTTTGACTAGGATTGTACGTTAAATTCTGATTAATTGACCGATCATGACTCTCCATTACAATTGTAAGTTGAAAAAAAATTAAAGAATGATTTAACCTGTGAGAGAGAATCTTCAGGTCTGTCAAACATTTGCAAATTTTTTTGTTGTTATTTTGCATTTCTACGTTTTGACGGGGGTGAGCTGGGCCATGGGATTAGGATATTTCAATGAAGGTATATTTGAGTAACTTTTGCCCTATTAATTGATCACGTGTTTGCAGATAACGAACAACAATAGCTAACATAGCAAGTTTTTTTTATATTTCAGGGGTCTTGCCTGCGGATGTGCAAGTCGGTGCCATACGTTCGACCTTTCCAGATTACTTTGGCAGTCATCTTGTCAGTCTTCAAACGGACTACGCCAGCATAATCTCTACAACAGACTTCAGCAGCCTGGTGGATGTTTCTGCTCCTGTGCCGAGTCGAATCGAGTTGAACGAACAATTCTACTTACAACGACTTCCAGCAAGCTTGTCATGGTCTGTGGAGACCAACCCCCAGGTCGAGTTTAGCATCAGTGTATCCGCAAGTACAACTAACAGAGTCATTCTGGCCAGCTTTACTCAACCAAATGTCGAAGGTAAGGTTTTAATAGATTATTTTGAATATAAAAAAGCAAGCTTCTCCGAAAATACATGCTATCGTTGGTAGCCTCTAAGTTTCCTCTTAAATGACTTTATAGAACTAAAATATTCAGCAAAAATGTACCAATCTTGTACAGTACACCAGGGCACTAGATAGCAGACAAAATGATATCCTGCTGCCATTTATTTTCAGTTTTCGATTATGCCGCCATGCGTGCTGACGTGACGGAATGGGAATCGAACTTGGATGCTGCTCTGTCGGAAGAACTTCAACTTGGAAAGTTACAGGTGTCGTTAACAGAGCTGCAGAGTCAAGACGGAGTGCTGCTAGTCGACCTAACAGGAACAGCCAATGTGGAACTGAATGCTGAGCGCTGGGTGTTGGTGTACCATAATGGTCCTGGCGTCACACATACAGGACTTTTGTTACCAGAGTTGGAAAACCTTGATATAACCCAGGGCCTGAAAGGTATGTACATTCTTAGTTGAAATCTAATATTCGATTTCCAATTGACCGTTTTAAGCATACTGCATCAAATGTATCTTTGTGGGTCAGAACTGAAAGAGAGTCCTCTGCCAGTAAATGAAGTGATATGAGATTATTATTTATAATTGGCTAGGATTGTACGTTAACTTCAGACCAATAAACCAATAATGACTCTCCATTAGAGTTGTGGCTTGAAAAAAATTAAAGACTGGTTCGACCAGTGTGAGAGAATCGTCGAGCTTCATGTCTGTCAAACATTTGCAAAGCTTTTGTTGTTTTTTTGCATTTCTGCGTTTTGACGGGGATGAGCTAGTCGATTAGGATATTTTAATGAAGGTATAATTTAGTACATATTGTCTTTCTCATTGTTCATGTGTTTGCAGATAACGAACAACAATATTTGACACAGCAAGTTTATATATTTCAGGGGTCTTGCCTGCGGTTGTGCAAGTCGGTGCCATACTTTCGACCTTTGAAAACTACTTCGGCAGTCATCTTGTCAATCTTCAAACGGACTACGCCAGCATGATGTCTTCAACGGACTTCAGCAGCCTGGTGGATGTCTCTGCTCCTGTGCCGACTCGACTTGAGCTGAACGAACAATTTTACTTACAACGACTTCCAGCAAGCTTGTCATGGTCTGTGGAGACCAACCCCCAGGTCGAGTTTAGCATCAGTGTATCCGCAAGTACAACTGGCAGAGTCATTCTGGCCAGCTTTACTCAACCGACTGTCGAAGGTAAGGCTAAAGCAGATTATTTGGAAGATAAAGCAATCTTCTCTAAACATATATGCTATCTTTGGTAGCCTTTTAGGTTTCCACTAAAATGACTTGATAGAAGTAGAATATTCAGCAAAAATGTGCCACTCTTGTACAGTACACCATGGCACTAAATAGCAGACAAAATGATGTACTGCTGCCATTTTTCAGTTCAGTTTTCAGTTTTCGATTATGCCGTCATGCGAGCTGACGTGACAGAATGGGAATCAAACTTGGATGCCGCTCTGTCAGAAGAACTTCAGCTGGAACAATTTCAGGTGTCGTTAAGAGAGCTGCAGAGTCAAGACGGAGTGCCGCTAGTCGACCTAACAGGAACAGCTAATGTGGATCTGAAAGCTGAGCGCTGGGTGTTGGTGTACCAGAATGGTTCTGGCGTCACACATACAGGACTTTTGTTACCAGAGTTGGAAAACCTAGATATAACCCAGGGCCTGACAGGTATGTACCTTCTTAGTTGAACTCTAATACTTCGATTTACAATTGATTGTTTTAAGCCTATTGCATCAAATGTGTCTTTATGAATCAGAACAGATCAGAACCTTCAGCCATTAAATGAAGTTATATGAGATTATTGTTTAGAATGTGATGTGTCGGCTAGGACTGTTCGTAAACTTCTTATCAATAGACTGGTCTTGACTCTTCATTACAATTGTAAGTTGAAACAATTGGAGCGTGGCTCGAACAGTGGGAGGTAATCTTCATGTCTGTAGTACATTTGAAAGTTTAACGTTTTTGTTATCATTTTGCATTGCTACGTTTTGACGGGGGTGAGCTAGGCTATGGGATTAGGATATTTAGATGAAGGTTTATTTTAGTAAATATTGGCTTTCTCATTGTTCATGTGTTTGCTGATAACGAACAATATAGCTGACATAACATGTTTTCATAATTCAGGGGTCTTGCCTGCGGATGTGCAAGTCAGTGCCATACGTTCGACCTTTCAAGACTATTTTGGCAGTCATCTTGAAAGCCTTCAAACGGACTACGCCAGCATGATGTCTACAACGGACTTCAGCAGCCTGGTGGATGTCTCTGCTCCTGTGCCGAGTCGAATTGAGTTGAACGAACAATTCTACTTACAACGACTTCCAGCAAGTTTGTCATGGTCTGTGGAGACCAACCCCCAGGTCGAGTTTAGTATCAGTGTATCTGCAAGTACAACCGACAGAGTCATTCTGGCCAGCTTTACTCAACCGACTGTCGAAGGTAAGGCTATAATTCTTTTTGAAGATGAAGCAAGCTTCTCTAAAAATGTATGCTATCGATTGTAGCATTCTAGGTTTCCTCTGAAATGACTTTATTGAATGGACTAGTCAGCAAAAATGTGCCACTCTTATACACTAAACCCAGGCACTAAATAGCAGACAAAATGATGTACTGCTGACATTTTTTTCAGTTTTCGATTATGTGGCTATGCGTGTTGACGTGACGAAATGGGAATCGAACCTGGACGCCACTCTGTCAAAAGAACTTCAACTGGGACAATTCGAGGTGTCGTTAACAGAGCTGCAGAGTCAAGACGGAGTGCCACTAGTCAACCTAACAGGAACAGCCAACGTGGAATTGAATGCTGAGCGCTGGGTGTTGGTGTACCAGAATGGTCCTGGCGTCACACATACAGGACTTTTGTTACCAGAGTTGGAAAACCTAGATATAACCCAGGGCCTGACAGGTATGTACCTTCTTAGTTGAAATTTATTGCTTCCATTTCCAATTGATCTTTTTAAGCCTATTGCATAAAATGTATCTTTTTTATCGGAGCTGATGCAGAGCCCTTTGTCAGTAAATGAAGTTATATGAGATTATTATTTATAATGTGATGTATAGGCTAGAATTGTACGTAGTACTACACTTCTGATCAATAGACCGATCGTGACCCTCCATTATCTTAAGTTAAAAACAATAGGAGCTTGACTCGCACCGTGAGAGAGATTCTTTATCTCCGTAAAACATTTGCAAGGTTTTTGGTATCTTTTGCATCTCTAAGTTTTGCATTTCTACGTTTTGCGGGGTGAGCTAGGATATGTGATTAGGATATTTGAACGAAGGTATATTTGAGTAAATATTAGCTTTCTCATTGGTCATGTGTTTGCAGATAACGAACAACAATAGCTGACGTAGCATGTTTTGATACTTCAGGGGTCTTGCCTGCGGATGTGCAAGTCGGTGCCATGCGGTCGACCTTTCAAGACTACTTCGGCAGTCATCTTGTCAGTCTTCAAACGGACTACGCCAGTATGATGTCTACAACGGACTTCAGCAGCCTGGTGGATGTCTCTGCTCCTGTTCCGAGTCGAGTTGAGCTGACCGAACAATTCTACTTACAACAACTTCCAGCAAGCTTGTCATGGTCTGTGGAGGCCAACCCCCAGGTCGAGTTTAGCATCAGTGTCTCCGCAAGTACAACTGACAGAGTCATTCTAGCCAGCTTTACTCAACCGAGTGTCGAAGGTAAGGCTAAAGCAGATTATTTGGAAGATAAAGCAATCTTCTCTAAACATATATACTATCGTTCGTAGCCTTTTAGGTTTCCACTAAAATGACTTGATAGAAGTAGAATATTCAGCCAAAATGTGCCACTCTTGTACAACACAACAGGGCACTAAATTGCAGACAAAATGATATCCTGCTGCCATTTCTTTTTCAGTTTTCGATTATGCGGCTATGCGTGCTGACGTGACGGAATGGGAATCGAACTTGGATGCTGCTCTTTCTGAGGAACTTCAGCTGGGACAATTTCAGGTGTCGTTAACAGAGCTGCAGAGTCAAGATGGAGTGCCGCTGGTCGATCTTACAGGAACAGCCAATGTGGAACTGAAAGCTGAGCGCTGGGTGTTGGTGTACCAGAATGGTTCTGGCGTCACTCATACAGGACTTTTGTTACCAGAGTTGGAAAACCTAGACATATCCCAGGGTCTATCAGGTGTGTAGTTTAACTGTTTAAAGCTAATCTTAACTGTAATTTTCTGTATACGCTTAAGTTTTCGTAATCGAAAATGGGGAAATGTGTTTTTTAGTTAAAAGTTGATTTTATTTTTTGTAATGCGATGGAGAAATCTGATTATCAATAGAGATATGGTAGCAAAGGCTATACATTGATCTCAATCTAAATTTGTATGTGTTCGTCCTTTTATCAATCATGTGTTTATCATTTGATAAACTATAACTCATTCTTTTTTTCTGGTACGACAGCAGGGGTCTTGCCTGTAAATGTTCAGGTCAGCGTTATACGAAGGAGCTTCCAACTCTACTTTGGCCGTCATCTTGAAAGCCTTCAAACGGACTACGCCAGCATGATGTCTACAACGGACTTCAGCAGCCTGGTGGATATCTCTGCTCCTGTCCCAAGTCGAATTGATTTGACCGAACAATTCTACTTACAACGACTTCCAGCAAGCTTGTCATGGTCTGTGGAGACCAACCCCCAGGTCGAGTTAAGCATCACTGTATCCCCAAGTACAACCGACAGAGTCATTCTGGCCAGCTTTACTCAACCGACTGTCGAAGGTGGGTGTATTATTATTATTCAAGTATTTAGTAGAAGACCAAACTATCTGAAAATGATATTTTAATGTTTCTTTTACCTTTTTTTTTATCTTGTTGGTTATGATTCATGCAGTAAAGAGTTAACAGCAAGATTCTGCTCATTTTTCAACTTGCATCAGATACGTCATGATACGTAGACAGTCATATGTTTTATACTCCTTTTCAGTCTTCGACTATGTGGCCATGCGTGCTGAAGTCACGACATGGGAATCGAACTTGAATACTGCTCTGTCGGAGGAACTTCAGCTGGGACAATTTCAGGTGTCGCTAACAGAGCTGCAGAGTCAAGACGGAGTGCCGCTAGTCGACCTAACAGGAACAGCCAATGTTGACTTGAATGTGGAACGCTGGGTGTTGGTGTACGACGAAGGTCCGGGCGTCACACATACAGGGCTTTTGCTGAGAGAGCTGGAAAGCCTAGACATATCCCAGGGTCTAGCAGGTGTGTAGTTTTACAGTTGAAATCTCTAAATACATATATCTCTGTGTACGCGTATGTTTGCGTAATGCAAATTAGGAAAATCTATGTTTTATATAAAAACGTATTCTATTTTCTTATCTAATGGAGTAATCTAATTATCAGTCGAGATATGATATCAAAGGCTATACGTTAATCTTCATTCAAAATGGTATGTTTTCGTCCCTTTAATGACAGTCTTATCAATCATGTGTTTAGAATTGAATAAACTATAGCTCATTCAATGTTTTTCCGGCACGACAGCTGGGGTCTTGCCTCTAAATGTTCAAGTCAGCGTCATACGAAGGAGCTTCCCACTCTACTTTGGCAGTCATCTTGTCAATCTTCAAACGGACTACGCCAGCATGATGTCTACAACGGACTTCAGCAGCCTGGTGGATGTCTCTGCTCCTGTGCCGAGTCGAGTTGAGCTGAACGAACAATTCTACTTACAACAACTTCCAGCAAGCTTGTCATGGTCTATGGAGGCCAACCCCCAGGTCGAGTTCAGCATCAGTGTATCCGCAAGTACAACCGACAGAGTCATTCTGGCCAGCTTTACTCAACCGAGTGTCGAAGGTAAGACTATAACAGATAATTTTGAAGATATAGCAAGCTTCTCTAAAAATATGTGCTGTCGTTAGCAGCCTTCTAGATTTCCTCTAAAATAACTCGATAGAAGTAGGATATCTAGCCAAAATGTGTCATTCTTGTGCAGCACACCAGGGGACCAAATAGCAGACAAAATGATGTATACGTACTGCTGCCATTTCTTTTTCAGTTTTCGATTATGCCACCATGCGTGCTGACGTGACGGAATGGGAATCGAACTTGGATGCTGCTCTGTCAGAAGAACTTCAGCTGGGACAATTCCAGGTGTCGCCAACAGAGCTGCAGAGTCAAGACGGAGTGCCGCTAGTCGACCTAACAGGAACAACCAATGTCGACTTGAATGCGGAACGTTGGGTGTTGGTGTACGACGAAGGCCCGGGCGTCACACATACAGGGCTTTTGCTGACAGAGCTGGCAAACCTAGACATATCCCAGGGTCTAACAGGTGTGTAACTAGATCTACAATTGAAATCTAATTTTAACTGTATACACATAATTCTCTGTATACGTTTATGGAGTAATCTAATTATCAATCGAGATATGATAACAAAGGCTATAGTATTACGTTAATCTTAATTCAAAACGGTATGCTTTCGTCCCTTTGAAGCTTGTTTTATCAATTATGTGTTTAGATTTGCATAAATTCTAGCTCATTCAGTATTTTTTCTGGCACGACAGCAGGGGTCTTGCCTGTAAATGTTCAGGTCAGCGTTATACGAAGGAGCTTCCAACTCTACTTTGACCGCCATCTTGAAAGCCTTCAAACGGACTACGTCAGCATGATGTCTACAACGGACTTCAGCAGCCTTGTGGATGTCTCTGCTCCTATGCCGAGTCGAATTGAGTTGAACGAACAATTCTACTTACAACGACTTCCAGCAAGCTTGTCATGGTCTATGGAGGCCAACCCCCAGGTCGAGTTTAGCATCAGTGTATCCGCAAGTACAACTGACAGAGTCATTCTGGCAAGCTTTACTCAACCGACTGTCGAAGGTGTGTTTTTGATGGGTTATTATGGACATTAAGCCTTAGTTGAAATATATGCTAGCGTTTGTTGCTTTAGCCGTTTTCTTTAAAATGACTAAAAAGATTGAACTTATTGCCAAAAATTTGCAATTATTTTCCACACCACCATTGAAGTTTTTGGCAGATAGTATGTTGTTATCTTCTTTTCAGTTTTCGATTATGCCGCCATGCGTGCTGAGGTGACGGAATGGGAATCGAACTTGGATGCTGCTCTGTCGGAGGAACTTCAGCTTGGAGAGTTCGAGGTGTCGTTAACAGAGCTGCAGAGTCAAGACGGAGTGCCACTAGTCGATCTTACAGGAACAGCCAATGTTGACTTGAATGCGGAACGTTGGGTGTTGGTGTATAACGAAGGTCCGGGCGTCACACAAACAGGGCTTTTGCTGACTGAGCTGGCAAACCTAGACATATCCCAGGGTCTAACAGGTGTGAAGCTCTACTGTTAAAAACTAAACTTAACTATAATTCTCTGTATACGCTTAGGTTTTCGCTATGCAAATAAGGGAAATGTATTTTTTAGTTAAAAGTTGATTTTATGTTTGGAGTAATAAATGGAGATATGATAACAAAAGTTAAACGTTTTTAAATTAAAATGACATGTTTTCGTCCTTTTAATGACTGTTTTATCTGCCATGTGTTTATGATTGCAATTGAATACACCATAGACCATTCAGTATTTTTCTGGCACGACAGCAGGTGTCTTGCCTGTAAATGTTCAGGTCAGCGTTATACGAAGGAGCTTCCAACTCTACTTTGGCCGCCATCTTGAAAGCCTTCAAACGGACTACGCCAGCATGATGTCTACAACGGACTTCAGCAGCCTGGTGGATGTCTCTGCTCCTGTGCCGAGTCGAATAGATTTGAACGAACAATTCTACTTACAACGACTTCCATCAAGTTTGTCATGGTCTGTGGAGACTAACCCCCAGGTCGAGTTTAGCATCAGTGTATCCCCAAGTACAACTGACAGAGTCATTCTGGCCAGCTTTACTCAACCGAGTGTCGAAGGTGGGTGAATTATCTAAGTATTAAAGAGAAGACCAACCTATAGGAAAATTATATGTTAATGTTTCTTTTACCGTTTTATTATCTTGTTGGCTATGATTCATGTACTAAAGAGTTAACAGGATCCTAGGAAGATTCTGCCCATTTTTCACCTTGCATCAGATCCGTGATGGTACGTAGACAGTCATATGTTTTTTATACTCCTTTTCAGTCTTCGACTATGTGGCTATGCGTGCTGACGTGACGCAATGGGAATCGAACTTGGATGATGCTCTGTCGGAGGAACTTCAGCTGGGACAATTTCAGGTAACGTTAACAGAACTGCAGAGTCAAGATGGAGTGCCGCTAGTCGACCTAACAGGAACAGCCAATGTGGAACTGAATGCTGAGCGGTGGGTGTTGGTGTACGACGAAGGTCCGGGCGTGACACATACAGGGCTTTTGCTGACAGAGCTGGATATCCTAGACATATCCCAGGGTCTAACAGGTGTGTAGTTTTACAGTTGAAATCTCTAAATACATATATTTCTGTGTACGCGTATGTTTGCGTAATGCAAATTAGGAAAATCTATGTTTTATATAAAAACGTATTCTATTTTCTTATCTAATAGAGTAACCTAATTATCAGTCGAGATATGATATCAAAGGCTAAACGTTAATCTTCATTCAAAATGGTATGTTTTCGTCCCTTTAATGACAGTCTTATCAATCATGTGTTTAGAATTGAATAAACTATAGCTCATTCAATGTTTTTCCGGCACGACAGCTGGGGTCTTGCCTCTAAATGTTCAAGTCAGCGTCATACGAAGGAGCTTCCCACTCTACTTTGGTAGTCATCTTGTCAATCTTCAAACGGATTACGCCAGCATGATGTCTACAACGGACTTCAGCAGCCTAGTGGATGTCTCTGCTCCTGTGCCGAGTCGAGTTGAGCTGAACGAACAATTCTACATACAACGACTTCCAGCAAGCTTGTCATGGTCTGTGGAGACCAACCCCCAGGTCGAGTTTAGCATCAGTGTATCCGCAAGTACAACCGACAGAGTCATTCTGGTCAGCTTTACTCAACCGAGTGTCGAAGGTGGGTGTATTATCTAAGTATTAAGTAAAAGACCAACCTATCTGAAAATGATATGTTAATGTTTCTTTTACCTTTTTATTATCTTGTATTGGTTATGATTCATGTGGTAAAGAGTAAACAGCAAGATTGTGCCCATTTTTCACCTTACATCAGATACGTGATGGTACGTAGACAGCCATATGTTTTTAATACTCCTTTTCAGTATTCGACTATGTGGCTATGCGTGCTGAAGTCACGACATGGGAATCGAACTTGGATACTGCTCTGTCTGAAGAACTTCAGCTTGGACAATTCCAGGTGTCGCTAACAGAGCTGCAGAGTCAAGACGGAGTGCCGCTGGTCAATGTTGTAGGAACAGCCGATGTGGATCTGAATGTAGGGCGCTGGGTGTTGGTGTACAAGGAAGGTCCGGGTATCACTTACACAGGACTTGTTTTGCCAGAGTTTGAAAATTTGGACATAACCCAGGGCCTGACAGGTGCGTTTGCAGTCTTTCGATTTTTTTCTCCGTATAGTTCTATGGGTTACGTACTTATTCAACTGAATGGGATATATTTTGTATTCTAAATGATTTCTTATATGTTTCGTTATACCTTTTAAAGGGCATGGGATGCCAATGCTAGTCCACTTTTTATTATTCTATTTTACAATTTTTTATTCTATTTTACAATGCTTGATGATAGAATACATAGAGCTGTAAAATTGAACAATTTTCTGACAATATCATCTTGTTTGTAAACCATCTATCTTTTACTTATATAAAAATATATCATGTGAATATCATTGCTATGCCATATTAAAATCTTAAGATGACGTATTCAAGGTAGTTTGTTTATTACTTTGCAGGTTTATTGCCTACGCCACTTCTTCTTGAGGTTGCACCTGAAACGTTTCAAATGTACTTTGAACGTCATCTAACGAACCTTCAAACGGACTACACAAGCATGGTGACAACAACCGACTTCAGCAGCGTAGTAGACGTGTCTTCGTCGGTGCCATCACGAATTGAGCTAAACGAGCGCTTCTATTTAGAACGTCTTCCAGTAGCTTTTTTGTGGTCCGTAGAGGCCAGTCCCCAGGTCCAGTTTAGCATCAGTGTATCCGCAAGTACAACTGACAGAGTCATTCTGGCCAGCTTCACTTTGCCGAGTGCCTTAGGTATGTGAAACGGTGGCTGTTACAGATAATTAGACATACACTATCTCTGAATCTCGTTAAGAATAATTCTTTTGATAAGACTTTTTTCTATGACAACTTTCGAGAAACATATTGTCTCCTGTATGTATTCGCAATTTTAAAATGCATTGTATATGAAAAAAATTGTTCTGCTGCTCTTTTTCAGTTTTCGATTATCCGGCCATGCGTGTTGATGTAACAGCGTGGGAATCAAACTTGGACGTTGCGCTTTCGGAAGAACTTCAGCTCGGAGAGTTCCAGGTGTCGTTAACAGAGCTGCAGAGTCAAGACGGGGTGCCACTGGTCAATCTTGTAGGAACAGCCAATGTGGAACTGAATGCTGAGCGCTGGGTGTTGGTGTACCAATATGGTCCGGGCGTCACACATACAGGGTTTTTGCTGACCTGTTTTGAGAACCTCGATTTAACCCAGGACTTAACAGGTGTGCACTGTAGAATTTTGAATTTTTTTTTGCGTATATGTGTATCAAAATCTCATTGAAATATGGTTTGTAATATATTAAATGCACAATCTTTTTATCTTTCAGGTGTATTACCAGCACAACTTTTAATCAGCACAGCAAGTGAAATGTTTTTAATCTATTTTGAACGCCATCTTACCAACCTCCAAACGCACTATACCACTATGGTGGCGACAACGGACTTCAGCAGCTTGGTGGATGTCTCCGCTCCGCTGCCGAGTCGAATTGATCTGAACGAGCGGTTCTACTTACAGAGGCTTCTGCCAGCACTTTCCTGGGCTATTGATTTTAGTAGTGATGCACGGGTCGAGATTTCTGTCTCTACAACACGCGTGGAAAGGATCATCTTGATATCATTTATTCTACCTGGTAAGTGTTTGAAATTACAGGTTTGCGTAGCAAAACCTTTGTTGGACCCGTTGGCATGTGCGGTGGCCGCCATCTTGATTTTTTGACGTCGCAGGGTAGTCATACCATTTCATTGGGATTGGTGTTTTTGGGGGTCGCAAGCGTTCTCTCTATTTCTAACAAATCTGCACACAACTATCACACATTCAACTCAAATAAAAAGAAAAATTCAATACCAATTCATATCTATAAAAAGACCCCGTAATCGCTAAAGTAACATAGCGAACCTGAAGTATATGTAGCACAAATACTTAACTCTAGTATTGATGTTGTTTACACTTAATTGAAGAATCGTAAAAGATGATATAACATATCAGTAATGTATCAAGGCATAATTTTTCTTGGGTCTAGGTCTTGACACATTTGGTCTTCTGATAACGAAATGTTATTATGTATAGTTTTGACTGAATTTTTCATTCACAAATTTTCAGTGTATATTATGTGTTATGAAATTCAGATGTCTTTTGATGTGAATAACACTTTCAAACAGAAGACGGTGTGCCATTGAGATTTAATATTGACTAATATTTTAGATATAGTAAATATTTTTTAGAGTTAAGATAACCAAGAAATTAGCTTGTATGTAACCAAGAATGTTTCTGAGACATCGATGTCGTTGATGAAATTTCCTGCAGGACCTATTGATGGGCAGTTCGGGTCGTGGAGTGACTGGTCAGAGTGTACGGCCACCTGTGGCGTGAGCGTCCAAACCCGCACCAGAACCTGTGACAGCCCCCCTCCACAGGGCGGGGGACGGTACTGTGAGGGCGACGCCAGCCAATTTCAAGTCTGTGTCGGTTCGGATTGCCCACGTGGTTGTAAGTATTTATTACATTGATATTTTTAGTGGTAGCGACTCTATTTGGCCGTCGTTTGCTTACTGTCGGAAACATAACCCGAAGACATGGCAAGCAAAAGATGGCTTATTAGAGTCTCCATGGTTATGAAATTTATTGTCTTTCATTAGTTCATTTGTCGTGATCTTTTTTAATATCGTAAAGTAGTCAAGACCTCAGAAAACTGTTATCTGCACGAAATATTGAGAAAACACGTAGGTCTCGATAGAAGAAAGACAGTGTTATATAGGAGAGAGCATACCCTTCTTAACGGCATTGTAAAAACTTTATACATATCATGAATTTGAAACTTAAGACCTGAAAGTGTTTTTTGAAGCCAGAAGAGATCAAGTTGACAACGGGATTTCATTTTACTGTTTCGGAAGTGTACATGCATATAACATCTCGTGATTCCTCTTTATATTTCGCTAGTTACTAATATTGCTTAATTAAAAGTCTCTAAAAGAAGAATAAAAGGAAACAGATCATATTTTTACACATGAATTTGAACCCTATCTTATACATGGATATGAAAGGTTGTGTTTGTCATTGTAATGTTTGCTCATAATTGCATTTTACAGTTGTTGACTGGTGCGATCAAGTCGAGGATCGGTGCGGGGTAGTGTCGCACGGTGGCATTTGTGCAATGAGGCGGCGAGACTACGTCTGTTTCTGTCAAAATGGCTACAATCGGATCACTGACAATCTGGGCAATTTTCTCCGATGTGTGGGTAAGTATTATTGTTGTAATAAAGAAAGGACTGATTTTGACATTGTTTTGTTTCCGCTATGTGATAACTCCAAATCGTGAAGTTTCTTTTGTAGCATTGCAGTTAAAATTATTATAATTTGGCTCAATTTTTTTTCGGAATATAGGAGCATAGTTTGCCCTAAAAAATTCCTTAGATTATTCGGAGAAAAACATAACATTATGAAATTTTGTATTAGCACCGTTGGGGCATGTTTGGCGTGACAATTAATATCACCAAGGCTATTTTTGTCGTCACTGATTCTTAGTCAGCAAAACTGGTGAATCAGAAATGTTCAAAACTCAAAATATTATTGCAATATCAATATGCGTGGATATCTCATAATTTATTTACGTGTTGCAGATGTGGACGAGTGTACGACCGGCCTGTCAAACTGCGCCCCAGGGGTGGGGGTCTGCACTAACACTCCCGGTGGTTTCACCTGTAAATGTCCCAAGGGATACACCGGGGACGGAATCTTCTGCGCAGGTAAGTCGTATTGTTATTGCTCCAACCACTGCTTTGTTCTGCACATATTGTAAATTTGCTCGGTTCTAAAATTAACATTGTGTTATAAGCGGATAGCACGCGTATCTCATTTACTAGTAAGATATTTAGATGATGTTTATATGATAATATCATAATCGTACAGCAGTACATTGAATGGATGACTAAAGGGGGTTCACTTGTCCTCAGAGACTCATAACCATTCACTGTTCACCAAACAAACAAACCTTTTAAGAGTCATTGCACGAGAAAACCAGGCAAAACCAGGCAGAGGTGGGAAGATGGGGGTCGGCCAAATCGGCTCAAACTTTGTATGTGTGATAGGTATGTGGAACCATGAACAGCCATATAATTAAAACCCTCCAGCTATTTTTCGTTATGGCATTATGGGACCCCCCTCTGAGACCCTCAAAAATCCAACAATTTATGGCTGAAAATTACTGAAATTGCAATGGCTACCCTGACAATTCTGATTATGATACGATTATAAATTTTATATTTCCATATAGCATGGCTTCCCTAGTTTTGTCTGCCAAAAGTTGAAGGTGAAGCATTGCAATTAAGAGGGTGTACTAGGGGTTTACCAGAACCAATGAAAGCAGAATTTTCATCTCTTTGAATTTTAGTCATTTTTAAGGGGCATTATCTGCCCTGGGCAGTGGCTTTGGAAAATGATTTGACTGTTGCTTGAGAGAGAAACATCTACTGATTCAAAAACAAGTGTCGTAAATTTGGGCCACTCATAACGCGAGCCGTGAATGGGGGCTCTTTATGGGGATTTTTCGGGTTCGGGGCTATAATAAATCAGGTTGTGACGTCTCACTACGGGGTAAGTTATGGCAATTTTTTCTGCCACTACGTGAAAAACCATGCATAATTGTCGTAGAATACTAGCACAAATCAGAAATGTTGATTTGGGCTCTACATGAGGATACTTAAAAAGTAAATAAGGCTTGTTTTACACAGTTGCTCTCTAAGAATTAGTTAGTTCCTCACTAAATAATTATATGCAAACATGTATTCATTCATTAGATGGTAATACTTCAAATTAAAGGCTATGTATGGGGGTTATCAGAACTCCACATTTTCACTGGAACACACCCGTGCACATGGGTGCAGAGCTACATATACTTTATTTGGACAATAAAGAATTAGACTATAACAAATGTCAAGAACAATTTAAGATTTCAGCTAAATGTATATAATTTTGATGGTCAATCAGGATTAGTACAGGTATCATACTGAATTCAACAAACTGCAGTTCATAGATTATCAAACTTACAAAGTGTTCTCAGAAACGAAGCCCATTACTGTAGCATGTAATGTAATTTTCATTCCCCGGGTTACACACACCATATCAAAATTTTAATACTACGTGTATCTACAAAATACATGCAATTCCTAAAACTATGTCATAGGACCATTGAAACAGTCATAAGCGTTGAACAGATGAGTACCATTATGCAAAAATTGAAGTCCAAGATCATGCACATAAACTTGTTCTTCACTCACTCAGTCTGACTCTCAAGAAGGTGATTAAGGAGGATGTTGGTTTACAGGATGATGATCTTTATTCTGATCTTGACAGGGACTTGTAAAGAAACTTGTGTCACCTCACAGAGGATGAAATGAATGGGATAATACAAAAATATCCACTATTGCCATCATCTATCATTGTGAGAAACGAACATCTGCAAACGCGCCAAATGTGAAGGGCTGAATGCATTGAAGCTGATAGGAGTGACGCATCGCAATTTCCACGTACTTGCCACTTGCCAGTAACACGACCAGTATCCGGGAAAGCCTCCTACATCTGCCAAGTGGAAACCATTGTGCGCATCTGTACATGTTGGGCTGTTTCTATTTATTTATCTATGTTTGTTTTCTTTATACAGGACAGGCGCACTCAGTGCTAAACGCACTGCTTCTCAGGTGTGCTCTGTACAGAATAACATAAACAGACTGATAACATAACAAGGAAATAACATGAACTAATGAACAAAAAGTAACCAAAATAATAATATATACACAACTGAGCGTCAAATCAAACACCGTAAATCAAAGTCGATGTGGCAGGGCGTGTCTGGAGGTCAGAGGTCAGCATTACTGCTCTACTAGCTTTTTAAAAGTTAGGCCCGACGTGGCCACTCTAACTGTAGCCGGCAAATCATTCCAGGCAAACGCACCCTTGTACGCAAATTTTCTTCGGCCGGATTCTAGTCTGACATTCGGAAGTTGCAATGATAAGTTTGAATTATGTCTTGTTCCATAGATGTTAGATGTTCTGTCAAATATCTGTAGGTATTCGTGAATAGATTTAAAGACGGTTTGAAGGAGGTGCATTTGCCAGCGAGATGCAAGGGAACTCCAACCTAAAACAGATAATTGTACATTATCCACATGTGCTGTACGTGACAGACCGAGGACAATTCGTGCTGCTCGGTTTTGAAGTTTCTGGACATTGTCAGAGAGAGATTATCCACAGTTGGCCCAAACAGTATCACAGCACTCAATCTTTGGAAGAACCATACAGTTGAACAGCATAGAAAGTGTCTTAGTAGGTAAAATGGAAGCTAAACGTCTTATCACTCCGCCTAGATGACACCGCATTGCACAGTTTGTTGACATGTATGCCCCAAGTTAGACAGGGGTCAAACCAAACACCTAGATATTTAAAACATGAAACTACTTCCAAATACGTTCCAGAAAGAGTAAGATTTAGTTGTTCATTACCTAGGCGCAGCCTTCGTATAGTGCCAAAGAGCATAGACTTGCATTTACGGACATTTAGTGTCAGTCTGTTTGCATCTAGCCACCTCTTAATATTGCAAGGGTCAGCATTTAAAACTATAGACTTTTCTATGTTATGAAGCATTGATTTTTTTAATTCACTATTATCTGTATTACGGTAATAATACATACAAAGAAGTTCAGTGATGCCCTTGACTTTTTTTCAATCTTTGAGATTTCACATTCCCTTAACATTATGACAACCTCTAACCGCCTACAGCGAATGTATATTTTGGTTAAATAATATTCAAAACTATTGCAGCTGTAGCATAGTACTTAACCACTTAGCTCCCAAGTACCTGGCTGCCCTGCTTAGCCAGGTGCCTTGTATTGCATGAATTGTGTGGATTGTATCATTTAGATTTTGTAAATGTGCAAAAGAGATTGAAATTACTAGCTACAGTCATTGGCTGAGTTCTTCGAGAATGCTTGATACCAAATATTGAATGTTCTTTGAAATGGAACAAATGCAACTGCAATGTACAATCTGTTGATTTCATTATGATTCATGTACTGACCCAAATTGAGAAGTATATTATATGTATTTAGTTTAAAACTGTTCCCTGACATTTGTTATAGTGACTGTCTTGTTTCTTGATTTTCCATATAGCTGCGTGTACCAGTGATATCACATTTCTGGGGTCCTGATAACCCCCATACATAGCCTTTTTCACTATTGACCACTTCATAATTGCACATAATTTTTTAGTAAGTAATTTACTGATTGATGTCTTAAAAAGCAACTGTAAAATGTGCAAAACAACCTTAATTTACTTTTTAAGTACCCTCATATCCCCCATGTAGAGCCGAAATCAACATTTCTGATTTGTGCTAGCATTTTATGACAATTATGCATGGTTTTCACGTAGCGGCAGAAAAAATTGCCATAACTTACTCCGTAGTGAGACGTCACAACCTGATTTATTATAGCCCCGAACCCGAAAAATCCCCATAAAGAGCCCCCATTCACGACTCGCGTTATGAGTGGCCCAAATTTACGACGCTTGTTTTTGAATCAGTAGATGTTCCTCTCTCAAGCAACAGTAAAACCAGTCTCCAAAGCCACTGCCCAGGGCAGATAATGCCCCTTAAAAATGACTAAAATTCAAAGAGATGAAAATTCTGCTTTCATTGGTTCTGGTAAACCCCTAGTACACCCTCTTAATTTCAATCCTTCACCTTCAACTTTTGGCAGGCAAAACTAAGGAAGCCATGCTATATGGAAATATAAAATCGTATCAGAATTGTCAGGGTAGCCATTGCAATTTCAGTAATTTCAGCCATAAATTGTTGGATTTTTGAGGGTCTCAGAGGGGGGTCCCATAATGCCATAACGAAAAATAGCTGGAAGGTTTTAATTATATGGCTGTTCATAGTTCCACATATCTATCACACATACAAAGTTTGAGCCGATTTGGCCGACCCCCATCTTCCCACCTCTGCCTGGTTTTCTCATGCAATGACTCTTAACTACCTAACTAAAAAACAAGCAAACAGTTCACTAATGAAAGACCGTAGATGCTGTCCGAAATGGCTGATTCTTCGAATTCTAGAGACCTTGTCCGGTTCTTAAGTTTATTTGTACAATGATCTTATATTAGTCCATGAATAGTTCATCAGGTTGGTAAGTCACTGAATAAAAAGACTCTTTTTACTCAACCAAATGATTTATTCAATAGACGCTTCGGTGGCCATCTGCCACCTTCATCAAGGCAATGATGACGTTTGGGACCGAATTGTCGATACCGTTCCCTGTAATAGTGTGTATACGTAAATACTTTGCGTTTGGGAACGCAACCATATAGGGTGCGACACCTGTGCTGCAGCACAATGTGAACCAGCCAGAATTGCCTTGATGAAGGTGACAGATGGTCACCGAAAAGTCGGTTGACTAAATCACTTGGCTGTGTAAAAAGATTATTTTTATTCAGATCATATATGTGATTGGAAAGGATCTTCCCCATGATGACTATTTTGTATCTTTGTTAGACATCAATGAGTGTTTGGACCCTGCGCTGTCCAAATGCGACGAAAACGCCCACTGCACCAACAGCATAGGAGGTTTCTCCTGTGACTGCATCGAGGGTTTTATTAGCATTGCCAAGGAAGGTACAGCCTTTACGGGAGAGTGCAAAGGTATTGTGCATTTAGCCCTTTTGGGCAGGAATATGCAATAAGGACTGTTTATTTATAATCACTAAACCTGTAATTTTGAATAATGTTGAAGAAAAGAGTATAGATTCGCTAAATGTATATCAGGATGTGTAAGAGCCAATGGCTTTGAGATTTGGAAGTAAGGGTTTAGGTTTCAGTCCGCAAATATGTTGATATCTAAGTCTAAGATAATGAATGATATGTAAAATAGCTGCTAACTGCCTGCAGCCTGCGATATTCCTATTAAGCTATATTGATAGATGTTTGTTTTGTTTAGGCTTTTCTTCCATCTTCACAAGCAAAATAACGTATTTAATAACAATGTTGACGCCTTTTTTCTCACACACGCATCAAAAACACCTACACCTTCTCCTACACCTCTTGCAACATCGAATGGTTATCAACATTGTGAACATCAGGAAGTAAGTTGTGATCAGCTATTGCTGAGATCAAAAGCTGTTAAGGTGTGCTGGGATGGGGTTGCTGCATACAGAGTGACGCTGGGAAAGATGGTGTTATTTTAGCAAAGCCATGTTGCTCGTAGTGGTTGTAGATGCATCGCAATGAGCGTAGCAGTAAAAACTGAAGATCAGCTGCAATAAATGTTGAACATAGAAGCAAAGCGTTGTTCAGAATGGAGCAGTTAAAGCAAAAGATTGGGTTTAGGTGGTTCCAGAATTTTTTGTCTAAGAAATGTGCATTGTGTTTTGGACATCTTTCCTGTGCTTATCTGTGTTTAAGATGGGAATATGGTGTCTCATTTGAATCCACTATTTACATGTACATGGCAAATGAACAAAACCCTGCTAAAAGATCTTTACTCTTACCTAATTGATTTATTGATGTTCAATGACGTGATATTTTCTCTCCGCTCTCGGTTATCCTAGTTGACCAAAGGCATGTTGAATCCTTCAGGAAGTATCATTCATATTTGACCGAAACTTAAAAAATACATTGAAATATTTATAAATACAATGTGTACAAAGCATTTTTCCTTGCCTAAAGTGGAAAGTTTTCAGAATTGATTTATGAATTTTAGTCCAAGTAACAGTATCTTGTACTAAGCAACAAAGCGAGCACTGACATAGATTATTTACTAATTGCTCAAAAGTCTACAAATAAAATCTTTCTTTTTTAAAGCAAGGTTCTGATAATTGTTTTAAAGACATTTATCATGATAAGCTGATTCAGAGTCAATTAGAATTTAGTTTCTAAAGAGTTGTTTCCCCCCTATAGCCGTTGACCTTCTCCCCTATGGTGCCGATGTGGGGGACATCCAACTGTTCATCACCCTGCACTATGTGTGGCAGTTCCCGCCCTTCATCATCACCGAGGTCGTGTCTCCTCCCATCTACGTGGATTACGGAGTCCCTCTCATGGACGGAAAGCTATTCCACTACATCTACGTGAGTATCTACAGTACGTCTCCTGTAATAGAAGATGTTGTCAGTACGGAAGACAGGGTCCAAACTTTGATTCAACAGAAAGAAGAGCAACAAATTCTCGACTGTCCTACTGTAGTCTTTACTTATCAATTACTTTAATCAGACGGTTGGTCAAAATTACTAAGAAGCTGATACCGCCCCAGTCACTGTTGAGTAATTTGTGTCATACCTTCTTTTTTGTTGCACTGGCTTCTAAATAGCCTTGAAGGAGCTCGAAACCTAACAGCAGGATGTAAGTTGCCGCCCTAACGTGAGGCTGGGTGGTATTCCACACCAAGGAACTGGAATAAGCCAGGCTTCGTCTGTTCGCTGTATGTTTCAAGCTATGGCGTTGTAATGATGAGGCAGTCAATAGTAGTCAATCTGGTATTCCTTGCCACTTCATTCCTATTGAGGGTGATACTCATGCATGGTGACAATATAGTTCATATAATTGTTACTATGTTAATATATACTGGAGAATCCTGAATCCTGGAGACTGAGCTTTGTGAATGCTCCAGCTTAATTGAGTATGACTATGTATGTTGATGAAGGTTAGACACCCAGGTAATAACATACGCAAAAAATAATTACTCAAGCAACTGGATAACATTTTGAAACAGTCAGACGTTTCAGACAGCATCCGCTATTTTTCTTCAGTCACTATTTTTGACGTATTACTATGTATCTAATACTATGTATGTACTATATGTATTGACTTCCGTTCTAATGTCTTCCTTACAGATTATAGAAAACGGCCTCGTCATCATGAGTGACAGAAGGATTTATGTCCCGACTCTCCGTAACCCCGTGTCGCTTTCTTCTGTTCTTCGGTTCGTGTACGCGGACAACATCGCTGTGTTTGCACCCTTCTGGACCAACAATCGCTTCTACAATCTGCTGCTTGGCCACGCGCCAAACGTGAATAAATAGTAATTTTCTTTATTGCATGTTCCTGCCCAGATGGGCTAAATGCACAGATGACCACACTTGATCTATAAGAAGCAAAATACATAAAAAGAATTGATACAATTCTACATTCTAATATAGTGAACTAAAAATTAAACAAACGGTTGACTATTGCTAAACTGATAGTGATCATCTAATACATGTAATAGTTTCTTCTCTCTTTTTGAAACATTTTGAAACATGACTACATACTTTGTCCATTATGTACTCATTCGTACAGGACATAAGTAAGGTATACTAAAGTGTCCTGCTTTGACATTTTTGTACATTTTTTGTCTAGTTCTATTATTTTAAACAGCAATTGGCGCTCATCATCATATAAGGAACAATCGAGTAAAAATGTGTTTCATCTTCAACATGTAAATAAATAAAATACACACATATTACTAGCAGGGACGTTCAGATGGAATAATATGTATGTAATTTTAGCAAAAAGGACTAAAACATTTTTTGGCATTTGACAATGTTATGAGTATCATTAACCACTCGAAGCTGCAGCTTTTGCAATTGATCACTTTTAAAGCATGTAGTTACATGGGAGGTTTGTCTGCATCTATTTACAAAGCACCAAAACCAAGTACAATACGTCCACATGTAAGCTGACATAAAATCTACATCTTGCATCGCTCAACTTATTTCTAATGTTTAATCTATAGCTTTACTTCCTTTTATTCATTTGTTATATTTTGTACCTATATTAGTTTTGCTTTGCTGATGTCCTGCACTGCATATTTACATAATGCAATACATTGAATATATGTTGCATGTTTTAATCATTATAAACCTTATGTAATGCAACAACGTGAATTAAAACGCTATATGCTGCTTCTGATCCTATCTACTTCGTGCATTACTCAACTCAAGTAATTTCTAATATTTGATAAATAATCTTATATTGTATGCTTTTGTTTGTTTGTTATATTTTGTACTTCACCATACGATTTTCTGATGTCGTACACTAATATATAACAACTAAAAGGCTATATGCTGCGTCTGATCCTATCTACTTCTTGCATTACTCATCTCTACGAATTTCTAATGTTTAATCCATAATTAATTTACATTGTGTGCTTTTGTTTGTTATATTTTGTACTTCATCATACGATTTTCTGATGTTGTACACTGTTTATAACAACTAAAAGTAAAAGGCTATATGCTGCTTCTGATCCTATCTACTTCTTGCATTACTCAACTTTACTAATTTCTAATGTTTAATCCATAGCTCTGCATTGTATGCTTTTGTTTGTTATATTTTGTACTTCACCATGCGATTTTCTAATGCCATATACTACTATATAACAACTAAAATGCTATATGTTGCGTCTGATCCTATCTACTTCTTGCATTAGTAAACACTACTAATTTCTAATGCTTAATCCATAATTTTTCATTGTATGCTTTTTTTGTAATATTTTGTACTTCACCATACGATTTTCTGATGTCGTACACTACTATATAACAACTAAGATGCTATATGCTGCGTCTGATCTTATCTACTTCTTGCATTAGTAAACACTACTAATTTCTAATGTTTAATCCAGAGCTCTACGTTGTATGCTTTTGTTTGTTACATTTTGTACATCACCATACGATTGTCTTATGTCGCACACTACTATATAACAACTAAGATGCTGTATGCTGCGTCTGATCTTATCTACTTCTTGCATTAGTAAACACTACTAATTTCTAATGCTTAACCATAATTTTTCATTGTATGCTTTTGTTTGTTATATCTGTATATATCATATGCACCTCACCATACGATTTTCTGATGTCGTACAATATGTATATAACAACTAAAAATAAAAGACTATATGCTGCGTCTGACCCCCAGGTGTGGTATCAGGTGTACACGGAGCAGTCTCACTTCGTCATGACAGTCGTCAACAAACACGTCATCCAGCAGTTCTCTCCAACGTTCTCCTTCCGTGCCAAACTTGTGCTGGTGGTGACGTACGACAGTATGGTGCCGCCCTGGACCGCAACAACACAGGAGGTCAGGATGAAATTAAATCATGTTACTTTACATTTCGATGCAGTCATTCGTTTGTTCTATCAGCCATATTGACTCTCAAGCCGGTCATTACTTTATGTGTGCTTCAATAATGTTTTAAACTTCCAAAAAGCTTTACAGCGTTTCTAGGCCTTATTTCCAAAGAAAATAACTTTATGGTAAGAAGTTTTCGATTTTGAAAACGGTGACATACCAACTTTTTTCATATGATTTAGTGATATGAATCTTGAATATATGGGCTCTTAACAATCAGCCCGGATGTGTTTTGTCTGGAGACCTGAAAGAAAAAAAGGAAAGTGCAGGAATATACGCCACACTAAAAATTTTTGTAGCCATTTTTGCCACTTGAAACACATGTGGATATCTTTGTCAGGTCTTGATGTGTTTTCGTATTGAATTTGATTTGCTCATCTTGGAAATTTTATTCGTTTAAATTTGCCATATATATAAAGAGGGAGGACAAGTTGCCCCCCATATGGGAATAAACAAATATCATACAACATGAAATATACAAATACATGATATTCATGTACAAGGGTTAGTTAACAAAGCTAAATTTTAAAGTAAAAGCATATACATCATCTTGAGACTTAAGTATCTAAAATTATTGTTCAGGTTTTAATGAGCGACTAGTTTGACATGTTGGCCGATCGTTTTTTTTTCAAACCAAACTGACCTTTAACATAATATCCATCCACAGGTAAACACTGTCCAGTTGGTCATCGCCACTGACTACGCCCACACCTTCGTGTTGTACAAATATCCCAGAGGACGGATGAAGTGGACACCAGTTTTCAGCACCAACCAGGCCCAGTTCTACTCCTTCCCAGCGCGAATTGGTTTCGTCATCAGGCACACAAACACGTTCGGCATCCGCACGGAATGGAGCGTGGAGGACCCTAACTCCGGACAGTGGTCCAGGATGACCGGGCGGCCTAACGCTTTTAGGATCAGTGACCGCCTGCCAACTGGGCTCTTAGCATACCGGGTGGAAACCAACAGTGACACATGGGTGAACCCCAGACTAGCCTGTCAGTCTTGGTTTGAGGTAAGGCAGATGTTTTCGAGTTATTCCTCTGACTGTTTATCTCTTAATTTGTCAAAATTCAAAAACTACCTGCCGGTTACCAGTGTAATGGTCGTGAGTGTAGAGTGCTCTCCTTATCTTCGAGTGGTAGCCAGTTCGTAACAAAGACGTTAAAACATAATTCGGAATCCGCACATACTACTTCATTTCGTATGTGCACTCATCAGAGTATAATAGTTTAAAACACACCGCCACCAGTATACTAGCCCATCTTATGTAGTGCTTGTACATCTGTGTGTCACAAGGGCCAAAGAAACAGAGATTGACACTGCCCTGTACTTCGTAAGGTGAGTATTCTAACCAACAGTTACCTCAACAATGTTCATGTTTAGATTTACAAAATAACTCATTTCCAGGAAGAGGAAGATCCCATGACGTGGGCTTTGTCGCTGGTTGGACGATGCCCCTCTACTATGGCGCACGCTCTTCAGGAATACGGCACGTTTACGACCTCTCCCAGCGACTACAGAAATGCTATCTGCTTTACCAGGCTCTTCAGCTCTTCATCAGGTCTGTAAATAATGTTTATTCCTTGGGTGTTAGAAACTTATTAGTGATATGGTGCTCTTGGCGTTACGGTTATTGGTTCAGAATCTAAAGGTTCCCTACCTGATCTCAATGCTGTGCTCTTCCTAAAACGATACATATATAGATACAACAAGTATTACAATGCAATATATCATTAGTTGATACTGATCTAAGGGTTCAGGGTTCGAATCCGTAATGGTTACAAATACTGTGCCCTTTGGAAGGCGCTCTACACCATTTTCCTTACACAACTTAGGAAAAAACAAATATCTAGCTTCGGTTATAGGGACTTACTCTCTGTCGCAAATCAAAAACGTCCTTTTTTGTAGTTTACCATATTTGGCGTACCATGTAGTTGTCTTATATCCCTTATGTAGTATCGATGTTTTCTGCTACATCCAACAAAGGGGTCCGTTAATCACATGTTTGTCTTTATAATTGCAGGAGGGAATATGGACTGCTGCTACGAGTTGTTCACTGGAGCGCTTCTGGGGGGAAATCGTGTGAACAGTGGTGCCGGCTTTCTTCGGCGTTATGAGAGGGTAACATACTGTTATCTTTCTTATTTAAGATCAGCAAACTAAAATAACATAATTTTCTGATCATTGTAAACTCTGAGCTTCTTACGATACAACTTTTCTCCCCTATAAATTATGGTTCTACCTGATATATCAATCAATCAAATTTCCCTTTATATTGACATGTGATACTCCCCGCAGTGCAAAAGAAGGGAGTAGATATTAGAAATTCCACAGAAGACCGAACGGATATATGGTTTTCAGAAATGTTCAAGTTGGCATATGTCGTACTATATACAGTTGAGCCATAAAGTAGTTATTTTTATCATAATTCTTAGAATTTCTACTTAACCACCATCATCGTCATCAATAACATGCCTGGACGTAGATAGAGTCTTGATCACTAGATTATGTTTTTCATTTTCCCTCATCCCTTTTTTCAGACCTCCAACCAATATTACACAAGAGAATACCTGCCTTACCAGTGGTGCACCATGCAAGCACGTTCTACTGCCTATGTAGACAGATATGTCAGCAGACGGATCATGTCATCAAGTAGCTCATACAGGATGGTCATTCAAGGTAAGGACGGAGAAAATTCGATAAGTTTCTTTAGTTTTCTGATGTTAGCTAACCTACGGTACTACGTTATCAGTTTGTTTTAAGTAGTCTTAATTTGATGTGACAGACGGTAAAATGTTGCGCTGTCAATAATAAAGGCATTATTTTTTTCTTCCCTACTACCTTAAACTTGAGAATCGTTCCTAATTTCCTAGGAACATATTTCAGAATTGTCTGACCACTTGCTTTCCACCGTGTTACTATGTATTTGGAATTCGGAAATACATTATAATAGACATATTAGTACCTTTCTTTAAAGACATTTAAAGTTAATTTCCAAGTTTCAATGACGTTAGAAGACTTTTATTTCAACTTTTCACATCATCTTTGATTCCTGTGAAGTGTAACCTATCATTTTCTGAGAATTCCAAGTACAAAACTGACCCAGTGTATTGAATTATTTCACGTAGGCACTGGATTTGGAGACCCTCACTTAGCCACAGCTGACGGCGTGGAATTCACCTTCAACGGCTACAACGAGTACGTCCTACTGCGCAGCCGCAGCAGCGCCCCCTATCGGTTTGAACTGCAGGGGCGTACCTCTCAATCTGCGACCCGAAACGGAAACGTCAAGGCTACGGTTTTCACGTAAGCCAATCTTTTATCATCCCAAGCACCATCTTTGCCATTTTTAAGCTAGTCCCTTCTTCACTTTTCACTTTTCTTATTCATCGCTTTTTATCTTTAATCAACCTAAGGCAATACCACCTTAATTTTATGGATGACTTTCTCTGGAGTCCCCAAAACTAATGCGAGAGGGCGAAAAAAAAAGAATCTAGAAAAAAAAAAAGAAGATACACCGGAGGACTACATAGCTGGTATAAAACCACAGAACACAGTGCAACAAACAAACAAGTCTTTATTTGTTGGAGTTAGCTCATATCAAGGTGCTTTTAACATGGATGATGCCTGGTTTAAAGACCCATATGTAACATTTTGCCGTTCAAAGAAAAAAACAAAATGTGTTCGGCTGTGTACACAACATCACGCCTTCAGTCATAGCAAAACATCAAACTCTGTAGGCAACCCAGCCAGAGATAATATCATTCAGTTCAATACAGACATGTACACTTATAGTATTGTCATATCATGAACAAAATACTACATATACTGGTCTCATGAGGGGCGGCGCCCTCTTCAAATCGCTCCTAGTCACATACATAACATTTGTGTTGGATAATGTGAGTGTATATAGTGTATTACGACAAGCCGGCTCAATGCTGCCCCTTTTCGGCAATATGAGTCTGCAAGTTTTGGAGCCTCTTCGGAGGTGATCTTTTTTGTTTTGTTTGTGGAGAACAGACGAAAATCAATGCGCGCGCGGATGTTATCCATAAAATTAAGATGGTGTGGCCTAATATGTATCCCAATACGTCCATATTTTAGCCAATATTATTGTCTTAGGTATGCATGCTTGTCCTTTGTCAAGTTATATTACTAAATGACTAATTGCAATCGAATCGCTTGTCCATTCTAATGTAGGTCATAAACATCCTAGTCAACGAAACGAGTAGTCAATAAATTGTGGGGATATCTAAAAAAATAATTTCTAGGCTGCTAGTTGGTACATACCGCTTGGCAGGTCTGCAAGCTAGTTTGCCATTCTGTACATCGTGCACAATCTAGATGTTTATATGCTTTGGCAGTTGAACTTCTTGTCATTAGGTAGATAGTATGATTTATTACATGCTATGACGTTTCTGTTCATTTCCACTACATTTGTAGTGCCTTTGCCTTCCGACAACCGAACGACACAGTCGAAGTGTTCCTGAGCGAGGATTCCAGCAGTTTTCTGGTCCGAGTTAACGGTCAGGAGGTGCCGATCTCAGCCATCGTCAACGGTAGCAGGAGTACATTTGGTGATGGCAGGATGTTTCCTAGATATGGTAAGCACATTTTAAGCTGGTATATTTATCTATTTAGGCCACAGCAAGTAAATTTTATGGATGACATCCTCCGCAGACTCCAAAATTAATGAGATAGGGCGAAAAAAAAACAAGGCGGGCAAAAAAAACAAGATTCCTATATTTTCAAATTTTGAGGCATAATTAAGGCATAAATATTGTTAAACAAGAATTGAGGCGACGAAATACTAGTATGATATCATGACCAACAGGTCTTTTATTCCTGTATTCAACCAATGAGGTTTCATATATAATATAAAACCTCCTTGATTCAACAGTAAACATGTCCTTGTAGATGTGTATACATCTCAATAGACAAACTACAACAAATGCAGAAAACAGCTTGTTATCATACCATCATGGGCAGGAACCACACTGGGTATTCATATGCAACGAAATACCTTAGACCGTCAACATTAAACTGTTCTTGAAGATGTGCAGCTCAAATAACTAGAACAAACGCAGAAAACAGCTTGTCATACCATCATGGGCTACACTGTGTATTCATATGCAATGAAACACCTCAACGTTTACGACATATTTGCCCATTTTTGGCATGTTGACCACCGTCGGAGGGCAATGAAATTTCTTGTTTTTTATTTCGAAATCAGGCGAAAATTAATGAGCGCGCTGATGTCATCCATAAAAATTACTTGCTGTGGCCTTATTTAGATTTACCACATTTGTGGAAGGATTGACATCACAGGTGACTATCACCTTTTCAAGATGTCAACCCAGACCGGACTGTAAGGTTTGGGCCATCGCACACCGGGGTATGCCCCTGCTCTTTTTCGAAAGGTGTGGTGGGTTCTTTAACGTGCGCGGGGTGTGGCTCTCCCCAAACACGGGACCTCCATTTAACGTCCTATCCGAGGGACGTCCCTAACCGAAGCTAGGTACTCATTTACACCTGAGTAGAGTGACGAACTTTATTTGTATTAAGTGCCTTTCCCAAGGGCACAACGGCTGGGCGCATGTCTGGGGGCAAGTCGGTATCGAACTCGGGTTCCCTTGTTTGACGGCCGAATGTTCTAGCCGTTACGCCACACGACGCCACTTTATATGTGATTAGATGTCTGTAAATTACATACATGAATTTCTTGAGATGAAAATCAACTTGAATGTTATGCCATAAATAGTTACTAATATAAACAATGAAAATACTAGTTGAATGCGAGAGTTATAACTTTTGCTATGGAATGTAATCGTTTTAACTTCAACGGCACAAAATTGGAAACCTCACATTTACTACATGTTAATTGAACAGTTGCTTGATTCAGTAAGTTGGCAATAGCTTATATGTAAAAACGTTCTTCATTTTAAAGGATTGAAGGTGATAATATTGCCTTCACCAAAAGTGTCCATCATAACTGGTGTTGTCCTTGTTTAATTGTGTATCATAATATTTCCTAAGGCCTGTCTCATTCGTAAATTTGAAATGTCATTTCTTTCATCGTCTCCGCAGCTAACGGCAATGGTCAATCGAATGCAACTGGCCTTTTGGCCTGTCTCATTCGTAAATTTGAAATGTCATTTCTTTCATCGTTTCCGCAGCTAATGGCAACGGTCAATCGAACGCAACTGGCCTTTTGGTCTCGTTTCCATCGGGAGCCTCAGTCGTCATCAACCTCTCCAACAACATCCTCACCTACACCGTGGGCGTGGCGCAGGACATGCAGGGCCAGCTCGAAGGCATGCTGGGGAATTTTGACGGCCGTTACCTTGGAGATTTCGCCTTCCCTAACGGAACAGCTGTCCCATTGACAGACCCCAGGAACCCGAAAGAAGAGGAGCTATTCAGTTTTGGAAATACCTGTAAGTTAAGTATTCCCATAGAATCGATCAGATTGTGCTGTATGGTGCGGTGCCATTCGTGCCATGTTGGATTAAAGTACCGCTATTGTGATCAAATTACCCATCAACATGTTTGCCGGGAGATTCAAATAATGATGATTATTTCAAATCTGATGAAAAGCCTCTATATCCTGCAGATTCCAATATCAATGGCTTTGTATTGATAATCCAAGATCAGTAAGACGAACAAGGACTATTATATGAAATTATCTCAAAAAATCTATGATCTAATTGTTTGTTAAGTGTTTTTTGTGTGTGTGTGAATAGAGTTGTTGTGCTTTATGCAGTATGCGGTATACATATATGCTCTATCTTCTTTTGGGTAACATTGATTTGTAATGACTTTCGACCTTGTCGATCGTAAAGCTTATCTATTTATCTATTTCCTAAATAAACTATATTGATCTCATATTGATATCCAACAGGGTCTCTGCGAGCGCTGAGTGCATTTGACGGCACAAGTGTCGACGACCTGAGCCTGTTCACCTACTACCCACAAAGCACTTCGCCGATGACGTATGGAGACGACTCGTTCCGGCCGACGTTCTTCGGAGACGACCTGTCGGTATTGTTCGGAGACGCCTCGCTTCAGGAGCAGGCTGTGGCCGTGTGCGGAAGCGTGACGGCTAGGGAATGTCTGTACGACGTCGCCATAACGGGGGATCTTTCTTTTGGAAACGATACAATGCAGCACGAGAAAGCCTTCAAAGACGCTTGTGGCATACTAAGTAAGTCATATTCTTTATATTCTATATATACATGAAGTGCAGTCTGTGATCAAAAGATATATGATAAAAGAGTATGGAAATCTATTGCTATTGTCAGATTGCCCATTATTACAATTCTCTGAGCAAGAAGAGATTGATGATATTTGTCTGAAAATTTAGATAAGTTCTATTCCTCACTAAAATGGTATTTTAGGGATGTAGGACGTAATGGATGCCAACCGTCAATTTGCTGTTTTCTGATAAAACTTGAATTCTAATTTCTAGTGGTGCGATCGTCCTATGACCATAAATTGAGGGCATTCTTTGTAAAGTTGTGGTCGTGCATGTATCATTCAAAATTCGAATGTCTTGTTACCGAAAAGACTGTCATAGATAACTAACTGCTTGTTGCTATTTTGTCACAGTCACCCTCCTCTAGCACGGCTGAATGCGCTCGGCAAACCCTCCTGACATCAGCCCTGCTATTCTACCCCCTGATTCTGGCTCCTGGCAACGTTACTGACAGTTGCTCATGAATGATTAATGAGCTAACCTTATGTGGCACAAACAGCCGTTATTTTGTTCTGAACCCAAAGTAGCGAGGTAAGACTCTGATTGGCTGAAAGCTATTTTGGTGGTGACGTCGCCAGAGTCCAGAATTAGGGGTAGAATAGCAGGGCTGATGCCAGGAGGGTTTGCCGAGCGAATTCGGCCGTGCTCGAGGAGGGTGGTCACACTCTTTTTGAAATTTCAAAATCACACGTCGAATTTGACCGCACCCTAGGTTTGAATACTACAACTTTTGCAGTAATTTTGAACATGCTTATAGACTTGTGGAAGTTGTAGTTGGATTGATATTTTTCTTCATTTCAGTGAACAGTCCTCCCCAGTTGGAATATCCCGAAGAAATCGTCGCATACGTCAATCAAGAATACAATGTCACACTCAACGCCACAGACGATAAAGACAAAACTGTGACGTTTACGTTGACCGGCAACGGAACGATGGCGAGGACGGGGAACCTCACGGCGAGTTTCAGCTGGCTCCCGACCTCCGCTGAGAAGGCTTTCGTAGAGTTCATCGTAACCGACTCTACCGGAGCCGCATCGTCCATTACACCAAAGATAACGGTAAGTTATTGCTATGAAAAAGCATTATGCTTCACCTCAAATGAGGATGCCTTGAAACGAAAACGACAAAAAATTGCTAAGAAAGACTACTATTCCAATGAAAATCCATCTGTGACATTGATTTACATTATCAAAATCTATAGTTCTTACAGACAGGCTTTCATTCAGTTCTAAGAGTGCTAATCCTTCTCAAGTTGACATGACCCGACGCCTATTGAGGGACACTGGTTGCCGGACACCTTCACATGATGACGTCAACCGTTGTGGCGCCACACCTTCGTTATGTCACGTGACATATTCTTCGGGTCATTTGAACGTGACAAAGATCAGAGGACTGATCGAAACCTTGATTTTAAGAGCTTTACTTTGTACGTAGGATTTGTGTATAGGAACATGTATATTTGTAGCATTCATATTTTCTGGTAGTTTTCACATTTTGGTCATCTAAACCTTAACCGTGGTTGTATTTCGTAGATATGTGGCTGCCAAAACAACGGCACATGTATGTTTGACCGGATCGTCAGTAGAGATAACGGTTTCGCGATGGCGCCCTGTACCTGTGTGCCCGGGTTTGCCGGTGATCTGTGTGAGCAAGACGCCGACGGGTGTGCAGACATCCCCTGCTTCCAAGGCAAGAATGATTGATTTATCTTTATTTTCAAAATTTACTCTAGTTCACAAAACAAAGATCATCGTAAGCACCAACCTAGTGTTTTAGGTTACACTAACTAGATTGTAATGATAGATGTTTACCTTTTTCTAAGACATGAAAATGAACACATCTAAAATGGTATAATTTATACCATGATATCATAATGGCCGATGATCAGTTTCACAACGAATAACAATTAAAGACAAAGAAAGTTTGTCATGTCCTTTTGATAAACTTGATGATATTGAACACCACTGCCATATTGTGTAAATCACTTGATCGCATATACATACATACACACACACACACACACACACACACACACACACACACACGCGCGCGCGCACACACATATATGTATACGTGAGATTCATCCTTTTTATTTATCATCTTGCTTCGTATTACTGTTCCAACATAGGTGCTTCTATTGCATATTGAAAAGTACCCAGTACCCTGCAATTGAACTCTTGAGCTACGATGTTATATTTTGATTGTGTCACCAAATAAACATGTTCATTTGTTTTTCCTTAGGGGTAACATGCACGGATGTCAAGGGAGCGATCAACATCACGGCAGGTGAAAAGGGGTACACGTGTGGACCCTGTCCGGATGATACAACAGGCGATGGCGAGACGTGTGAAGGTACGCAAGCTTCTTCTTATCATGCAAGCTTCTTCTTATCATGTCAAAGAAACTTCGATTTTTTATTTATTTTTTTATTTTATCAGCATTGCAACAGTGCAATAAACGTGAGACACAGCCAATTATTGCTGGTGTCGTAATATACCTGTTTATACACTTGGGTGGAGTGACGAAAGTCACGTTAAGTGCCTTTTTCCAAAGGGCACCAGATCGGTGGCCTCAGGGGATTCGAACCCGGGTCCGCTGGGTTCTGGGCCGAAAACCAATTGAAATTCGCACATTATAAGGCGAAGCTTACGAAAACCCTGCCATTACGCCACACGACCCAAACTTCACATGACGATAGCAAAAGAGAGCATGTTAACTTTAAACAAAATATAACATTAGGATACCTTAGTATATCTTAGTTATCTATAAACTTGTACTGAAACTACGATATCATCAAAGACTAAAAGGAAAAAAAATCACAGCAGTACAGATTGATTGAATTGATAATGAGGAAATGTGCACTTCACCAAGATCTGCTAGTAACCACTAGTAACCTTAGAGATTATATTGTTTGTATTTTTCTTTTATACATTTGACTAACGACAAACAAAAGTTGCCTGCTAGCATCGAATGAAACATCATTCACTTACATACATTGAGTCGCATACATTGAGAGTGATAGATAGCTTAAACTTATTAGTTCCGTTTCTGCCTATTACAATAAAAGAATGGAACCACATTCACAGTGAAACCGTTGAGGCCGCGACCTTTGAGTCCTTTGTGTCGCGAGCGGCTGCAGAATAGGGTGTAAGAACTCCACGCAGAGACCTCATGGTGACGACTAGGCTATGGACAATGGACTATGATTACCGTATTATCCCATTAATACTAGAACACAGACTCCTACACACACAGCTCTCCCCATAGTCAGAATATTCATCTTAAGAATGTGGGCTATTAAAGGAAGAAGAAGAAGATCCTTAACATAATATAATATGGTCATTTTCCAGACGTTGATGAGTGCCTGTTGGACGCTGGGGATCCCCGTTGCCACAAGTGTGTAAATGCCAACTGTATTAATACTCCTGGCAGCTACACTTGTGTCTGTAAGGAGGGCTTCCACAAGGATGGAGACGATAAAGTGTGCTATGGTAGGTCTAACTAATTGCATTTAATGGCGCAGTCAAATTTGTCGTATGTCATCTTATAGCCTGAATTCAATCAAGCCTCCTGTGACCGCTCGCCGCCCTGTAACCGCCTCGCAACCCAAGAGCTTGATGGCTAGGGCCGCTAACTCAAGGAAATCCTCCTGTCTAAATATGAATAATTTATGCAGCCGTCATCAGACCACAGAGCTGCCTGCCCAGGCCAGACTCTAGTTGCTAGGGATCTATTGCTGTTGCTATCCAGTGATTGACAGTTGCAGATGTCTAATCTGCAGGTGGTAGGAAGAGAGTTTCACTGGCCTTTTCTCTGTACTTTGAACATTTTAAGGCAGACAAGTCTTTTCTTGTTGGATTTTCAAACTTTGTTTTTGATGTGGGAGAAACTGACATTGTCTGCCTCTAAAGGAACAGATAAACTAAGGAGGTTTAAAATCCCTTTTAACCGGCTTGGAGACATCTCATTTCTCACCCCTTCCAACATCTGGATCTAATTTCCCGTCCCTTCCTCCACGTCTGCCTGTGGTGACAGCTAACAGACAGGCTAACTAGGTGGTTTCTATGGCAATGGGAGACTAGCTGAAATCCTGCCCTATGATTGGTGTTACCATTTTTGATAACAGTCCTTCCGGCTTAGAGCAACCAGAGCACAAACTCCGCGGGGAGGGGAGAGAAACCCCCGGACCGTTGGAGTTTGCGTTATACAGACTAGTCATCTTACGATTTTGATGTCGTAGAATCTACTAGCAGGCCTTGACAGAACCGCCTGCGGACAAGGATCTAAAAAAAAAGAATTTCGTAACAACTTGAAGACGGCTGAATTTTACAAGCCACATACACGTCTATCCAAGGAATGCCCTTAGTTTGCGATCATACGAAGATCTTATCATACGTCAGGTCTACGATAAAAACTTGATGGAAACTCAAGGGTATTTCATAAAAAATGTAGATCCCTCCTGACGCGACAGAAAAGCTTTTTGTTTAGATGATTGATTCTGCTACTGCTGAAAAATCTACAACAAAAACCGTTTAACGAATTTGACTGCTTAGTGATTGCCATGTCCTTGGTACTGAATTGATAGGCGGAGTGTAGCGCAGAGTACACATTGATATGCATTTACAGTGATCAAATTTTTATGACGTTTTCGGTCACTTTCGGAAGTTTTCGGTCACTTTCGGATGTTTTCGGTCACTTTCGGACGTTTTCGGTCACTTTCGCACGTTTTTGGTCACTTTCAAATCTGTCGATATTTTTCTCAACCAAAGTTCCTTACAGATTTTATCAACATATATATCTTTGGCATCAGTCGATGAATCAGCAAACCTCATTTCCTTCATTCATACAGCATGAAAGCAATGAATTTGAATCCTTTGACTGTAGTATTATTTGTCTGCGACGTGTTTTCTTATTTTTCATATGCTAGTCACGTTCACCGTAGAATGTCAGAAAGTGATCAACGGACGCATGTCAATTTTTTTTTGTATAGACATTGATGAATGCCGAAGTGACAACACCAACGACTGTGACTGGGTTTTCGGTTACTGTAACAACACTGAGGGTGGGTACGAGTGCCTCTGTGACCCTGGATTCATCAGTTATGACAGCGGATTAACATGCGAAGGTAATAAGAATACACATAGACGTTTCATCTGACAATGCACAAGTAATATCGACTAATGGTTGGCGTTTGCCTTGCCATTTTCCTCTGCACCAATAGTGCCGCAGAGAAAAAAGTATTTTCTTTCCTTCTGATTATGCTAATTTTGCTAATTTGTACCTATACTAATAGATTACCACGTAAGCATAAATGAGAATTCTGTACCTTATTGGTATTCTTATCTAATTACTATGTTTTGAACGCTTATGTTTTTTGGTTTACATTTTTGTAGTTAAGAATGTATTATTTATTTTACAAACGATAGCTGTTTACCTCTATGGAGAAAGTCATCCTGTTCAAAAAGAAACAAAAGTGGTAGAATTGCCCCGCACGTGCGGACATTCAAATACTCAAAACGCGAAAATGGTGCTTACTAAAAGTTTAAAATTCGTTTAATTTTGTTGCTTTTAGATCTCAATGAATGTCTGATCAACAATGGTGGTTGTCAGCGCATCTGCAAAAACAACGAGGGCAGCTACGAGTGTGACTGTGGGGTGGCATATTACCTGACGTCAGACGAACACACTTGTATAGGTAAGGGACTAAATAGGTTTGAGATACTTGTTAACTTCTAGATCGAGTGAATACAGTGTTGTTGACTGTTTTATCAACCTCATTCGTACATGTTGCAAGACTGGTTGATTTGTACATTTGGGGTTCAAACACTGTCATTTGTACTTTGCTGTAGCTATTTTAACATCCTCAATTTCTTTTGGAATAAAATCCATTGTTTAAAGTAACGGTTGTGGTTAAAAACTGACTAATATTGACACAATTTAATCTCCGTACATACCTTAATAATTTCATTGTAATATGTATCATTTTGGAAAGCTGTTGTGTTGCCCTTTACAATGATATCTCTTTTGTTAAGATGGCATATTCATGAGTTTACAACCAGGGCTACTCATGTAGTAGGCCGCGACAGAAAGGAAACAAATGCCCATGCTTAAAAATATCTATTATGCAAAGCACTATACGATTGATAAGGTAATAACGGAGATGTGATTTATCAAATTTAAGTTTCTGAACTTTTCTGCGTCGAGCGTAGAATAGCAGCCAATACAAAAGTGATATCGAAAATATTACAACAAAGGTAGGGGTTCACCGACGCATGGTCGTCAATAAGCTATCCCGAAAGGTGTCTTTACTTATAATCTGTTGAACTGCATGGTCACGGTGCCGTGATCAAATTTGGCCTCAAAAGTCACAAACCTTTTACAATCTCGAACCAAGTTTGTTCATGTTCTATCTCAATTGATTCCAACGAAACGTGTCTACGATTCCTGGTCACCTAAGTTCATTTGCAAGTATCCACTGAAAATCTGTGCCAGCAGGACCTTTGTACAGGTCCTCTTTACAGCCAATGGCTATCCCACCTTCATGACAGCAAAGCTTTGTCCATCTAGCAAACACTGTTCTATAAAAGCAACATTACACGTGCTGTTCTACGAACAAAATAGACCAGTAAATTTCTTATGATGTCACTCGTCTTTCTACAGAACTTGATGAATGTGAAACTAACACCAAGTGCGAGTACTTCTGCGAGGACTTCGTGGGGCACTACGAGTGTTACTGTCCGGATCTGTTTTCAGCTGACGAAAACGGAAGAACCTGCAGCCGTAAGTATCAAACTTGCCTGAAGTCAAATATATTTCATTGTATTGGCCCGAGGCCACTTGATTAACATTCAAGAAGAGCTGTAAAGGCCAACTGGTCCGCGATGTCTTAACAAAAGTTATTGATTGATTGGTTGGTTGGCTGATTGGTTAAATGAATGATTGAGCAGTAGTGAAGCCACGTAGCACTGCAGCTAGCTACTTGCAAAAGTATCATGCAAATTAAATAGGATTTAGCTTCCTTATGTTGCAGTAACAGACCGTCGAAAAATCAGATTAATACCATGAATGAAGACAATGTGTTTATTGGGCATGAGGCAAATAATAATTGTCTAAATCTGAGATGATGTTCAATTTTTTTTTTGCCCAAATTACCAGCATACGTCAACTGCAGCTCTAACAACACGTGTCACCCTCCACCCATCGGAGCATGCGCACAGAACTGGACCACTGATGAAGACACGTGTTTTTGCGTTAGAGGGTATGAGTTACAACCTGACAACTCCTGCCGAGGTAGTCATTTTTCCTGTCAATCGCTGTTGTTCATTATTGCTGTCAAATTCATCGTATTTTCAATAGTGTTAAACTTTCTTTTTTAGGCTCGTTTCTAATGTTGCGAACAGACTGAATAAAAGTTGTATAGTCTTTATTTGCAAACTCATGCGCGAAAACATTGAAGGAATCGTAACTCACAGATACGATAACCTAGTCTATAGATCTATCTGATGTTTCTACGTACATTACTAGGGAAATGACTCCCTTTGGGGCAGTATCTAGTGAATATTCCCACGATTCAGTTGATAATACGTGGCCTGTATAGAGAAAATGTTTCTTTCTCTGCCTATGTAGACCTTACAGAACAACGTATGTTGCATAAACATGAGATTGCTGGGGATCATTCAGTTTATCATGTGCTGAAATCAGTACTGTCTTGTTGAGACGTATCCATCTCTAACGAGACGATATCTTTTTTTACAGACGAGAAGTATCACAACGTACCTGAAAAAAACCCCTAGGTCTATTAACTGGTACAACCAATCCGTACACAAGATGGCGAGATTAAACATGGCCGATCCATGACGTCATAAGTCAATATGGCGACCACCTTCGACTCTAGGGTAAATAGAACAGGATTTTGCTGTCGCTAATCTATCGCAAAACCTGCAATGAATAAAAGCATGACTTATCCATTGTCAACAGATATCGATGAATGCACGAACGGGGAGGCTCGGTGTGACGAGAACTCCATCGGATGTAAGAACACCCCTGGCGACTATAAATGCATCTGCAAGGACGGCTACGAGCACTCCGTCAGCCATGGGCTCCGCAAATGTCACAGTATGTGCACACTTTTATTTCTATGCTAGGTGATGCCTAACTGATGAAGAGATAGATGACGTTAACACATTTCATCAGATCAGCCATACTTCTGCATAATGAACATAAAAAAACAAGGCGCTAATACATCATAATGTCTAAAAGGTGCAAGGTCGAACGTATATATATAGATTCTAGTTGCTACATTACTATAAACGAAACGTATGCAAATATCAAAGTACGGTAGATCTGTTTGCACAAGTGTCAAAAGGTGTTTATCAAGCAAGGACATGTAACGTTCAATGTTTTTGTCATGGTTGTTTGCCCTTTTTGTAAACAGTATTATTGAGAGAGATCATTGTTGTGCATGACGGCTTATGGCACCAAATTAAAAGAGGCTAGATGTAATGATAACGATGAATGAACGTTGCTTTACCTCCACATTGTATGCCTGCCTGTAGATATAAACGAGTGCAATGATAACTACGGGAACTGCTCACATGAGTGCGAGGACACAGTCGGCTCCTTCTACTGCGACTGTCCGAAAGGCTGGAGACTTGGCAGCGACCAGAGGACGTGCGAAGGTAGGGTATTGCCGATTCAATAACCATTTCAGCTCAACTGATTTTTTTCTTTCCGATTTGTTCCATTCAAACCTCAATCTTTACTTTGTGAACCCAGTTAATACAATGTAACAATGTTGTTGAAGATATCTACAATGTCAGTATCTTATATCCACGCTTTTATCACAAACTTTTTACATGGTTTTACAATGTAATACAGGTAGTCGTCATATTGGCTACATCCCGAAACACTATTGAAGTCATGAACATGGACTGTTTGGTATAGGGCCGACATGTTAGAAATTAGTGGTAACTCAAGAATAACAGTAAATCCACGCATCTACTGTCATCGACAAACGATCGTACAACACTACTAATATCACTGATCATATAACAGTATCATCTAAGAAGGTATCTTGAGAAATACTTGTATGTCTTACATTTTCCTCCTGACCTAAGCATGTACAGCTTTATTTAAATGCTCAACTGATGATGGAAATTTACTATTTACAGACACGCGAGCAGTCGGTCTTATTCTAAAATTTAGTTTAACAAGGCGTTCATTGTTTATTGTAACCCCAGAATCGTTTCCGGTAGCATAACCCTTTTTTTCAGGATTTACGTCGATGAAGGTTTGATATCAAGGTGGAGTACTACAAAAAAGAAGAAAAATATAGGAAACAACTGGATAAAGTTACTTTTACAGCTAACGATGTGTAAATCGTCTTAAAATATTTTATATGGTTAGATATCTTATTTCTTATTAAAAGAATATATGTAGATGTTCTATCTATAGTACTTAGTATGGTGTTCTAGAATCTAGTAAGCATTTCTAGAATCTAGTAAGCACTTCTAGAATCTAGTAAGCACTTCTAGAATCTAGTAAGCACTTCTAGAATCTAGCAAGCACTTCTAGAATCTAATAAGCACTTCTAGAATCTAGTAAGCACTTCTAGAATCTAGTAAGCACTTGAATGTCTAGAATGATGATTTGAACGTCTTTCTATAATCTCAACATAAAAACTGCTTCAGAATCATGATCCTCAAGTTGCAAAGCGAAGTTATTATTTCAATATGCGTATGACTCCATTGATCGGAAAGGCATACGTTAGAGATTAAAGACTGTTTCATCGATGTGTTGGCGATCAAAAATCAAAACATGTTGAAAAGAAGGATGTAATAGTAACAGTTTTACCATTACAACAAAATGTACTAATGTACAAGCATAACAATCAAAACCTCTAGAACTAATGTTGATGATGATTATGAAAACGTATCCTGCATTGCTACAGATATAGACGAGTGTTCATCTGATGCACTGAACGACTGTAGTTACAACGCCGTCTGCAACAACACTATAGGAGGGTACCTGTGTCAATGTCAAGACGGGTTTAGTGGTGACGGGTCTCTATGTGGAGGTAGGGAAGCATCATTCATTTTGTCAGCATTGACACAGATAAAACCGTTTATGTATTCATTTATTCATTTTTTCTAATCTTCAAACATTGGTAGCCCCTTTAAAATACCTTTAAATCCCTTTAACAGAGATTGTTCTCTGGGCCCCTTGGGAATCAACAAAACAGACCTTGTTGATTTCCAAGGGGTCCAGAGAACAATCTCTGTTGAAGGGATTTAAAGATTTTGGAGGTATCAGAAATGATACTTTCTTGAAAAGTACTGTTAAATGTACTTATAATAGTCGTTTCGTATATTTCATCTTACCTTATACCTTCATCATTTAAAGTGGACATCTTAGCTACAGCACCAGCACAATTGCTTGCTTTCTAGATGATTTGTTGACGTACACAGTAAGCTACTTAAATTTGTAACACAAAAAGTACTTCTCTTGTCAGATATGGAATGGATGCTTTTCCAAGAAGCACTACAAGACGCTATATCCATATGTCAGAACGATATCTGTAATTGTATCATTGTTATTATTGTTCTTATTACTAAATCTGCTCCCAGATTTTTCATGATTTATATCATTGGACTTGAATAGCAAATTTAAGCACATAATGACATGTGACAACCCATGCATGGTATACATTGGGAAGTATATCAAAGAATGTCTAGACGTTAGAAACTCCTCGAATCATTGTAAAATACCATTGTCATCCCATACTACTACACCATATTGTATAAGATAGACTGATTAGCGTAATAGAATGTTATATATGTACCAGTGAATGCCATACTTTGTACCTTGTACAATTGTTGTGCAATAAAGTTATTATTATTATTATTATTATATTCTGAATGTCACTATTCTATGTAACAAGAGAGTGATTGAAGTGGAAAACCATGCTATATATTTCAGATATTGACGAGTGCATCCAATTGGGCGAGCGCGGTCAGGGTGGATGTGAGGTCGGCTGTACGAACTTTAACGGCGGTTACGTCTGCACTTGCGGCACGGGGTACCAGCTCAAGAATGACAGCGTTTCGTGCGAAGGTACAGTATCTCTTCCGTGAATAGTTTCATCAGGTTGGTAAGTCACTGAATAAAAAAATACTCTTTTTACACAACCAAGAGGTTTATTCCACCGACGTTTTGGTGACCACCTGTCACCTTCTTCAGGGCAATTCTGACTGGTTCACATACCAATGCGCATGCAGCACAGGTGTTGCTGCTTATATATATTAATGAGATGCAATCCCAAACGCAACGTATTTACATATGTACAATCACAGGGGATGACATCACTATGCGGTCTCAAACCAAAGTCAGAATTGCCTTGATGAAGGTAACAGATGGTCACCGAAACGTCAGTGGAATAAATCTCTTGGTTGTGTAAAAAGAGTCTTTTTTATACATTATCTCTTACCAACTGACCAATGCACGGCACATCTTAGCTTAACAGTTCATGTGGGTTGGGAAAATCCATTCTAAAGAAAGAAAAACTACCGGTAGAACCGATTTTTTTTTAAACAGAAGACAATACAGTATACATAGTACACGATGGTGATACAACCATCCCTTGATAGAGACGGGGGCGCCATAAACTTTCTTGCTTCAACGCGGGCTCTGTTTGCAGAATACAATATTCAAAGAAAACCCAGTACAAGTCAACTTTAAAAAAAAATGCTTGGTGGGTTTTGTTACGGAAGTTGAGGATCTTGAACTCTGACCTGGACCCCAACGCATACGACATCTTTGCCGTACTACCGCAGAAACGTATTTGATATGCCTAGAAGAGCAAAATCAGCCATTCCTTAAATGATATCAATTTCATGGCTTGCTTATGTAAAACTATTACTGTATAATCATCAAAATATTTTCTTGCCTTCTCAGACATTGACGAGTGTTCCGTCCCTGGTACCTGTGAACAGGTGTGTAACAACACCTTAGGATCCTACCTCTGCTCCTGCAGCGGAGACAATGTCTTACGAGAAGACGGGAGCACCTGCCGACTGAATAGTAAGTCTGTATCTATGGTAAGACTACTCCAATCAAGTTGATTATCTGCACTCCAAAGGAAATACATTGTTGGTATCTTTTTAGTACCTCGGTAAAAACGGAGCTGATCGTTAAGGTCTGTTTGTTTGTTTCGTGTGTGTCCGTAGTTGTTCAGAGTCCAATTTCTACCCCACAGGCTTAGTTGGTTATGGTTCAAATTTTCTTTCAGTTGGTTAAGGTGGCCCGGGTCAAAAGTTGCTCTGGACGTTTTAGTTGACCAAAATCCAAATCTCACAGGCATGCAGTATTGAGAGTATAGCATGTAATGTATTAAATGGTCATGTGTATGATATTCTTCGTCAGGAAATGAATGATGAATAACACATCTCTTTCTCAACGTTTCTAAACAGCCAATCTGTGCAATTACGGATGTCACGAAAAGGCAAAGTACATCAAAGAAAACTCCACTTGTGTTTGTAGGAGTGGCTACAGTGGAAATGGAACAAACTGCGACATAGGTAAGTCTATTCAGGAATCGCTTCAAAACTACATTGCCATATCACGTATACATGCGCGTGCGTATATTTAAGATGCGTAACTTTTGTGTAATCGATGTTCCAACCATTATGTTTATCTTTCGTTCACCTATGTTTGGTTACACTATTGGAGCTGATATTTTCCATATAAGTTTGCACAATACTTAATTTGATTTAGTTAATTTGCGTAGTAATAACATTAGTTTGTTGGGTAGCCAATATAAAAGCTCGAAAGCTTTTCGCCTCTCTTGCGAATAGCACAATTGTATTTTCATATTTTATCTTTTTAGCTCATGTATAAACCTGTTATGTGCAAAATAAACAATAGATAGATAGATAAAATTGATATGTGCAGCTGCAATGCTTACGAATTGGTATAAAAAGAAAAGTCCCATGATTGTGAGAATATATCGTAGAATGGAATGATATAGACGTTGTTAAAATGATGCTTTATCCTCATTTTTTCTTGGATGGCTCACATTGTTTGAAAAAAAGGATGTTTAACTGTCATGTCTTTGACTACAATAAACATTGACCGTACTACAATTGGCCATGCTTTTATCTCCTGGGGGATAAAAACATTGATGCCCCTGAAATACATATTTCAACCAGAGACCATTTTGTAGAAATGGGTTGCACTTTTCAGACGACAGATAAATTGAGATAAGATAAGAATCTCTTCCCTTTTCCACAGCCGATCCTGGTGTCGTTGTTGAAGTGACTCTAGACAACCTGGAGTACACGGAGGGTCTGGGAGACTGTACTTCTGTGGCCTTCATCAAGTTGAAAGGAGATGTAGAATCAGCTGTGAGTAACCATTGTCGTTCCTTTTCATGCTCACAACAATTAACTGACAATAATTGATTCATTTTCACTCTCGTGTATAAAATTTTATGGCATACCTGGGCCTGATACGAGTGTTCCGGACCGTGTGATAACTATTCGTATCACATAGGGTTCGGGAGTTGTATCACACGGGCTTCCATGGGATATTTTGAATGCATTTCGAGCGCGCCGGTTGCGCCGCCGCCGAAAATTCGAATACCTACTCGGAGGTTGGAATCAATGTTGTTACAGTTTTGTGTTTGAGGACAGAAAACTCCCTCAACTTTTGGCGCATTCGCATTGAAATGTGTGTTTTCTCGGGTGGGTATGACATGAATAGAATACAACACGGGGTATTCCGTATCGCGCGAGGTACCAGCCCGACCGCGGGTAGGATCGCCCGACGGCCGTTTGAATCGTAATTTAAAGCATTTCCGCGTCTGTTGTGCTTTTCCTGTTCTCTTCATCGCTAGAGGATGTATAGAACGCTGCTCTGACGTTGTAGTCGTAAGATTTTCTGGCATTGTGATTCATCGAATATTTTCGGGCAGAACTATGAATTGACAATTATCATTAATATTCAAATTCCCGAAACTGTTTACATACATTACAGTCATGAAAATATGTACATAAAGCATGTAAGGCAGCAAAAATGCAAACAATCTGTGCACAAAGACGCCTCCAAAGGTTCTTAAAGAAGGTATTGCAGTAGGAGAAGTCAGACCTAAGCACTTTTTAGGAATCTGCTACGACTTTTTTTCCGTCTGAAGACAACTCAAATATGAACGATTTTTCTATAATCTGGCAATCTAACTATAGTGTTCGCAATATTCTGTCGTCGATCTATCGTGTGAAAAACGATACTTTATTAACAAAGTTTCATTTTTTTCTTTTACAGTTAAGCGTTCACTTCACCGGTCACCAAAACTTTACAGTTAGGGACAACTTCCTGAGTTTCATCCTGTCGAGTTTCAGCAACGGAAGCGTCGTTGCCAACTTAACGCTGGCAACTAAAAATCTCATGTCGGATCAAGACATCCAAAAGGCCATGGCCAACGTCCGCGCACTCAGTATCGGGAACCTGAATGTTTTTACAGGTATTGTCCCTATAAGGTGTTAGCAATGACGTGACTATGACGTAATTAAGCGTCCGCCATTTTGATGGGTTAAATCAACTGCGAATTATAGTCGGAGAATGTTTTGAGTATAGTAGGTGATTCACTGTCGATGAAGGTAGTATAAGATAGATTACAATTACTCGACAAGCAACTGGACAGATTGTAAATTCGTAAAGTTGATTCAATGGTTTCATGATTTATTTATTGTGTTTTACAGAGCTTTGTTACCCCGGGCACTGTTTGTATGGTGGAAGCTGTTCTGTTACCGGAGCGCAACGGCAATGCAGGTATTTTCTTCACAATATTCATCATTTGTTGCAGGATTTCGCATCAACTTAGGGAAAATCAGGGAAATATCAAGAAGACGCAGTTCTCATTCGATGTTACCGCTAAACTGCACATTGTCAACATATTTTACGGATGGCATTTTCAATTCTTCATTCAAAATGTGATGTTGGCCGGATTAAAGAAAAATGCCTCGGCATAACTATTATGACAACTTAGACGCATGCGGAATAATTTGCATATGAATACACTCAAGAAGTCCCTGTATAAGTTTGGTGAAAGTACCAAAATATTTGAGAATGCTATCACGAAATTTTGATAAAACTTTCGAAAAACATATGCAGAAATCCGAAAAGTGTGCTGCAAGAAGACAATGAGCAGACGAGCTAATGTTCCTTGTTTTTCTAGCACTCTTGAAAATTCAGTACCCTCGAAGATTACAGATGCCAACGGTCGAGTGACTTTTAATCCAGATTTGCGTCAATGTAATATGTTGGTTACTGTCAATTAGTTTTAAAATTTCTTATATGGGCGATGTTGAATGTCGGATTTATCAATTTCGTTCTTCTTTTCCAGTTGCACAATAGGCCGGGGTGGAAGTCGCTGCGAGTACCTTCTGTCAGGTAAACATGTACTAGGTTATCATTCGCTAGTCATCAGAAAAAAGGCCATCTTAGAACGTTTGTTACTACAATGTAACCACTTTGTATCTGTATGTTTGTATCAATCGACAGCTATGAATATCTTTTGGTGTAACACGCCTTTTTTCCCCTTTACCCGACATTGGGTGGAAGCATTTTATTGTGAAACCCACCACTGTGAGAGAAAAAAAAGGTTGTTGAAATTACACGATAAAGTACCCTCAGTTTCATGCTAATCATAAATGAATGAACTTTATTGCTCGACAATTGTACATGGCACAATGTATGGCAAGAATGACAATGCAATTGATACAATGGGTACTAAACTAGTCTATTCTATTCTATTCCGAAAACTATAATCACAAGAATATATGAACGTAAATGGCGTAATGATATAATATATCATAGAGAGAGTTCTAGCTTGCAATAGTTTTTGAGAAGCACAAAATGCGACACATACATGATTCTAATTTGACCTATCAATGTCCAATGAAAATGTACAGCATTAACATTACTTTCTTTAATCTTACAGCAACAACGGCTGGCATCGTGGTCGCCATCTTAGTTGTAGTGGCACCTCTTCTCCTTGTGGCGGCTTGCGTCTTAAGACGCAAGAACATCGAGGAAACGGCAAAACTCTACAGGTATTAGAACAAGTTATATACATTCGATTAAAGGAGTGCTAAACTCCAGAAGGGGGTGTCAGTTTCCACTAGATTTTGTATCAATAAATACATAACCAGCCGTCGACTTTATACAGAATTCCGCATGTGGTGAATAACACAAGGTGTGTTTTTTAAAACAATATACTCACTACACTCACTAAACCCGTGCAGACCCTACCCATGTATTCCCTATGCGTATATACACACTTCCTTCATCGTGAATATTTTTGGCATAAATGACGGGTGATAAGCACAATAAAAAGGTCACTTGTTATTAAGATATAAAAGAACACATAAGACAAGTTTTTCTAATCGCCCCTGAATTTTTTTGTAATCTAGCTTTCGTCAGGCCTTGTCAGGTACATTGTATTCAGTCATAGACTGATGTTGTTTAATCTAATTGAATAGAAAATAAAGGGTCAGCTGGGGAATTTAGTATAATAGTGGATGTTTTTTATACTTCCTAAAATTATCATCTATTGGAAAGTAACTCCCCATCTGGAGTTTAGGACTCCTTTAAGTGTTGGATTAAACTTAATGCCTTTTTTTGTCATGAAATACTTATCCGACCTTCTTTAGCACCTTGTGCAGTGACTAATATGAAAATGATCAAATTTAAAACCTCCAACATTTTCATTTTTCAATCAAGCAGCCATATACATATCGAAGCTACGAAATACAGATTGCACGATATAAGGTAAAGAGTAATTATGTATCAAATATGGTGCTATTGATCTTTTTTTACATTTTATCATCAAGTTTATTTTTTTAACACGGATTTCTAATCTTTAATAGGGGCAGCCGATCCCACTCCCATATCTGGTGGAACATGACACGGCCGAGGTTCAAGGCGAGTTTTCCGAACGTGCCGATGCAGGGGGCCGGCTGGGTGACGCTCAGGAAGCGCCACGGCCTCGGTACCTACGTGGAGGCCTTCCCGTACGTCGACCTGGACGTCAGGCGGTACTTCCCTAATAACCGCAGGTGAGCAGGTGGTCTAAAAAAAGGTCGGGATAAGACATTTGTACTTGATTGTGTATATCAGTGTATATGTAACTTAATTAGTTCTCACGCTATAGTATTAGTACTTAGTTTTAGTCACTGGGAAGTAGAATAGGTTTAAGACATTGATTTTGATATTCTGCTCCCAGTACTTGGGTCTATTCCCCTAAGCTTCTTCAAGAGGATTTTATGATAGCCACTACTATTTAGCAAGCAGTCCTATGTGAGAGCCCTAGTTTTACGAATGTATATCAAATATTTCGTGCAGCCAAATATCAAAATATATACAGATGTATGTAGTGCTTATACACATGGTACTATCACGTGTACATATAAAATGAAGTCAGAATACAATACTTTCATCAGGTTGGTGAATGACTGAATAGCAAAGTTCTTTATTTACAGCCACATGTTTAACCAGAGCCGACGTTTCGATGACCCCATGTCATCTTCATTTGAGCGATACTGATTAGTGCCCTTTGCACAACTGGTAACAATGTGGTCGCAAACTTTGTAAGTATTTTCACATGCAACAATAGTGAGAAAGCGCGGTACCAAATGTAAATATTGCTACACATGTATTACTATTCAGACCTTGATCTAATCACAGTGACTTACGTATTTTTGTTCGCTCGGAAAGGTACGATGCGCTGTCGGAGGGCTCGGTCAGCACCTGGCGCAGCTCCAGTGTCTCCACGGGCACGACGTCGACTCTGACTGGGGACAGCACCTGGGTTGCCGAATGGGACGACTACATGAAGATCTTCGGAGGGGATTCGGAGGTGAGATTTAGTCCAGAATCGCTTCGTTTTGAAAAAAGAACGATTTTGGTTATTCTCCAAACGTGCTCAAGCTTTGTCTGCTTTTTCTCTGTGTTTTTTTAAAATTTATCTATTTCTATTCTTGCCTATTTCTAGTGACCCGATTTTACTAGAAAGACGTACTAAAGGCATCATACTAGCAAAAGAACGGGTGAAACGCTGCGCTAAAGTGCATGAATCGAAACCCAATCTTTAAGCATACCTGAAAGCATGCAAAACATGTGTTATATAAGCAACCAACAAAACAGTGAGCTGCATGTAAATGTCGGCACTTCCTCATTGTGGCTCAGCATCGCTGCTTTTTGGACGAACTTAAGGAAAGCATGGTTTGATAGGCCCTTCAATAAAAAGAGGTGCCTACAATACGGTTCATGATACAAACACTCAACTTTCTTATCAAAATATACTTTTGTTGATAAAGATGCTCTCACAGTATGCAATGGCAAGTGTTACCTTTTTGACTTTCCATTCTCATAATTTATTAATATCTTAGGAAAACATCAGAAAATGACATTTTTTTTCATACCCTTCCCACAGTTTCGATTTCCGAGGAACATAGTCTGTGATATCACGCCTTTGATAGAGGACGACGACAACCTGTCCGTCCAATCTTACCAAACTGGCCTATCTGAACACATGGCTCTTAAGAGTGAAGGAAGCTCTTTGTCCACGAGTTCAACATCTTTGGCGACCAGTGGAGTTGAGAGTGTTGACTCTTTTGGTAACAAGATTGAGCCGACTGTGAAAGACAACTGGTCTAATTGGACAATCAAACCACCCTCTCTGCCAAGCGGTGCTAGTCACAAGTGGTCCTTATGGTCCACTTCTCCCAACAACAGTCAGGGGGCGCCTCGCGACGGTACCCAAAGGACATCAGACGGCGCGCAAACGGAGTCAGGAAAAGGTTCATCCGACAATTCCAGCCTCTTTGGATGGACTCTACTTCCTCAAACTGTGCCCTACGCGCCGTTCCGGACATACACAAGCGGGTCGTCTGCCTCCTCGCGAAGATCGAGCTTGTTTGGGTGGACAATCATGCCACAGGTTGCCCCAAAAATGCCTTTGGGATTCGACGAAGAAGAAGAAGGCTGGTTTGCTTGGCCAGTCCGTCAACACGAGACGGATACGAGTTCTTCCCGCAACCCCAGCGACGAAAACGTAGGACCGAGTTCAGACCGAGTAGAAGTGATTGACTCATACCACCAAAGCTCTACGAGTGACGGTTTTGTACCAATTGGACCGCCAATGAGGGACAGCGACACAAGTGAATCGTGGTCGGACGCTCTTTTGGACGACAAATCTGAGTCAGACACTCTCACGACCAACAGTGCTGAAAATAAAGATGGAGGATCTGACCAAGACGGTGAAGAACTGAGCAAAACGTCTCCTCCAACCTCACTTATGAGTGATGGCTTCATACCTTTAGTGCAGTCATCATCGTCATCTACCGATTTCCTAACCGGAACAGATGAAGGAAGTGCCTCTGAAGAATCAGGGACCCCACCGCGGTCTGACACCCATTCAGATGACACTGTAGGCAACTCCACAACTAGCGGATTCACACCTATAGCACGCCTAAAGGATGAGAAATCGGGTACCCGTGCGCCGTCTGACACCCGTTCGGATGACACTGTAGGCAACTCCACAACTAGCGGATTCACACCTATAGCACCCCTAAAGGATGAGGAATCAGGTATCCGTGCGCCGTCTGACACCCGTTCGGATGACACTGTAGGCAACTCCACAACTAGCGAATTCACACCTATAGCACCCCTAAAGGATGAGGAATCAGGTATCCGTGCGCCGTCTGACACCCGTTCGGATGACACTGCAGGTAGCTCAACAACTAGCGGATTCACACCTATAGCACGCCTAAAGGATGAGGAATCAGGTATCCGTGCGCCGTCTGACACCCGTTCGGATGACACTGCAGGTAGCTCAACAACTAGCGGCTTCACGCCTTTAGCACCCTCAAAGAAAAAAGAATCTGACGAATCAGGCATGCCAGTCTTGTCAGACGACCGTTCAGATGACAGTGTCAGCAGGACTGAGTCAGACCTTCTTACGTCAATCATGGAGGACGTTGCAGCAGTTCGCACAGAGGTCAGAGAGGTCATGAGTTCTGATAGCGATGGTTCTCGTAAAATCACGCGTGAAAAATTCACGAGACTTTGAAAAAAGATAGGTTTAAAGCTAAAGCGAAGGACGAGAACAATTTTACTTAGTGACGCAAATTTAGAAATTGAATGTAAGACTTCGTGTGATTTTTATCAAAAATAATTCTACTTCGAGGTCTCTAAAACATTAAGGGTCACAATCCCTTCAATCTGATATTTAGTCATCGGTGCATGTTATAAAAATAAACACATCTAGAGAATGTTAAAGAACAAAACACACGTTTGAAAGACATTGAGTGTGTTCCGTGAGCAATAGCTTATCAAAACTCATAGTATGTTCGAGTGGCGTCTTACTTGTTATCTATTTCATTTTATCTAAAAAATTACATATATGGCGACGTAATAGGGTTAAACCAAGAAGAAGCAATAGACTCGATTATTATAATTACTAGTTAACCTGGACTTGACCCTCAGAATTTTATTGAAGCAAACGGAGACTTGAAGGAACAACATCGAAAGACAATAGAGCATATCAATATTCAATTTCTCATATTCGTTGGTACATTTCTTGCGTTTAAGCTTCAGTTACAATGATGCGATATGTTTATTAAGGTTTGAACAATCCTTGAAACGTTTTGCTGTCAATAATAAACATGTATATTCCACATGCTTCGTTTCATTGTGATACTTTTCAATTTTTCCATAATGCAGATTAGTTAAGATTATACGCTTTCATAACTGTTGCGAGAATTTTTTTATGCATTTGAAAATGGTGAAAGATTACTTAGGAGTTATGGGGAGGGCTTTTCTTCAGAAATCAATTGCTTTGTCCAAATAAAAAACTTCAGGATGCTAGTGTACCATTTCCTCATTATATGTGTAAATTATGTCACAATTGAAATAATTCATATCTGATGATATTGAAATTCATCTAACCTACACGTCTCAGTACCATTAATTTCCAATAATTTACCACAAAGGTATAATTCAATTTTCTTATTAATCATGCAAATAAGGTCATTATTTGCATAACCTATACCCATTAATGTTTTCTCGAATCAAGTTACATATGTACTTGGTACGACGTTGCTGTCATTTAGCATCTAGAATTTCCTCCTTTACTATGCAAATCAAGGCCTGATTTCCATAATCAACATACGTCATATGACAACAATAGAGCTGTGCTGCACAAGTCGTTGACTAGCAGTTGGCAATAACGAAAACCTGTATCGTATGGGTGATTTCAGCTGATGGCTATTTACAATCTGCCACATTTAGTAATTTCAAAAGCCTCTATGTAAACTAATTATTCTAAAGCTGGCAATGTTATTTAAGGCTAAACTGTTACCTTACGTTACCTCTGAGTTGTAAACAGTAAGCTACGACGGAAGTAAAGAATGGACGTTCAATTGACAGTGCTGAACATGACTACTGGTTGCCGCAAAAACGGATAACTATATCAGATTTTGCATTGTTTGAAAATGAACAATTACGCAATGATATACAATGCAAAGCATTTTCCAAAGCTTTTATTTAAATTCCTTAGCAAGCATCGGTCTAACAGATGTTCAAACAACTTGCGTTTATCATTTATATTAATCGGAAAAGAGAGATCACAAAATAGAAATGCTTTGTATAAAATCGACATGCAACTATAGTACTAATATTGCTTTGGTTGCCTTTAATGGAAAGAAGCGGGTAGCTGTCTATAGATAGAGTAGGGAGACTCCTGATTCCGACCCTCCCACCACTTTTTTTATTGGACTATAGCGGACTATGCAAGATTTTGCCCATGTGATTGGATTCATCCCAGGTGTTTAAAACCTGACGACCATTCATTGTGTGTAGTATTCTATGAATAAAAATTGTGGATCAACTACTTTTGGTATTGCATACGCACTTCAAGAAAGATGTTCTTTAGGTGCCACTTGTACAGGGCGGTTATGTCTAATAAGGCCGTATCTTTCATTGCCATTGTATGATTTAGTGTTTGAATATTTGTTGCTTATGATTACAGGGCCAAATAATTTTGGTATTGCAGACTCAGTTAAAGAAAGATGTCCTTTAAGTGACACTCGTACAAGGCAGTTATGTCTAACAAGGCCATATGTTTCACTGCCATCGTAAGATTTAGTCCTCCACATTCGCTGGTACGTTAGCCAGCTCAAGACGGGGTTTGACTAGTAGGTCGAAAATTGGCATAAATTAGTTCCTTGTAAATATGTAATATTTCTATGGTCAACTGAATATTTCAGAACTTGAACAAAATCCTGCAGAGAAATGGTCTGTCACCGTTAACGAGTTGTTCGTACCTTGATCAGGTGTGGATCCCATTCTGGATTCAATTAAAAGTACTATAGCTTATTGCATGAAATAACATACTTATATGTAATATGATAACCACGCGCATGCAGTATACACACAGTATAGTTTAACATCGTATCTCGTCTCCAATTTTTTAAACATTGCCCTAATATTCGAAATTGTATGTTTTACTTCACAATCAGAAACGATAAAACTATCTCTAGTGGACTATTAACACTTTTCAAAATGATTGCAATTTTCAGCCATTTTTTAGACCAAAAGGTACATTTTTGGCTCCTGTGACCAATTGACCTCAATAATTTGTACCTAAGTGCCCAGGGCGTACGTAAACATGATTAGTTTGGTGGCTTTGGGCCATCTTTAAAACCACCAAAGTACATTTTTGGCTCCTGTGCCCTGGTTGTTAAACCAAATGACCAGAATCTTAAAACGGGAATGGCCAAAACTTCATTCAAACTACAGGCAGGCATCACCTAAAAATGATCAATTTGGCGATTCTCGGCCATTTTTAGACCAAATATGCATATTTTTGTTTCCCGTGCCATGGCATTTTGATTAAAGACCTGAAATGATGCCTAGGCTATATGCCCATCGGACTTTATTATCACTTTTAGCATACATGACATACATGACGCAGTTCAATTTAGCATGGGGGGGGGGGAGCGGGGTGAAATATGCTGTATTTACCTGCCAATGTTGCCTTTCTAGTTATAGTTTGGGTTACTAGCATTACTGTTTCAATGTATTAGTTTGGTGCGATAAAACTCCCTCTCAGCGGCATAGAGAACCTTAATCCATGTTAAAAATCGCGAATCAGTGCCCCCACCCCCTACAAACAAAGGTCCCGCTCCAGACGTCTGCCAAAGAGGCTATCGTTTTATCACGATTTATGCCAGAAATTTACTTGGCCAAATACATGGTCATGGGAACGGATGCAGCAATGCTGAGGATGTACATGACAAGACTCAGCCTGTCCAGGACCTTAGCCAGCAGGGTGTAATCTGACACCTCTTCCTCGTTCTTCATTGCCTTGGCCAGCTCCTCGGTCTCGTTATTAATTGCATTAGTGAGCTCCTTTATCCCTGTCTTTACCTCTTTAACACCAGAGATTAGCTCAAAAATTCCGGAGGAACCGGTGTCCTCCTTATCTGTGGGAGGCGATGTTGGCTGCCCGGACGTTCCTGTGCCATCACCGGGCTTTTTGTCGTTGACCGCCGCCTGGTCATCGCCTTGAAATGCGTAGTTGGTCAGCTGTATGGCAGGGTGGTCAGTGATTCCATCCTCTTCATCATCTGTACGCTTCTCCTTTGTTAGATCTCCCAACAGCAGCATCCTAATTAAAAAAGAAGATAATGGGAAATAAAAAAGCTGAGTGGCGAATGCTCCTCAATGCAGTTTGGGGGTTGCCACAGGCTAGTTAATTGGGCAGGCTTGGCTGGACTGGCTGATCAATAAACAAATAATTATAATATCATAGTAACCAATAGATGTATACAGATGCAGTTCACATACATGCATAAGCATTCATTGATCGTTATATGTACTTTCATAAACATTGTACTGGACATAGGTTAAATGAAGAAATACAACATATGTACGAGCCAACCAGCAAACGAAAGAAAGAAATGATAAACTTGAATATAATTCTTTTCTAGAAATGTATATTGTTAAAGACGTTGTAGGTAATTAAATGTATCGGATATATCATATATACTGTATATACAGAAACTATAGAAACCAAAGATGTCGAAAAAAAGAGTAGGTACTTTGAAATGTAGCGGAGAAAAATGATCTTCGCCAGCGGAGACAGGCTGCCCTCCTTGTCGTGAACAACGATGATGCCCATAGTGAAGAACAGGAAAATTCCCATCAGCCCCATACACACGATGATCAGCGTAGCTGTAATATTATACATGGTAAACAGTTACGAGAGTGCTACATAGTTCATATTAAAATAAACTTTGGGGGTGTCCCTGTGTGGTGTAGTGGTCTGCGCTTCTGTTACTTGCACATCTGGTTCAAATGACTTGGACCAGAAGGCCCGAGTTCAAGCCCTGGGTAGGACACATCTGGTCGAGAGGCGCATTGAGTCATACCAAAGACTGTATAAAAATGGTACACACTTCTGAAACAGTATGGAAGTTAAACATACTCCACTGCCAGTGGACTAGCACCCTGCTGCAGTGATTGCACCCCAGTGTGGCCCAGGGCTATGAAACGGAGATGGGCACCGCCCTATACACCTTATGGTGTGGGAGGATTTTAACTAACTAAAACAAACTTTGGTTCCAACTATCTTGAGTTATTTTGAAAACTGTTAGTTGCCTCACCGAAAAATGGCAAAGCCCCCTTGACAGGCAGCACGTCTGTCACAAACACAAGAGACACGACCATGGAGAGCAGGATGGTCACTCCGAACGAGATCCGGTCTCCCCTGTCCAAGGGCATGATGAATGTGATGATCATCAGTACAACCAGGATGATGCAGGGCCCAACAGTAGTGGCGATGTGGAACAGGGGGATCCTCGCCAGATGAATAGCAAAGCACGCTTCAATGTTGTCTTTTGCGAAGGTCTTATCCTTGCGGTACCATTCTCCCTCCGTTGCTGGGATTGAATAAGAGTTGCATGGACGACTTCCCTTTTCTTCAGCGCGTCGTCCTCCTTTGCAGTCTGTGTTGAACAAATTGTTCAACAATAAATTACTTATATTCGTTGCCATCGGGAAAGAAAAGGAAAGTGGTCTCGAACCAGTTTAGCTTAATTGAACTCAATGAACAGATGAGCTAATCTTCCACTGGTCGTGACAGAGAAGCGAAGACAGACGCTATATGTTTACAGGTTCATTGTAGCGGGGAAATTCCCTTAGCTCTTTTCGACAAAGCACAATGAACAGTGGACCACGGCTTAACCTCCCGTCCTAAGGACTGCGACCCTTTCCGGTAGCGTGCATGTCGGGTGAGCGACACAGCCGGGATGGAACCCGGGGCTTCTATTACAGAGGCAAGATCGCTAACCACTGGACTACGCACGCACGGTAGTCCAGTATATACGAGATATAACAACAAAAAGTTTGTATTTTTGAATTGTGGTTGATGACGACAGAAATTGATCTATTGCTCATTGACAAGCTGCATCATCTAGTTGCACAATCTCTTCCTGCTTTTTCAATTTTCAAAATTTTAAAATTATTTTCTCTTGAAAAAAAATGGCAAACGCAACATTATGTACAGCTTTTAAGAATCAAGAGCTTAAACTTAAACATGAAGTTCAGGAATATTATAACATCCTTACGGATGGTTTGCTCGAGTGCTGTGGTTGCAGAAAAACAGACGTGGCATTCCATGGTGTCTGCAGGAAAGTAGAAGGGGTCTGCATCACATACGGTGGTGGTCAGGGTTTCTACACTCCATTCTACACGGCCATTGCTGCTCACTCGGACCGGTACCTCCTTTTGTAGTTCTTTCTGCCCAGGATCGGCACTGAGAAGTGAACAACACATTTAGTTTGTCTTTAGTCATTTGTCTTCAAACGGCGTCTCTTTATCATGGAAGCTCATCTGTGTTGGTGGTAATCTTAGTACAATGCCAAACTTTCTTCCAACACTAAGGTATCCACGGATCATATTTTCAACGATCACTGTCACCTTCTTCAGGATCTGAATGTTGACCAATAGCTTCCGAACGTAAACTCGCGCGAGAGTTACAGACACGTGACTTTATTGACACCTGTCTTTACAGATACGTGACGTCAGCAATTGGTCAAACGTGCCAAGAAGTTTATAACTCCCACTCTTTGTGTTATTACAAAACATCATAGTGTACAGCTCGTGTAATTTTGGGATAACGCAACAGCTTACAACATGTTTTGTCTCTTTTTTCTGTTGTAATCAGTGACAAACATTGATATTCAAAACTCTTTCATATAAAAGGAATTGGAAGAATTCATTACTCGAATGTCAGTAAATTGACAAAGTGACAACGTACTTTTTCTTCAGATTAAGTGTTGGAGTCCAAATTTTGCTCCCTGGAACGCTGAGTGTGGTGATGTCATCGTAGTATTTCGGATCCCAACTCAGTCGGCTGTCTTGCCATTCCTAGGAAAAAGAACATTTTATTATACAAAGCGACAATGATAATATAAAATGTCAAAAAGACGTCATTAGAATAGAATCTACACATGTTTTTTTTTTAAGTCAAGTCGTCATAAGTGTACCAACTTACGAAATCGCTTATGACGGATGCAACAAGCTGCTCCTTCTTTTCATCCTGAAATAAAAGTTACAGCATGATTTAAGATGTATTCTGCTCCAGCAAGTAATGCCTTACTAGAAATTAAAACGAATATATAATGTGTAAGAGCTAGCCTGTGTGTGAAGTTTGCAAACGACATGGCAACATCCGAGAGAACTGTAGAGTTAGTGCCCGCTTCCAGGGGACAAACACACGGCCGGTCACTCAGGAACTCTAAAGAACTTACCCTGCTAGTCTGCCGGACGACTAGATGTAGAAATAGCCCGGTGCCATCTATGTTACGGCTCCTGAGTGCTTCGAAATGAACTAGATCGAATTGTCTATTTGATAAGCAAACGGATATAAGATAGACTAACTTAATGCCGATGTTTTGAAATTGTTTTAATACCATAGTAAGTGATTTTAAATGATTTGTGTAATGTCAGTGAAAACAAAGTGCAATATGTACAGAGGGCACAATTCAGCTTTTGGCTGCAAAGCCTTTTTATGAATAATAAACCATTTGATTGATTGATTGATTGATTGATTGATTGATTGATTAACAGATACAAGTACAGTCATGTACTAACCAAATCGACTATCTGTTCCACAGATCCAGTGAAATTGATGACGACATTCTCGGGTGGCAGACTCGGACTGTAAATCTCCAATAGCTCTTCTTGTAGCCTTCGACGATGGTTTACTATAGAAAGGGGTGTAAACAGCAAAACGGATGTAGGCTTAAATAAATCTCTGTTTTACTTACTAGTATTGTTTTGGATCCGTGGCTTATGTTCATTTTCCTGTATTTTGTTTTTCTCTTGTTTTTATTATGTGTTGTTCATTTTGTGAAATCCATAAAAAGGTAAAAATTAAGAAATAAGAAAAAATAGCAAAATAACAAAATAACAAAATAACAAAATAACAATATAACAAAATAGCAAAATTACAAAATACAAAACAAATCTCTGTGCAATGCAAATGTTGCAAAGAGTGAGACTTTGATAATAACAATCACCTGAACAACTTGGCTTATCGTATTGCCAGACGCCTTCTCCGATGCACCTGACTTCCCTTGTGTAACCAGACTTAAGTGTGTAGCCTTCGTTGCACGTGTAAGTGACCCTTTCACCCACGTAGTAGAACCTCTTGCTTGGACTTCTCTTGCCGTAGTTTGGAGGACCTCTATCCCAGCAGCCTTCGGCATCTGGCGAACGATATAACAGGTAGTACCAAAATCATCATCTTCAGGTAGTTAAGTCATGATACTAGTAACTAAAGGGTGTGCGTTTTTCCCTCTAGATGTAAAAAGATGTGCATTGCAACAAATAACAGCACATCTTTTACACCATATGCTGAAACGTCATTACTTATAGTGGGTATTTCAATCATACTCTCCTCACAAGACAACTTACCACACGGAATAACGTCACATTCCTCCTGGCTACCGTCTTCATTCAGACAAAATGGCCGATCAAGACCGGCAGGGTTTCGGCAGTAGTTGTTATCCAGGTTAGCCCATGGGTACTCTGCCCTGTAGAAGCCAGCTTGCAAAGCTGACCACTCAACACACTCTGCCCCAGAAGTAGTTTTACTCCATGTACCACGGTAGTTTATGCCAATGCCATGGTAGCAAACTGAAGACAAAGGAAAAATATCAGCAGGTGGTAGTTTATTCTCATAACTCCATTTTAGTCTACATATAAGACTATGTAAGACTACACGACCGGTCGAAAAAAAATCGTTATCAGACATAGAATATTTCATCCAAACGTTAGCTACTTTATGAATACATGTGATTAATTTGGTGTGCCGAAATCAAACTTACGATACGACCATAAGATAAAACAACCAACTGCTGTCACAATGGGCTGAACTTATAATCTTCTGATCAACGAAGTTTATATACAAGAAAATGGACGTGGTTCAATGCGAGTGACAATAAACTTTGATACATTTACTAGTGGAAATTACAACAACAAAAATTTCCGTTCACCTTCGTTTCCCTTCTTGGCTGCATCAGGATTCCAACAGCTGTATTTGGAGGATGGAAACAAGTCACATCGAGGTAGGAGGTCCTTCATCCAGCCAGCAGCCATGTTGAAGACTTCCTCGCACCACGAGCGACATGGTACCAGTTGTGTACCCCTAAGAAAAATAAGCACATTTTAGTGCTGGCAGATGAAACTACACTTTTTACAACATGATGCCTGTTACTTTATGTTTGGTGCTTTAGTGGAAGCATAACTTTAGGTTCAAATGAACGTATACTTTGATATCTGGGGATGATTAATTTGCATCCAATGCAAAAATAGTGACTGAAACTTCGATTAAAAAATAATTTTTCACTCACATGCAGGAGGTAGTGTTAGTTGCATCTGAAGACGAATAGCAGTGAGTTGTGTTCTCTCCAGTGACATTATTACATTGAGGGAAAAGGATCGTCGATACGAATTCCCTTAATTCTGGGTGGTATTTTCCTTGCGTGCTGTACGAACTATTGAGCAGTTCCACGACAGAGGAATTCTGTATCTCTTCAAATGACGTGTGGCCCAGTTGATTGGGTAGCATTGCCAGTCTAATGTCATATTTGAAAACTTCAGGTATAGGCAGGCACACTGAAAAAAAAAATCAAAAAAGAAGAAATAATACATGTAGATTATACCAGGCACAGGAGGTACATTCGAAATCACAGGTAACTGTAGCATAGAAAGGATACGGATGGGTTGATATCGGCCGTTTGTTTCGTTTGAGAAGACACGCCATTTAGGAAACAGGCAAATTCTTCTTAATCCTCATACCTCTTGTTTATTTGACATAAGAACATCATTTGAAACTAATAACAAGATGCTAAAATCAAAATTTAGTAGATATGTCGATTAACTTCGAATTGCAATGAACTTCAAATCTTGTTCAATTACTAACGAAAGGCAGTGGATGCTGTACAAAACGTCAAACTGTTTACAAAACTTAATAATATCCAGTTGTTTGAGTAACTTTTGTACTGAGCAAAATGTATTTGGAGCTCTTGGATGTCTGCTGTAGTATTATGCAGCATAATTATAAGGTCGTTAAGATATGACATTTTTATACCCGCAGAACTGTATACGTACTTACTGTCAAACCTATACATTGAACCTAAACCAGAACATGATGTCTACTTGACATGTACTACTGATTTCAGAGCAGCTGCAAGTACATGCATGTGCTACATGACGTCATGAAAGTTACGTACCACAACTCTTTTCATCACTCCCGTCCGTACAGTCCGTGACCCCATCACAACGTTTCCATGATAGGATACATGCGCGCCCGTGTCCACAGCGATAGTATCCTAGGGAGCAGCTGATCCCTGTGCATGGGTAAACAATTTATAAGTTCTGGATTATTTAAGTTATTTTTTCTTAGCATGAAATAAATCATAGCTGTGAAAAGCTCAAAGATTGAGATCTTTAGGGCTTTGAATCCATTAAGCTTAATCTGGATTAAGTTTTGGATTAACATTTTGATGTTTACTCTATTATATTGAATTAATCAGCGACCGCTCACCAAATATGTAGATTTGACCACAGCTTCTCGAGTTATCCTGTCCACATTACAATATTGTCAAGTAGAATCATCCCCCATCACACACACACACAAACGACCCAAAAAAACGGTAGTAACAAACATAACCTTCTTGGCGAAGGTAATTATGCAAATGAAAGCATCATGAATGTGAAAAAAATCTAGAAACTCCACCATGAGTAAGAACATCAGTTATTCAATTACATCATTAATGAAGAACTACACGGAGGCTTGTGTTTTTCGAACTCTTATCATCATTTGGCCTAAACCTTCTGCCAGGCCAATGAAGGGTCAGTAAGTTCGTATGAAGAAAGAAAAAAAACGTAACATCGTCAATGCCTCACTGATGTTAAGTGTATAAAATGTTGTACAACATACCCTCTTTCAGCTGGCATATGAACTTATAAGCAGAGGAGCACGGTGCGTCATTCCATTCTGAACCATAGTAGTTCGCACAGTCTTCTCTTTCTTGGTTATCGTTAGGTTCCCCCAGTTGCCAGTGGTTCCAGTCAGCAAGTATGTCATGTTGAGTCCCGTCTTCCCACATCCATTCACCCTCATCGTTCTGATCGCTAAGGCCAATCCAGAAACGTGAGATTTCTTTCACGGCGCTCATGAGATCCCGCAAGACGTTGTCCACGTCCCTGTCCTTCGGCATGGCCAGAAGCCCTCCGTCCGCTGCACACACCTGTCTGGCCAGGTTGTAGGTTTTGTCTTGATTGTACATCTTGAAGCATGCACCCCCGGATGCAGTGTAGCCAGCAGGACAACCTATAAAAATATGATACCCTTTTGCTTTAAAAAAACAGAGGAAGCTGCTAGGGGGCCCAAACCTACACCACTTCTTTATCTCATCACAAGCTATTTGCCACCCAAAAATCAAGGTCAAAAGATACAAAAATTGAAGTTCTGCTGCAGTACCAAGGTCACATACCAGGGAGCCCAAAATCGATCTTGATTTTCGGCTTCACATCACCCGCCCACATACCAAATGTCATCGTAATCCATCAAGAGGCTCTTGAGTTATAATGACTAGCGTAGTCCGGAAACACAAACAGGCAGACAAACAAACAAACAGACAAACAGACAGACATACCCGAAACAATATCTCCGTTTTTCATGGAGATAACAATTTGAGATTTTCATCTGACGTTGACACTATTCTAACCACCCTGATCCTATTTATTTACTTTTGAATCGTTAAGGTGGTCCCTTCAGTTAATACGGTAACTGATTTGCAAAGGAGGCCTTACAAAATCATAACAAATGTAGATGATACTTCTATACTACTAGCTCAGGAAGTCTCACTCAGTAGTGCCATCATGAAAACCTACTTTAAATAATTGTACATGGTAAATCCAAACACACATGAAGAGTGCATAGAAATATATGGTATACTAGTATACTAGTATGTATGGTAAATACACTTACTCCATCCCAGATGTTTTTATTGTTAAGATTACCATTGTCCTATGGCTGTATTAATTTTGTAGTTCAATTAATGCCTTTAATCTAAAAAAAGAAGCTTGCAATGTCTTCAATAAATCAGCGAGTGTGTGTATAACGTCAATGATTTATATATTACCTTCACAAGTTGGTGTAGCATCACTCCATTTCCCGTTTGACTGACAGGTGATATTAGCAGTCCCAAACAGCTGGAACCCATCCATACAGGTGTACCTGACCGTCTGTCCTGATGTAAAGTTACCGTTCTTATCCCTGGTACCGTTGGCAGGCACACCAGGATCCCAACAATGGCCTGGGGCACGGCCTGAAAAAAAAAAAACAGTGCAAAGATAATAATCTCCTTCCTCTGAATATGTTGTTTATCATTTCGTTAAAAGCATGCGAAGCATGGAGATATAATTCAAAAGAAATTTATTTCAAACGTAACACGAAAGAATAACTGTGTAATGAAAGAGCTCACTTATGTAGGAGAACTTGAACCCCGGACGCGTCTCACTGCTGCCAGATGTAAACCTCAGGAACACCGTGTTAGATGTGCTCTCGATAGGGATGACAGACTGCTGGCCTGATAACCTGGACGTCAAGTAATAAGAATCATTTCACACAACAACTATTGTAATGTTTCCTGGCTTTTAACTGTTTTATTTTCGTTTAATATCCAGAATAAATTGAAGCTTTCAGACTGGTGGCTTGGACTTGCAACACTAATTGACTATCACTTGTCAACTAGAAACTGTAAAGTAATTAGATATTGTCAACATTGTATATTGACCTCAAGTAGCCTTTTTATCATTTATGTACATGTATATTCTGTATATGTTGTGTTCCTGTGTGTCATGTAGTTTTGTCCAGTAATGTTTTGAATGGACCACAGGAAGAGTAGCTGTTAAGCTAATTGTGGATCCTAATAAACTCAAACTCAAACTCACTTGATAATCTCTCTTAACTTTTTTATTATGATGATGTATTGATATTGCTGTATCATATTCGAATATGTATATTTTAATATTTTTTACTTAAGGTTATGTATACAAGTTGTATGTTCGTCTGTATTTTTGTGGGTCAGCCGTTAACAGGAAGAGCTGCCTTGGCTGACCCAGTGTAATGACTTGTCAATAGATATAAATACAAATCACAATATACCTAATCGCAACATAAATATGTCCTTATCAGAGTATTGTTTATGTGTTAATAACATTACATTTCCAACTCTGCAGCACTATCACTGGCTCCATCGTAGATGACCAGAAAGTCATCATTTGCCTCAAGGTCAAAACTGTCGAACGTGAGATGAATGATGCTTCCTTGTGGTACTGTGATCGACCACTCGCAGGTCTCATTGTTGCCATAGTTACTGGGGTAGTTCGGTGACGTCACAGGACCTCCAGATGGAGCCGTTAGGGTACCTCCACATCCTGCTGTTGCACTGGTCTGTATCACTAAGGAATAATGAAATACAACATTGAAATGTGGAAGACAGCCTGCCTTTAAGACCCACAGATGCATCATATTAGTCTCCCACACTGTCAAAAATTACTTACCAACACTACCTTATTGTATGACCACATGCTGTCTTGTCCACGATCCAATGAAGCTAAACGTACTAGCTGTATCCATCGGAAAAATATACGTCCTTCAAACCAAGTGTCTTGGTCTCGAGTGAATGTGACACAGTGCTATAGCAATCGCAACATTCTTTCAACTATATTTTTTTCTTAAAATTCTATGCATTTCAATCAGAATCTGTTTCTCTGTTCATCTATTACGATCGGTCTGTCCGCTAACCAACAAATAGGAACAGCTCCTACCTGTGACAAACATCAGCCAGCAGATGATCGTAGTCGCGACAACTTGTGCGGCCATCTCGCCACCGTGACCCGCGCCCGGCTGGGCGGATGGTATGTCTGTTTCCGCCGATAGAACAGAGGCGACGTTACCTTGCGTCTTTACAGAAATGTTTTATATCCCGCAGAGACCTACTGTATGTGATAACTATCCCCGTTAATTATAAGAAACGCAATAACACTCGTCTTTTGGAAAGTTGAGCCCCAAAGGCCAGAAAGAGCACAGGCAACTGCTCTACTCAACTAAAATATGAGGTGTGCTCAAAATATGCGGTGAAATGTCATAGCAACGCATCATTAGATATCAGAACTCATCATCATTAGATATCAGAACTCTTAACCTCTAATGTGATTGCTTCTTTTGTTCCCACACCCGGTACCCACTCTATTCAACATTATGAAAATGAAAAATGAATAATTGATGACGCTCAGTACAACCCACTGACAGCAGTCACATGGTCTCTTTGTCAGCTCTTCTGGAATCCATCAATGTCAATCGAGAATTTATGCGGTGTCATATTTTTGCATATCACATATCAATAGATATGTGACGTGACACCTAATAGACTGAAATACCTACCTCGAGGTACACCTTTATCCGCAACAGGACTTAAATCCATGATCAGCCATAAGTTATGAGCAAGGCAACATGTGATGTCATGTGACCCATTCTATTCAAATATGTTTTCTGTACACTTTGCTGAATTAAATCCAATGAAAAATTCCATTTTCCTCCTGCTATTGAAAGAATAACGTCGCCGTAACAATAAAACTAACTATATTATTACGAATAGCTAGCAAATTAGAAGGGTTTTTATAAAAAAAAGTGTTTCAGCTTCAATTCAGCGCTAAATGTACTGACATTCTGAGCAACATTCTCGTGTGCATTTATTTCTTTGCCCCACAGCTGAAGACAAACTCCATTTACTTGGGGCCAAAATATTTATCCGACTATTGTCAGATAGACATACTAAGCTGGGCTAAATATGCATAGACTTGTGTTAAATTTCATTATGTGAAGAATTTGTTTTGACAGCAAGTAAATTATTCAGGTTATCGTTGGTGTTAGAAGCATTCGTGGCAATTCTGGACAAACCGTATTTCAAAAAGTGCACGAGGTTCGGTCGCAACATGCACTGTTAGTACATGATACAAATCAGAGCGACAACGTAGCTCATTATTGATACCATTTCATTATAACGCCATCGTATGAGTCTATGTATTGTGGACGGAAGCTATATTTATAGTTAAGGGAATACATCACACGAAGAAACTTGAATGAAAGCTGCACAACACGCGGTGAAATATCATAGCAACGCAACATCAACTATCAAAACTCAGGTAAATATCTTCACCACAAATATGATTGCTAATTTTCTTCACAATCCCACCTGTTCAATTTTATGAAATAAAAAATGAATAATTTATACCGCGCAGATATTAAGAGCATGGCGACTCGTATATGAGGTTACGTGTGCTCAAACATGCGGTGAAATGTCATAGCAACGCAATATCAAATATCAAAACTCAAGTAATTATCTTCACGGACAATCTTATTGCAACTTTTCTTCATAACCGCTCCTTTTAAACTTCATGAAATTGAAAAATTAATAATTCATACCGCCCAGTAATGAAGAACATACTATTAGGAAACGGCCCCACCGGACAATGTCGACTCATTGAGTCTACTTGTATTCCAACCATGCTTTGAAATGGCATAGCAACGCAATATCAAAACTCATGTAATTATGTTCAGTACTAATACGATTGCTACTTTTGTTCACAACCCTCTCCAATTCAACGCTTTTAACTTAAAATATGAATAATTGATGCCGATAGATACAGCTAGCCCACTGACTGCTCTCATGTGGGCACTTGTCAATCGTTTGGAAGCCTTAAACCGGTTAAGTAAAGCCCCCACCCACCCTCCCACCCCCCCCCCCCCCACCCCCCCATTGGACCCGCGGTACGCTAGCGGCCACGCTGCGTCCTAAACTGGATGTGTGTTATAATGAGAATATCATTCAAAACGTACAAATATAATCAAAAAGACAACAAAACACACAAAGCTTAAAAAGATTCGTTTTTTTTGTCGATCAAATTTGTTGGGTGCTTTGTCAATTCGATCGGCCGTAGCGACACCGCCAGCGTGCCGCGGGTCCAGTGAGAGGGGGGCTTTAGAGCGTACTACTAGGTACTAAAATGGACGTACCTACAAGACTGCGAACCTAACACTCTGCAGTATGGTTAACAAATGTCTTCATGGATCTAGATCTAGCTATCTACTCAACACTCGTGGCTGTCATCAGTTCATGGAGATATGAGGTCTTATTTTCAACATTAGAGTATCAGTGAAGGTAAGTATAATGATAAAGTGCCAACTGTGAAGGTATAATGATTAAGTGCCAACTGTGGACACAGGGTTAATGAACGTTCAGTTAAAAAACATAGCTAACTTGGAAACATTTATTTGTTACTTTATCAAAATAAGAATATAACTATTTGCATCAATTATCAAACCAGGGGGGGGGGGGCTACAGACTCCCTGGCATCTTGAACCTTCGACTGATGCCACGTATCAATAAAGTGACGTAATTATGTACATTAATCATCAAGAAAAAGGTCACAAAGATTGCTTAAACTACTACATTGCTTTCTTTCTTTATGAGTCTCTAGTCCGCTATGCGTCGTAATTCAAGTATTGCAAAACTTTGCTGTTTAATGTTTATTCTTACAAGTGGCTGGCCAACATGTCGCTTTCATACATGATAACGTGGCTCTTCGTATCTAGCTGATTTTTCATCTGCAACCTGTCTCCACAAAACTCGTGGATTGGATCCTCCAGCTCTACAAGACCAACAAAAACACTCAGATGTATGTCATCGGTTTTGTAGCGTTGGCTTACATCATACACGTGTTTCAGTAGGTGCTTTTGCAGGGTGGAGAAATTCATGGCATAGATTTGAATGGACATCATTCTCATTGCAGCAGTAGGATACGTGTTTGAGAGACTCAGACTAGCTTGTCCTTCGTGGTTCAACATGTAAATTGTGTTCTGTGGTTGAAGAAGCTTTAAGTTAGCGGGGCATAGGGTGTAAGGGTCCCAGTCAACAAGTATGACTGGTTTGCCGTCGTAGCCACCACTAGCACCAGCGGGCAGGCATTTCTGTACAGCCGCACAGAAGTCGTCGTCTGCCGCCTGTACAGGCACGACGTCCGGTAAGCCGGTCGTGTCCAGTTGAGCCAGCTGATCAGGTTCCTGTCGCCACCAGAGGTTGGGTCCGCACTGGTACTCCACGTAAGGCTAAAAAGAAAAATCATTTTAAAATCAAGGTTTGATTTAGAATTCACTTAGAGCTTTGTACATCGTATGCATTTCACTTTTACACAATGCATGCGTGGTGATGTTCACCTTTAACTAACTTTCAAAATTCACAAGTATGAACTTCCAGTCATTAAGGGGTTGACATTTTCACATTGATTATGCAAATTAGGCCTTTATTTGCGTATGTTTGGTATCTGGTTTGAATCACGACTTGTAATGAAGTCTATTGTGTGTAGTCCTTCTATAGAAAACACCGGTGTTTTAGAGTTGCCTCTTGATTAAGGAAACAAAGTCCTTATTTGCATAACCTCAATATTCTTGAGTAGATATCGACCTAAGCTACTTGCATGCACAAAATGATGATAATCCAGCTTTCTCCAGTTAAATATACTTTCTTGGGAAGAAATTGCCGCTGCCGTTCTAGAGCAAGCCTTTTTTGAACCCAAGATCTATATATCACATATCTTATCTAGAACATGAGATACCAAAAACGGATTTTTTTTCTGAGGCACTACAACAAGCGACTAGGGCCAAAACATAGTTATGTCGAAGTATCATGAAGACCTCCCCCACATATCAAATATGAAGACAAGTCACCCAGGCCTTCTCAAGTTATCGTGTTGACACACAAACACACACACACACACACACACACACACACACACACACACACACACACACACACACACACACCCAGGCCTTCTCAAGTTATCGTGTTGACACACACACACACACACACACACACACCCAGGCCTTCTCAAGTTATCGTGTTGACACACACACACACACACACACACACACACACACGCGCGCGCGCGCGCGCGCGCACAAACACACACAAACACACACAGGTAAATGATAAATGTAGACCTACCATACTGAAAACTTCCCGCATGCCCCTTTTTGGTCCGTTCAACATCAGGGTGAAAATGGATGCCGTGGCGCGTTTATACCTGGTTGTTGGACGATTCTGTCGGATTCAGGCGTCTTGATACTTCTCCAACTTCCAGATGATGCCCCTCTTTCTCCACGCAGGCGCAACTCTTCCTGAAGTGCTGAAAAAGGCCTTCCCTCCCTCCGTGATAGTAGCCATCAGTAGTCCTATCTACGAAAATACAGGCTCTTGAGTGTGCACACGTGTGTTTGTATACGTGTGTGTGTGTGTGTGTGTGTGTGCGGCAGCGTTTGTGTGTGTGTGTGTGTGTGTGTGTGTACGTGTTTGTGTGTAACGTTGGGTAACATAAATTCGGGATTTTTCCGATAATGGTTGACTGAAATCAATCTAGCAGAACAATAAACCATCCTTTTTTTCTATTATTCTGTCAGTATCATGTACTATCTTTGCACTAATCATATATATGGTAGATTTTGTCTCTAGTCGTGCTGACACCATAATATTTCAACTTGAAACTACCGTCCGCCGCACGCACAATGGCGGTGTTGTCGGACAGGGGTGAACATTAATTCGGGAGAGAAGATTCGTCTTGAATATCTTGCCGCTAATTACATTTAATACAGCAGCTATTCGTTCCATCCTTGGCTTGAGGAGAGTGCTATGGATATAGACGTGTCCAAGTAAAAAAATACACGAAAAAACGGCCGTACCGCACACATCAGGCCTACGGGAACAACCCGTGTGTTGAGTCGGTAGCTATAGAACGTCAAAGTCGACATCCACCGTCATGCATGGCAACGTGTACATTATTCATGGCAAGTTAGCCGGATGCCGTAGCATTGATAATACTACTGTGTCCATGTATTCCTTGTAGTGTTAGGAGCAAACTTTGAGGAAAATATCGTCCTCAGTCCACAATCACACGCAACATTTAGACAAAAAAGTGTTCCTCACAAACCTTTGTCGTCTGCTTGACAACAGGATTCTGGGTAATGATATGGCGGCGGGAAAATACACGTGCCGTAGGTTGTAGCAACAAAGAGGGGTTTTGATGATTGATCACACTTAGAGTCCAATTGCAGGTCAGCAATTTTAAGAAAATAAGTTGTCTTGTAAATGATTATGTTTAGCAGGAAGCGGGTGTGACATTTGTCTTATAAACCAGCCGACAACGATGCAGTGTGATTCTCCCACGAAGCCCTCAGACTGTTCCAATAAGGGACGGAGAGTTTTTGTCCTCGTCGCCTTCTAATGCATGGTTATCGAAGCTTTTCAGACAGTGTTCTGAATACGTTAGTCTGTCAAGTTTGCATTTCTAGCGGTATTACTGATGTTACATCTAGCACATATCCCTAAATACCCCGTTTTCGAAAAATCCCGAATTTAAGTACCCCACGAATTTATGTTACCCAACGTTATGTCTATGTGAGTGTGTGTTGTATATATGTGTTACATTTTAAACTGTAAATGTACTAAGTTTATATGGTCATAATTGTACGTTGTGGACCTGACAACACTGTCCTCATGACATTAGACCCGATTACGGTCAAGGGTCACAGGAGAAATAATGGCGACCCCGAAACCAAGACAGGCTTGACATATAATTGTATGCGTTAAGCTTATACATGATTAAAAGGGGCGTTTCCTCTTTATTTTAGGACACTATTAAGTGTTTACAACTTACAAGCCAGCTTTTTTAAACTCTTAGGCCTGACCTAGGCACTTGCAAACGTGCTGAAATAGGGCGGTAACGTTTAAATGTTATCAAAACTCACCACTTCTTTCCCCACCACAGCCAGGAAAATCGAGGTGTCCGGATCATCAATGAAGGAGTGAAAGAACGCGGGCATGTAGTCTGTGTCGCCATAGATGTCCCTAGACATGCGTATCACAGCGTCGTAATCATCGTACGTGCGAAGCAAGACGAAACGACAGACCCTGTTCAGCCATATTGCAAAGAACTGTGGGAGGGGGGCGTGAACCGGTTGTGCTTGTTTGCCCCGAGAAATACTCCACGCAGGTGGTTTACAACAGTTGAATGGAGCTTTTGCTTGCCCTACATGAATGGCACAAACCCCACCTGTTTTGTGACGGAATAGAATTGTCTTCGAGTCATGTCACGGCCAGGATTATAAAGTAGTCTCGCTGAAAATACATACAACGTTGATACGTGCAGGACAAAGGTCTAGTGGCGTCACGCGCGTTAAAGGTCAAAGGTAATGTTTACAGTTCGGGTTGAATACCCTGTGTCTTAGCTGCCCTGAAGCGTAATGTATACCATGATGGTAGCCTGGATTCAAATATCAACAACAAGGGACTGTTTCAAATATATTTTTTCACTTGCAGAATGAATGAATGGATGAATAAATGAATGCATGAACATTATTATGTCTTCTGTCGACAATTGAATTCTAGCATGTTGGCTCTCAGTGTTGATGCCTTGAAAGCTACAGAAAATAAATATCCTAGCCAGTGCCCTATTTCCCAGTATTTACTTGGGTTCGTGTGAGAGTTGCATTTGCAGATATATGTAAACATGCACATTTTTGCATGCATTGGTGTATTTTCATTTTTTTAGTTGTCTCAACAACTGGAAACAAATTCCTCAGAACAATTAGCTAGAAGCAGTATGAAATTTCGTCGTTTGAGACCGTTAGCTACATATACTTCGTATACCCCATTGTCACTCTTACAGTGTTGCTCTAATGATTTGAGACTGACTTTTCAATTTCTCTTCACACTTATTTCTACACTACATGATGAGCCGCATAAACATGATCGCTATAAATCGTTAACATAAACACAATACACGGTCTTCGACAATGGGGTGGGAGGGGGATGGATTGGGGTAGAGGGGAAGGGAGGCATTCGGCCCCAAACGACCCAATTCAAGGTGTGGTGACGCTCCGTAAAGGACAAAAGGTACTGATGATGAGGTAAACTTGAAGCTTCAACAACTGGCCCATGCATTTTGCTTTCACCAATAAAGTAATGGATAATAAAATAGATGCTAAAAGTAATAAATGCTCACAGTTGGTAGAAACATGTTACCTTGATAGTGGAACGCTCCAATCACAATGCTTATTATTATTTTACTAGTTCTTTTAAGGTTAAGTTATGGTAGACCGGTAGGGCTGTCGCCAGCAGACGGGGCTGTCTATGTCACTTGTAGCTTGCAGGTACGAGTACTTGGCCCGGGTACCAAACTAGGTCGTTATATGGCTTTGTTCTTTACATGTTAAATGGCAAGCGTGAACATAAATAGGGCCGTGTGATATGTAGGAAACGCATATATTATTCTTATACTTGTGATTACAATGGATGACTGTTGATTTAGCCTAAAAAATTATGCTTAGAATTTTTACCACGTTTGGTAAGTCATGACTCAGAGTTAACCGTTAAATATAGGGAGCGTTATCAGAATCAAAGGTTGCTTATGACCTCAACGGGCAAAGTCCCTTTTTCCAACCGCCATTTTGTAGTCTTCGGATAGCAAAAAAGAGTCATAAACTACATTCAGCTCAACTTAAAGTGCCACTTGAAGTGCCAACAAACAACTTTCAATCACAATGTCTGAAGAGGCTTCAACTCCAGCTGCAGCTGCTCCTCCAAAAGCAGCAGATCAGCCGACACCTGCACTGGTAGCAGAGGTGGTGGAGAAAGAAGAGGGAGGGGTCGGGGGAGTGAGGATTCGTATCCAGGACCTTGGTCTTGCAGCTGCAGCCGTCGTCGGTGGGGTGACAGTTGGAGCATCCTATATTGCCAGCCAAGCCACCCAGTCGCCGGTAGGCATCGTTGGAGCAGGGTTTGTGGCAGGGGCCATGAGCCTTTCAGCCTTCTACATGGGTAGCAAGAAAGACGCAGCTGACAAGGCCATCCGCAATGCTGTGGAGAAAGATGGCCACATCAAAGTACACAATATCGAAGAAGGATCTCTCCTTGTAGACGTCAAGTTCCTCTCAATAGTAAGATTTCAAATCTTCTGTCTTTTTAATATGAAAGGCTGATATTATAGTTTTTTAAACAACTCGTATGGATGAATCAATTTTCTTTAGTAGCTTAATTTCTATCATTAATCAGAATAATTCATTGCAAGTATATCGACCTATTTTAAAGATGGTCTTATAGGGATTTGATTGTAAGAAGACTTGGGTATCCATAGCCAACATAAAACGGCTGTGGATGAGTGGATGGGCATGTGTATATTATCTATTGGTACAATCGGAACTTTCAATACCATGCCAAGCCACAGAATGATAAAGATATTGCATCTGATAACTGTGTTCCCAGGCTGGCTACTGGGTCCTTCGTACCTTAAATGAGAGGATCCACCAGAAGACAGACCGCACCTGTCTGCAGCTGCTGCTGGAGGATGAGCTGAAGAGGATCGGCTGGACCGGACCGATCCAAGTGGGGCTGGAGGGGTGGTGGTTTACTGATGAAGAGGGACAGAAAGAGGAACAGGCAGCAGAGACAGAGCAGGAAGAGGAGAGATGGGAGTGGACTGGGATGCTAGAAAAACAGGTACATTGTATGATGAAATGTAGATATCAAAGAGTGATATATAATTATTTTTTTCGCGAGAATGGGGTGGGGGTGTCAATGAAAGCCCATTATAAACAGGATGATTTTAGAATAGGTTATTCATGCATGAGAAGGAGACGTACATTAAAGATCCTGCGCTTTGCCCGTAGATTTTACCCTTCTAGTTGAAGATGATTTTGGATAAAGCTGTGATGTATTTTGAAGGTGTTGAGATAAACAATTATCTTGTAATACAATATTTCACTGCATAATGAGGGGATACCATGAATTCACACACCAAGCACTTTGAGAGTTGGTATAAATCAATATCTAATAGATAATATGTAACATACGTAATTGAAGAGCTTTTTGACAGCAGATTGTTTGTATCACTGATCGTTGCTAGCAGTGACCTTCTTCTTACTGGTTAACTTGCAAATGAAAAAAAGCAATTCAATTCAGATCCTTATAGTACGTACATTGTAAGACATTGAATACATGAAACTGGTGATAACATGAAATAACCCTCCCCCAGTTACAGTCAGTACCACCCAGTGAGACCACAGAAGGAGACTCGGGCCTGCTTGAAGACGTGTCCTCTGTAGCAGCCATGTCCATCGCTTCAGGTTGCGAGGTGGAAGAGGGACCTCTCAAGTGGCGAAAAGCAAGGCTACAGCAGCACAAGGACTCACCAACAGCACAACGTCACATCAAGACCTACAGGTCCTGGGAGAAAGGAGCAGAAATCCTGACTAGCAGTGGGTACACAAATCTAGACGGAGTGAAGGCCTTGGTCAAGGGATTCACGCAATATGGCACGGTATCATCAAGTGACACAAGTACAGTACTGTATGAACAATCATGGCTGAACCTAAATAAAACTCAACTGAAGCAGTTGATGACCTCGCAGCTACAAGCTGACCCCATAGATAGCACATGTCTGCTGCTTACAGCTCTACAGCTGCCAGACGGAGACAGCCGGGTGCAGACCCTACAGCAGGTGGCTGATGCCATCCTACAGCAAGGGCAAGGAGACTGGCTGTACCAACACCTGCACCAAATTTACTGCTACCTTGGGTGGGCAATATGGGAGGCAAGTCCTCAGCCAAAGAGGAGTGACCTACCAACAACCAATATGTCTGCTTTAGCCAAAGCCCTGTCCGCCATGGCTAGTTCCCTTATGTACAAACAGGATATCGATGATTTGAGCACTGTGTACTTCACAGCTGAACTGTCTAAGAAAGTGTCTGAGACAGGGGCCATTGAACAGTTGGTGCACTTTCTCAAGCTGGCACCAAAATGTGACTTCCATGTGCCACGTGTTCACTACCGCCTAGCCACCCTGTACAACCAGCAGCAGGACAGGCAGAAGGTGATTCACCACTTCATCAGGGGGCAGCAGACGGAGACCAACAGGCTACCTGTGTTTAGTGAAGTCCCCTGACACATCAAAGACCCTGCTAAAAAAGCATATGAA